>CATQJL010000001.1:46109869-46360498 GCA_958299035.1 Cylicocyclus nassatus
CATACATTAGCTGCCTCAAAGTGACCACCTAACATACCTGCCGTACCGAGATAGGCATTTCTACAAAGTAGAAATTGCGCGGCTTTACAAGAATTTTGAGTCCAAGTTTTGCTTGGACTCAGAATTCATACACTTTGGATCAACATATGGCGATCGCGAGCTATGAAGTAGATGTAAGAGTGATTAAAACCAAACATGAACTGCAATCGCGCAGATAGAATACTCTCAGATCGACCAATTCTATGGCGGCAGAATGGACGCGTACTGGGTCGCATTTACCCATAAAGCTACTTACTGTGAACACGCGAAAGGCATCCTTTACTTCCCGGCGGTGGAAAATCATACCAATAACGTATTCTCGAAACTTTTTGTTGTTTGCAATCTGGAAGGGGTGTAGATGTACTCAGTAATATTTTAGACGTACTTATACCAAAGCGTACCGATGCAAGAGAAGATTCAGATTTGACCCACTCTCCCACAGCTCCCTCCCATGATGCCAAAGCACTGTTGTAAACTAAATAAGACTATAGTCGGAAGTACGATTTTGCAATGCACAAACTTGAATCTGTAAATCCAGCTGGTGAGAATCCATAGTACTGATATTCGAATTCATTTACTAGCTCGGCCTCCGGCACTTCTATAGCCATACTTCTGCAAAAAAATGCAAATTTGAGTTGAGATACAAGGGCAACAGAAAGAGTCTGGTAGAAAGGAATCCGTTCTCTCACAAAAGCGCGTAATATGAAATCTTTATTACATTACTGCACGTAAAGCACGGGGGAAACAGATCACATTTCTCTCCAAAGATATGGTAAACAATGGACAATCGTTTTGAGTTAGTGCCACTCTTCCAGATCTTCAGCACTGAGGTGACTGCTAGTGGTATGCGTGCAAAGGAAAGCTGAACGTTTATCGGCCTAAAATAGCGAGCGGATAAGTAAACAATAAGCGATTCCGACTTCCTTTCACCTCATCTTCAATCGCTTCCTCCTCTTCGATAAAGCTCGTTCTATTTTCCAAGTAGCGCAACCTAGGATCACGAGTAAGATGGATAAGAGTCGTAGCGACCACAGAGTTGCCATGCAGATACAATGTTTCGTTCGTCCATAAGTCTGGTAATCTGAAAGGAGCTGATTCATTAATAAGCACTCTAAACATCAAAAATTACTCACTTTTGTAGCAGATCAGGTTTGACATGGATTAATGGTACAGTGGTCTCATAGTGCACCTTCGTAATGTCAACGATTGGAGTTGAACAATACTTGTTGATCACCGACCTCAAATCGTAATTAATGAAGTACAAGACACGAAGAACAGACACCTATCATTATGATATGTACGCATGGCAGATCAGTGCTTTGCTGAGAATTGAGCCATACTTCGCTGCTACGGTCGTTAACGGCAAGAAGTTTCAAAATAATCTCAGTTGCAACATTATCTTCCGCACATGATACTGCAGCTAAACTGACGTTTTCCTTACAAGAACGTGGATCGAAGAATACAAAACGGATTAGTTTATCCTTCAGAAAAGCAACACCTGTAGCAGTAAAGTATGGTCTAATCCCAACTGCTATTACCCTAATTTCACGCGTACAAGGCGCACCTTTTTCGATTTTTCAACCTAGTCCCTCAAGCGATCCTTATGCCATACGATTCACTCAAGCAATATACAGCACCGCATAGGATTCTTTCTTTGCAAAGAGTCCTTCGGCGTGTTTGGGCTGGTCGATTTTGGAAAAAAATCCCCCGCGCCTTGTACGCGTGAAATTAGGGTAGTTCAAAAGAGATCAAACAAAACCCTCACCTCGTCATAGTTGTAAGGATATGCTCAGGCAATGTAAGGTGTCGCTGAATTTCAAGCATAGTTTGAAGAGCAAGATGTAGGGGAAGAAGCGCTCGAGCTCTTTCCTCAGGTGTTGCATTAGGCTGAGGTTTCAAGTCCAGATCCGAGTCATTTGTCATGAACCCGGCGGTGATGTAGGCTTGAACCATGTCCCTAAATGCAAAGTTAGACATGTTGACAGACTACCTATTGACATTTGGTAATATTCTATCGTGTAAGCTGCTCAGACCAGGCCTGCTGCATTGGCTATGGCATAAAAGTATAGGGCATTCGAAAAATCGTGACGATGGCGCGACCGCGCGCAGCACGCACGACTCCCAATTCTTGATTTCTATATCTTATCGAATAGTTTTTCTGCTTACATATGATAGTATACAGGAACTAGAAGTGACTGAGCTTAGCGTCGAGGTGTTGCCTGCTTGTATGAGTGTTTTATTCTTCTGTGTGCGGAAAGACCAGTCAACTCATCGTCACGATTTTAAAAATGAAGCATAGCGACATTGTAAGGCGTCCGCAGTTTAGTATATCATGCTAGTTTAACGCAGGTGAGCGGTTGTACTCGCTCTACGTTTCGGAAGGAACCCGATCCCACGCACTAGAGTTCAAGAGTAGTCAAACTATGATAAGTAAAGCCGCTCCATGCTGAGATACACTGACCTCCTAAAACGTTCTACGCCTATCTCAAGAAGAATCTGGATTGATGTTAAGGCTTCAAGTCGAGGTAGCATCAAATTACGGGATTGTGCATCCCTGATAAGACGTGCAATAGTGGACTTGTTGTCTTCATGCAACTAAAAAATTGCATTAACTTTCGTGATAACAGTGGAAATATCAAAGTACTCAAAATGACCTACTATGGCATTGATACGACATTGTTTCAGTGCGTCGAAAACTATATTCAGTCCAGCAACTAATGTTTCGAAGTTTGGGCACTTCTTCAAGATATCCCATAGAAGTTCGGTGAAGTCCACATGTCTAGAAAATAATTACGTGATATAAGTTCGAGCACGAAAATGTGATACCTTGTTCCATGGGCTGTGTTTTTGGTTTCGTTATTTTGAACTCTATATTTCGCAATGAGTTCGCGGACTTCCTCAAGTATCTCATTTATGGCAATTTCATTGGCGGTTGGCCAGACCATTTTTGCTCCAGAATCCAACACAGATGCCATTAGCTTAAAAAAATGCAATAACATCCCCTCAAACAACTAAATTGACTTACCAGCAGATATTCAAGTTCTTCGGTGTTCTCTAGAAGAGCTACTCGCTTGTCTTTCCACCCTGGTGAAAACCGAAACATCGCTATCGCAGATGGTGATGGAGCCAGTAAGTAGTCTTTTTCCTCAAAAGTTCTACTAAAAAAAGAAAAAACACAGAATTTATAGACAGACCTTTGCCTCCCATTTGAATGTGAGAGTCATGTCCGAAAGAAGCATGCCGGGTCCCCACACTGAGGATGCTTTGTTCCCCAGTATCTGCAGATACTGATGGTACTTGCGACACTTGAAGGCTGAAGCTGACCTTGTACAGTGCCATTGCCTTGCTTCTTGTTTCTAATCCGTCCCCAAAACGTTGACAAAGGCTTTGAAGCATGCTCTCACATTCCGTTCCGAAACATCCTGCATAAATGTTAGGAATAAGTCACTCGCAAAAGCATGTATTGGCAATGAAATCAAAAACTGTACTTTTGCTAATCTAATATATAATCTAATATATAAAGAAACGTAAGCGCAATTCAAAAATCTGCAAATAGCGGGGGACCGCGTGGCGGTCCGAAGCGCGTGGATGCAGTCTAGAGCCTTTCATTACTGGTTTACTAGCCAAATAACAAAATGATAAATCAGCGCAAAAAAATTTATCTTCCAAACGCATAAGTATTGAAGATACAAAAAGTCAGGTGAAAGCAGGATCACATCCAAAAAAGTTAGTAAAAAATGCATGGATTATTGGAAGACTTGCCTAAACATCTAGTGTGAAAAGTTGAAATTTTCCCATCGGTCGCACAGAAACCCACGAACGTTGTTCCGAGCATATCAGCGTTAGCAGCAATCCAAATGGGTAGTTTATCAAGCTTCTTCTCCAACACAGAAGCAAAACTTTTAGACAGCATTCTAAACTTAATGGACAGAGTACCAAAAAAGGTTTTACTGAAAGATTTACCTGTTGCGGAGACCAAAAGCGACTTGCGCCTGCAATGGATTGCAGTCAAAATATGATGTTGATGTCACGATTTGATGCCCACGAAATCCTGACTACCTTGTAATAATGATGCTGAGAATGGAGGCAAATTTATACTCACTGTCGGTCTCATCACTGCATCGTTCTAACTTGGAAAGAGACAGAAAGTCGAATGTAAGAGGGCCGCCTGGTCCTGCACTTTCGTAATCCATAGCTGATTCAGCGATGTTATGCTGCTCAGGGGCACATACTGTTTTGTCCTTATCCTTGAAAACTCATACTGCTAAAATCTGTCGAGTTCATCGAACGTGCATTCACATTTCTGAAGCGCTTCAAGAAGGGACCGCACGGCTATAGATGATACTCGGGGCAATTAGCATCACTGCGACGAAATAATGCGAAAACGACTAAAAATTTGACTATGGACATCTCATTATTGGCCTGTATGATGCCACCGAATGCAGTGGGACATAAGCATATAAAGAGCGGAAAAGAAATTCTAGAGACGTTTAACACTCCAAATTTAGTGTTCGATCGGCACTTACCACATTTTCGCCTGGAAGATCTATCAAGACGACGTCGGTTTGCCTATTACCATAGAAGTCAGTTAGAATCGGAACCTCAATACTTTTGCATTTTCGAACGCGATATTTCGAAAGCTGAAAAAGAAGGATGAACCAAATCTTTAACTCAACACTGGCTGCAACACCTACCAACAACGACTCAGGATCCTCCTTTGCGAAATCGAGAGGCTGGTTGTGAATGTTTGTGATCAGCTCCATCATCTAAGTTAACAAAGACAGAAGAAAAAATAAAACGGTTTAGATTTGTAAATGAGGCGAGCAGGAACTTCAGCGTTTTGAATTTTATAATTTGGCGCGCTGAAATGTTCCGCCGACCTTTCAAACGCGCGTTTTTTGGGTCATGCTAGGAAAAGCAAAGCTGAGCCTAGTAATTTCGCTTTCGTGACTTCTTCAATATTTGCGATCAGCGTACCGATAAGTTTCGCAATAATAAAGTCGAATATTAGGAAAGTTACATATTGGATGCATTGCAAGGATGGGAATAAGGTAAGACTGTCTCGAGTGTTATACGCGCTGATTGTCGAAAAGCCGGAAGAATCTTTTCATCCCTGAGTTATAGACTCAATTGCTAACATTGAAGGGAAGCAAAAGAGAAGTTCGGTGGCTTCAAAAACTATATATGAAGTTACGGTTCCCTGCTCGCTGTAAGGGTTAAAAGCAGAAACGAAGTGATTTTTGGGTTACTTCCCACCACAGGCTAAAATTGGACTCGATCAGAAAGCACCAGGAACTAGTCGTGATTTTACACTGCTACAAACAAACAGGGCTCAAAAATGTGTTTACTGTTTGATCGTTAATTAACCTCTTGCTGCGAGTTAGAGAGGCTTCAGATACCACTTTGCATAGCTGGCAATTTGCCATTAGATTTACACCATTTACCATTTATAGAGCAAATCACCGGTCGCTCTTCAGAATTACGCTAGAGACTTTGAAGACTGTTTGAGCGATGGAGGGCCATATTTTGCTTCACAAACAAAGCGACCTGAAAATTCTCGCACTAGGCTAATTAGAGTTGCTGATTCTATATTTTGCATCTCATCATAATACTTTCTTGTAAAGTTATGCCAGATAAATAGCGGCAGCGGTTATCTTATATATAAAGCTGAATGTCTGTTTGTCTGTATGTCTGTCTGTCTGTCTGTATGTACGTATGTTCCGAATAGAAAATTCCATTTCTGAACCGATCCGGACCAAACTTGGCACACATACACTACGGGCCCCGGCGGGTGTCATAGGCTACTTTTCGTCATCGATCGATATCGATTTTATCGATTTTTATCGATTTTTTTGCTGAGTTCACCTACGGGGCTGGGAGTTGGCACAGGGGGGTAATCGAGCATGGGGATTCCGAATACAGTATTGGTTTTCAGGATTATCGATTACTTTTATCGATTTTATCGATTTTTTTGCAAAGTTTGAGCTACGGGGCTGGGAGTTGGCACAGGGGGGTAATCGAGCATGGGGATTCCGAATACAATATTGGTTTTCAGGATTATCGATTACTTTTATCGATTTTATCGATTTTTTTGCAAAGTTTGTGCTACGGGGCTGGGAGTTCGCACAGGGGGGTAATCGAGCATGGGGATTCCGAATACAATATTGGTTTTCGGGATTATCGATTACTATTATCGATTTTATCGATTTTTTTGCAAAGTTTGAGCTAGGGGGCAGGGAGTTGGCACAGGGGGGTAATCGAGCATGCTGATCACCCCCAAGGGGGGTGATCAGCATGCTCGAACACCCCTGTGCCAAATTCCAGCCCCCTAGCTCGAATTTTGAAAAATCGATAAAATCGATAAAAGTAATGGACGATCCTGAAAACTAATATTGTGTTCGTAAACAGCATGCTCGATTACCACCCTGTGCAAACTCCCAGCCCCGCAGGTCAAACTTTACAAAAAAAATCGATAAAATCGATAAAAGTAATGGACGATCCTGAAAACTAATGTTGTATTCGGAATCCCCATGCTCGATTACCCCCCTGTGCCAACTCCTAGCCCTGTAGGTGAACTCTGCAAAAAAATCGATAAAAATCGGTAAAATCGACATCGATCGATAACGAAAAGTGGACTGTGACACCCGCCGGGGCCCGAAGTGTATGTGTGCCAAGTTTGGTCCGGATACGGCGGAGCCGGGTAAGCCAGCTAGTTTCGATGTAAAAATATATTACACATTTGAAAAACTTCACAGTCCTATAAATATTATTACTGATTCGTGACAATTTTACAAACCGCTAAAAACGGCCGAACTTATTTTTTAGCCAACCTAATAGTTTAGTCTTGAACTCAACATCCATGAAAACCTTAACACACAAGATTTACATTGACAGCTTTTCACACTGACGCCATATGCCGGATATTCCCACCGTAATGGTACAGTAACGAAGAGAAATCGGAGATTCGGTACATACCGTCTGCGCACCAGAGAGGTTCCCATGTGAACCAGCGTGCGTACGTGGTGCGACGCTGCCTTAAGCTCTTTTTGACACGTTTCTCCTCAGATTTCAACGGAAGTGCCCGAGGTTAACACGTTCAAAAGTGCAGAAGGCAGCGAGATGACGTGGTGCCTATGGGAACCTCTCTGGGGCGCAGACGATACTGTACGCCTAAGTTGAAGTGAGCTCTACAGAAGGTATTCAAAGCTTCTGGAGAGATTTCATGACAAGAGGTAATTAGCAATCAAACAGTGGGCGTTTTTTGGGACACCCTGTAGTGCAAAATATGTTATTGGGGACTTGAAACTATACCAGAGATCTTTCTCTAATGGGATATAGACACGGTCAAGCGTGGGGTGTGGCATGCCACACCTGGCGGGTTGCACTGAAGGGTTGTGGATAACCTCCGGTAAGTGGATTATCTAGAAATCGAGTTTTTGCCCAAAACTGCCTTTAACATCCCCACTGGGGAGGAGATCGCAGCTTAGAAAGAAAGCTCCATATTTTGAAGCTCCAGATATCTAGATTTACGCTGTATACCTATCCGTAAGTATTTCTACCATTCTTCGCTATGAACATATCGAACAGGAGCGAGAAGCTTACATGCCGCATTCTCTAATACTTTGTATGATCCCCTTATGATCCTCGGCGGCAGATCGTTTTTTCTTTTTTTTTTCTCTTCAAAGTTAGCGAAAACATTTCAAAGTTGAATTGTTCATCTAACCCGTGCTAAGAATTTGCTGATAAGACAGTTGAGTTTTCGAAAATTCGATTTTTTCGATAAACCCCAACATTCGACGTATGGTCGTATTCATCGCAAATTCCATGACTCCAATACATCCTTTGTTCTTATCAGCAACATGCTTAATTAGCACAGTTGGGCTAGTTGAACAGTACAACTTTGGAATGTTTTCGCTAGCTTTGAAGAAAGAAAAACGACTTTGTAGAAAAGATGGTCGGCCGCCAGGGACCATACAAAAGGCTGCAAAATGCGGCTTGTACAGCTTCTCGCTCCTGTTCAATATGTTCAAAGTGAGGGATGGTAGGAATACTTACGGATGGTAGACAGCGGGAAATCCAGAAGTTCGGAGCTTCAGGATATGAAGCTTTCTTTTAAAGGCAGTGGCTCGGCAAATCTCAACCTAGTCAAATTTGCGCTTACCTGGGGTTTTTCAATACGCTGATCCCGAAAATTCACTTTTGAAAGCTTGAAAAGGCGAAAATGAGCGTTTTTTAATGCCCTTCCCTTTGATATTGGACGAGCGGAGCAAGGCCGATGACGCTAAATCGTGGAGGACCCAATGGTTAAACCGTTGCGGCGGGCAGCCTCGCAAGCTGCAGTTCCCTCCCCGGCGTGGATGTTAACACATTGACGACAGCTTGACACACATGGTGTGTCAAGCAATGACTACCGCGTGGGACCGCTTGACACACTATGTGTGTCAAGACTTGAATTTTGTTAAAATGACCACTATCTTGGGATAAACTCACCCCATGAGCTCTCTTTTGCACTAAATCTAGGGATGACCTCTACTTTTTTGTCAACCTTTTAGGTCTACTGCAGGTGTACTGTAGATGGTATCATGCGTAATTATAGTTGAGAAATGTGGGCTGATCCGTAAAAGGCCTTGGTCCCAGAAGGCAGACAAATAAAATTCTGCGTGGTCGTCAATGTGTTGATGCATGCGGTCCTAAGGGCACCGCAGCTTAAAAGAAAGCTTCACATCCTGAACCTCCATATATCTGCATTTCACGCTGTATACCTATCCGTAAGTATTCCTACCTTTCTTCACTGTAAACATATTAAATAGGAGCGAGAAGCTGTACAAGCCGCATTTTCCAGCCTTTTGTATGATCCCCTGATGATCCCCGGCGGCCGACCGTCGTTTTTTCAAAGTCATTTTCCTTTCTTCGAAGTTGGCGAAAACTTTCCAAAGTTGTACTGATTATCTAATCCAATAGTGCTAAGCATATTGCTGATGGGAACAAACGAGTTTTTGAAATATCGAATTTTCCGATAAACCCCAACTCTCGACTTGTGGTTCATCGCAAATTTCATGATTTGATAATTTCATGATCATATGAAAATCTGGAAAATGCGGCTTGTACAGCTTCTCGCTCCTGTTCAATACGTTCATAGTAAGGGATGGTAGGAATACATGGTAGGAATACAGGGCTTTTCAACCTGAGAGTCGCAAGTTTCGCTTGCGCGGCTCCTCCAACGCGGCCGCCTCGCTCAGGCCGCGCGCGGCGTTTGCTGCGTATCGCCCGGATTTCGCCAAGCTTCAGTCGACGCGCAGCCAGCGCCACGAACGCTGCGCGGACCTAAGCGTGGCGTCCTAGCGGGGCGGGTGGGACACTCAGGTTGTAAAGCCCTGTACGTACGGATAGGTAGACAGCGTGAAATCCACATATCTGGAGCTTCAGGGTATAAAGCTTTCTTTTGAAGGCAGTGGCTCGGCAAATCTCAACCTAGTCAAATTTGCGCTTACCTGGGGTTTTTCAATACGCTGATCCCGAAAATCCACTTTTGAAAGCTTGAAAAGGCGAAAATGAGCGTTTTTTAATGCCCTTCCCTTTGATATTGGACGAGCGGAGCAAGGCCGATGACGCTAAATCGTGGAGGACCCAATGGTTAAACCGTTGCGGCGGGCAGCCTCCAATGGTGAGAAGGAAATTGCCAACTCGTCCAGATGCGTGTAAGATTGGCCTGCGCGTGTAAGTTCGAGAGCGAATTTCTCGGCAGGGAAAGCATGCTGTGCAACCGGGATTGTACTGTTTTCATAGTTGGGCGATAAGGAACCTATCGCGTTAAAATCCCGAGTTGTTGGATTTTGCCGATCCACTGCCTTTAAGCTACGATCCCCTCCCAGTGGGAATGTTAGTGCATGCGGCCCTAATAGGAGTCTAACAGTTACTCGCCGACTGAGCGGTGCCACCAACTTCAGATGAGCTGGCACACCCGGGACTCGGTGGTCCCCTCCCCAGTATGTTCCCCACCTTACATCAATTATAATATAATGATAAAGATCTAGTCAAGATCCTTTTATGTTCATGTAAGGAAGGAAAAGTAAGGGTAGAGGGATCAAGTTTCGAGAGTAATTAACTCGTTGACTTGACATGGAGGTCCCGGCTTTGTTTTCGTTTTTGTCGCTTTTAAAAGTGTGAGCATGGATTAGGTCAATCTCTGCTGAATCCACCATCATCACCCCTCATCTCCTACGTGAATTACGTAGTTCTTTTCTCAATTACGTAGTTCTACCTTTTTTTTGATTCCCTCGAGTCCAGGCAATGGGTCTGAGTGTGTTTTCTCTTATTTGTCATATTTTTTTGTGTCATAGTGGGTAACGAATATAATCATGCATACTTTACTTACTTGTGTTTGATAGTTTTTTGTGTTTAAAGCAGATAATGAATGTATTTCTATACTGAATATGGTATATGATATTTTTGTCTGCTGTGAATCTTTATAGTTTTTACCGTGATTCCACTTGAAGAACGTAAATACATACTCTATCTTTCTCTAGCCTCCCCCACCCCTACTCAATCTATTTAGAAATATCTCCAAAACTCTTCATTTTCCAAAGTAATTTTTCACCATCTCACTTCTACATTTTTTTTTCTGTAAAGCGTACTATCGTAACAATACATGTGATCTTCACTTTTTCACTCAACTCATTTTTTCACCATATTTCTTCTACAACTTTACAGACTGCTCCTTACTTAAATCATTTCTCTTTTCCCATCATCATTTTTTTGTACAAAGTCAGGGACTTTATCGCCAACGCCAGCATTGTACATATGTATAAAATTTTTCATAGTTGTGTTTGATCACCATAGCCTTTTTTAACTGAAGTTCCACAAGCGATATAGACACCTGTGGAAACCGCATGCTATGTATATATATACTAGCTGGCTTACCCGGCTCCGCCGTATCCGGACCAAACTTGGCACACATACACTTCGGGCCCCGGCGGGTGTCACAGTCCACTTTTCGTTATCGATCGATGTCGATTTTACCGATTTTTATCGATTTTTTGCAGAGTTCACCTACAGGGCTAGGAGTTGGCACAGGGGGGAAGTGAGCATGGGGATTCCGAATACAATATTAGTTTTCAGAATTATCGATTACTTATATTGATTTTATCGATTTTTTGTAAATTTTGACATGCGAGGCTGGGATTTTGCACAGGGGCGTAATCGAGCATGCTGATTACGAACACAATATTAGTTTTCAGGATCGTCCATTACTTTTATCGATTTTATCGATGTTTTTGTAAAGTTTGACCTGCGGGGCTGGGAGTTTGCACAGGGGGTAATCGAGCATGCAGATTACGAATACAATATTAGTTTTCAAGATCGTCCATTACTTTTATCGATTTTATCGATTTTTTGAAAATTTGAGCTAGGGGGCTGGAATTTGGCACAGGGGTGTAATCGAGCATGCTGATCACCCCCTTGGGGATGATCAGCATGCTCGATTACCCCCCTGTGCCAACTCCCAGCCCCCTAGCTCAAACTTTGCAAAAAAATCGATAAAATCGATAAAAGTAATGGACGATCTTGAAAACTAATATTGTATTCGTAACCTGCATGCTCGATTACCCCCCTGTGCCAAATCCCAGCCCCGCAGGTCAAACTTTACAAAAACATCGATAAAATCGATAAAAGTAATGGACGATCCTGAAAACTAATATTGTGTTCGTAATCAGCATGCTCGATTACGCCCCTGTGCCAACTCCCAGCCCCCTAGCTCAAACTTTGCAAAAAAATCGATAAAATCGATAAAAGTAATCGATAATCCTGAAAACCAATATTGTATTCGGAATCCCCATGCTCGATTACCCCCTTGTGCCAACTCCCAGCCCCGTAGCTCAAACTTTGCAAAAAAATCGATAAAATCGATAAAAGTAATCGATAATTCTGAAAACTAATATTGTATTCGGAATCCTCATGCTCACTTACCCCCCTGTGCCAACTCCTAGCCCTGTAGCTCAAACTTTGCAAAAAAATCGATAAAATCGATAAAAGTAATCGATAATCCTGAAAACCAATATTGTATTCGTAATCAGCATGCTCGATTACCCCCCTGTGCCAAATCCCAGCCCCGTAGCTCAAACTTTGCAAAAAAATCGATAAAATCGATAAAAGTAATCGATAATTCTGAAAACTAATATTGTATTCGGAATCCTCATGCTCACTTACCCCCCTGTGCCAACTCCTAGCCCTGTAGCTCAAACTTTGCAAAAAAAATCGATAAAATCGATAAAAGTAATCGATAATCCTGAAAACCAATATTGTATTCGTAATCAGCATGCTCGATTACCCCCCTGTGCCAAATCCCAGCCCCGTAGCTCAAACTTTGCAAAAAAATCGATAAAATCGATAAAAGTAATCGATAATTCTGAAAACTAATATTGTATTCGGAATCCTCATGCTCACTTACCCCCCTGTGCCAACTCCCAGCCCCGTAGGTGAACTCCGCAAAAAAAATCGATAAAAATCGATAAAATCGATATCGATCGATGACGAAAAGTAGCCTATGACACCCGCCGGGGCCCGAGGTGTATGTGTGCCAAGTTTGGTCCGGATCGGTTCAGAAATGGAATTTTCTATTCGGAACATACGTACACACAGACAGACAGACAGACATACAGACAGACATACAGACAGACAAACAGACATTCAGCTTTATATATAAGATATATATATATATATATATATATATATATATATACGCCTATGGTGATTCTATAGGCTATGTGATAGTGGTATGGGATTAACAGAGTCATGAATTACCAGAGTCAGATATGGGATTACCAGACTTTCTCAGTCATGCTGATTGAGAGCGTCATTATCTAGTTTCGAGTGGTATATAGGTGCCAGGAGTTGTCCTAAGCTCGGCGGAATCATTTCAAGCAGTAATATAAAACTGCCTAGTTTGCGTAGGTCAGCTTCGCCTAATTATTTATTTTTGAAAAATTTGCACCCCTGGATTAGCTGGTTCTCGTCTACTGAAGCGAGTTGGATATCTACTGATCATTTTTATCCAATTTCGTCACACAGAGGTATTCATTTCCGAGCTTTCATTGTTCTATTATACTGTATTCATAACATCTTTGCGCAATTTTGTATTTATCATTGTGCTACTCCAATAAAAAAAATCATTGTTTAGGTTTGCAAAAGAGATTTCCGAAAAGAATCCAGCCTTATCCGAGACGTTCAGATCGTCTAAGACAAAGAATGGAAGGATTCTTGTTAGAGAGCATGAAGTATCAATAGCAACATTATTATCTTTTATTTACGCAGCAGCTATTGGCACGTGTAAGTTTGTATGCAAGCAACCGCACTATGAAAAGAAAGACTTCTCTGATTGGCGGCTCGGAGAAGGCTTCCAGTCAATCACTTTCCACCCACGCCCTTGTAATCAACGTTAGAGAGGTGTTCTCTCCTGACAGTGATTGCTTGCAAATTTAGTAAAAACTCGTCGAATCATGTTGCAAACATACTTACATATGGTGTCTTATCATGCTCTTAAGGCCCCGGACAGACTTCACGCGATTTGATCGCCGCGATTCAATCACCGCGATTTCTATTCATTTCCATTTTACATTCAAAAATTTCGGGTTGGAAAAGTATCACAACCGAATGCAAGTCGATTGGCATGGAATGATGTTATAACAGTTGTCTTGTCGCGATTCAGTCGCGACGATCAAGTCGCGTGAAGTCTGTCCAGGGCCTAACGGCAAATGCTTCAAATATACAGTTCATTCCTTCGTTGCTTTAAACATATTTATTTTGCTATCTGCTGTCAAATATTGCGTTACTTACGTTTTGTTAGCGATCTCATTTTCCACAACATTCACACTTTTTACGGATGCCATTTTTTACTCTTATGCCCCATATCTCACCATGGAAGTCCTTATCTATACCCGTATGTCATATATGTCGCCCACGCGGAAGTTCTCCGCCTCCTCAAACGATTATGGAAGCCTTACCCGTACCCTAGTTTGCTTATCATTCAAAGTCCATATTGCTTCACAGCGAGACGAGCTCCATCTTCTGACAGAGCGTGCGAAAGTGCCTTTCAAAAACCTACCTTTTCCGCTCTCCGTTTTTGGTGCTTATGTTGACTTGAATTGCTTCTTTTTAGGTTTTAGGTTTCATGTTTTCGTGCGGATGCATTTTAAAACCATGACATTTGGTGTTCGGCTGGCTATCTAATGTAGAGAAACCTTCGCGTACATGTCTATTGGCTGTCTAACGTAGATAGAGGAAATTTTGAGCGTATGTTGCCTCGTAAAAGCGTCAGCTGTTCTTTCCATTAGTCATTATTATCATTTGGGAATTTCGTCTGCGGAATTCTGAACTTACCCTAAAATCTTGCAGTAAGTCCGCTTTTTTCACTCACAAGGGAAGGACGGTTAATCGGAGTGACCTTTTTGTTCAAGATTCGTACTTACTTGAAGAGTAAAAGGCTGATTCCAAGCATACATTTGTCTTATTATTAGCCGGCACGACCGCACGTTTTGCGATCTTGTACTTATGTTTTGAATGCTCTTCTCAAACCGTACAAATTTTGAAAACGCTGTTTTTTTGTGTTTACCACTTCCATGGAACAAAGGAGGCTGCCGTCTGGCAGCCTTCTGAATACTCACTGTCTGAGCACCGCCCTTTCTCTTCAGTGTTGTTGAAGTTTTGCCAGAGAGTCCGGCTTAGGAATAAAGCTATTAATTTTACCGTGAACAGAAGCACGGAGGAAAATTACAAATCCACTGAACTCCAGCACACCTTTCTTATCTGCTGCGGATTATTGAGCAAGGAGTTCTGAAGTTCTATGGACAAAGAAATCCAATGCACTACCAGTGTATAATCAGTCGTTGACGTTACCCGTTTCCTAGCGTTTCGAAGTGGCACAGTTGAGCGGACATGTTTAAATCAAAAACATTTATTGCACAGAGTAACCCGAAAACCATTCGGGCCTCAGAAAAAATTGAGGGGCAAATCGAGACTTGAGGCCGCCACGAAGCCCGATAAAGGGCTTTCATGTCCGAAGAGGGATTTCCGAACTTGTCTTGTCATTGATGTGTCAGTTCTCGAATATAAAATTGAAAATTGTATTTTGTGATTGTAACATATCCACAGTTTCGAGAGCGGGAGGAAGGGTTTTTTCATGTTTATGGTGTTTCTATGTATACTTCAATTGGTTATAGTTTTGTGTGCGTAAAAGTGTGTGTGTCTTCGGTCTTACGGAGGTTTGTGTGGGCGGGATTTTCAGTGAAAAAGGGAGGGGGGCTTCCAAGAAAGTGGGTGGAGTTAACCACAACGGGGATGGGGCTGACGTGGCGGTGGTGCGATTATCCAAATTATCGACCAACTCCGCAATCTTTCTCATGCACTTCCTGTATGAAAAAGGCACTGTAAGGGACGGAGAGGGCGGATTTGTCAAAGGGGAGGGAGGTCATCAACGACTCCGTCATCGACACTTCATCGGACTTCATCGACCGTTTTCGGCTCGTGAGCGGAGCATGTCGGTGCGAAGTCTATAGATGAGCTCCTTGAGGATGGGCCGTCAAGCGCTGCGCACTCTTCTATAGTGCTCAAGTGGCCCTGAATCCCCATCCATCCAAAAATTTCGGCTTAATTACCCAGCTGTTTAAAAACCGGTTGAGCATAATTACTTTCCGCGTATGTTGTTCTATACGAATAAACAGTAAGTTCAGTAGTGTTCTGTCTTTTGAAAAAAAAAACTATTTTGGAGTGGGGATTTAGTGTCTAGAACTAATTTGGGCGGGGTGTAGGGCATAAGTGGGGTTTAGAGCTTAACTAGGCTATACATCGGTATACCAGGATAGGCTTGGGAACTTCCGGTGAACAAGATCGGTGGGTTTCGGTAAACGAGTTCCGTGCCGCCGCTAGGGAGACATCGGCCAGTAGCGAATCGGTCGCCTGGATGGGTCCGGCCCGTTGTCTGAGTACAGAGATTTTCCGCTTAAGTGTGCTTGCACTGACGATACGGTGTGGTGAAATTTGCACATGAACAGTTAGGGAAGGGACATACCTCACGCGATTTCAGTCGCCAAGCGATCTGGCAATTTGCCATATGTCTTCAAATTCAATACTGGAAGACCTTAAATGCATAGCATGTATAATTTCGTAGGTTGATAAAATGCCCCCTTTTCCGTACATTCAGAAACCCCGTAGGATGAGTTATGAACATTTGGAGTATTGCCAAATCGCGTGGCGGCTGAAATCGCGTGAGGTATACCCGAGGCCTTAGCCAAATAACGCAAATGGCCGGCATTACAGGCGCAGCTAATCAGACAATTGCAAATGACTTCCGGGGCAAACTGAAGTTCTAAAACTTTCGGCGGACACTCCTATTGAAGCAGTCAGGTTTGGCGGGGCCAGGTAGGGTGGAACCCACCCATACGGCCCAATAGGAACATCCCCCGCAAGCTTTAGAAGTTCAGTTATCCACAAAAGTCATTTGCGATTTTCTGAGTAGTTGATTAAAAGCGAATTCTACCGCACCCCGGCACCACAGGCACACATAAAGATGTTACACGACTGTAAGTGCTTTAGCTTGTGATATTTGATTCTAGGGACATTGCGAGATGCGGCAGCGGATGGAATTGCGAAAGAGAAACCGCCATACATACTTTGCGTTTTCTCCTCCTTTCAGCATGTGTTCTCAATCTGGTTGCTCCCCGAAGTCACTCATCCAGGCTCAAGTCAACGTCTTTACCATGCCCATCTTTTACTAATTCTCATTCTTCTTATTAGGTGGCCCAAAATTAAACTCTTTTATTAAATAAGTTGGGCTGTTTTTGTCTTTCTAACAGATTGAAAGTAAAATTCGATAAAGCGGAGCAAACTCTACAATTCATAGGTCATTTTGTAGAGCTTGATCTGCTTTATCTGCCCTAGTTCTTCAATACTAGGAAAGCAAGACAGTTCAGATTATCAAAAAAAGGAGTTTACTTTTGGAATAACACAATGCATTTCCAAAGATAATTCAGTGATAGGCAGATGGAGGAAGCATTCCTCAATTCAGTGCTTTTCTTCATCTCGCCGGGTTCCCTTTCGAAATTAATAAGGACAATAATCTGTCGTAACCAAACCCCTACATGGCTTTCAAACCTAAGAGATATTACTGGTAGGCATTCAGGTCAGTTAAGAAACGATGCAAGTTATTCTCCTCTGTCTGCGTCGAAGTGGCCCTTTGCGATGATTTGTAAACCTTGTTGGAGAGCATAAAACGCTGATTTCAAATCTGTCTTCCTTATCTGCGGCACATTCTGTGCGAGAAGTTATGAGCGTTTATTGAAGAAAAAATGAGTGTGCAAATAATATAAAAACAGTAGTAACATTATTCCTAGCCCTTAAATGGATCAGTGGTAATCTTTCCAGCGCTCTATAAAATAAATACTCTTAGGTGAGATATCCCGCACTCCGGCTGTCTCATTCAAGCGCTGGGAAAATTTTAGCAACCGTTTATCCCAGAAAAACCCTCATTTTTTGCTCCTTTGAGCGCTCATAACTCCTCGTCCAGGAACGCGCCGCAGCTAAGAAAGAAAGATTTGGAACCAGCGTTTTATGTCCTCCACCATGGTGGACAACCCATCTTAAAAGGCCACTTCGACCAACCGTCCTTCCCTTGTGAGAGTACGCATGGCTGTCAGGGTCGGCTTAAATCCGTTTCTGGCTTTTAAAAACGAAGTCCCTTGACTTTCGTGAGATTTTACGATGTTCCTTTTAAGCTCTTCGGAAACGCCGGCTAAAATACATAACGTAGCTTGTGTTTTTCGGACCCACAAAAACGATATCCCCTTTGCTTTTTCGCCCCGAAAAAGAAGTTTAGCCTGCTTCCAGATGATCTGTGCCGGGCTTTGATGGCTGTGCCCATACCTGTGCTGATCAAAGATATGCTCTTTTTTTATAGCAGAGAAAAATTCAAAATTCGTCAAATACTGAGAAAAAAATGAACAACTGGATACCATATTGCATAATCTGGGAGTACTTATTACCAGTGATTATGCTCCCAACCATATGAAAACATTAATTTGGAACTGGCAATGATTAGCAAATGAAAGCGTTGAACCATTCATTTGATTATTCATTTATTTATCGCAAACGAGTGCGCCGTAGTGACTGCAGTGTTAGTGACATGTATGATGAATGAAAATCGTAAGGAATGTTTGCGTAAGGAATAAGGCGACCGTGAAACATCAAAAGAAACAAGAACGAGGAGAATAAAACAGGTCAAAAAATTCAGTGGAATCTAAGATCTCAGTTGCAGCAGTGCTATATGACATCTCCAGATTATACATCCTTTGAGAACCCAAGCCTCAAAATTCACCAATGTTTTGATTTTTATGAACTATGGCAATTACTATACAATTGGTTTCCCGGTGAATTTGTTAGTTTAGAAACTTGTCGACTACAGTTTATTTCGCACTAAAAGTAAGTTGGAGGAAAAGTCACGGGGTGTGTCGGTCACTTGCGAGAAATCTTTGATCCACTTCAGACTGCTGAGAAGACGCCAGCGTCGGATTGTCAGCTCTGATTAGCATTTGCCAAGAAACCTGATTTTGCATTACATCATTATAGGTACTTTACGGCATAGCTAGGTTTGAATGAGAGAAAAACATCCACCGAGAAACCCAGTCTGGTATCACGTCATTACTGGAACATTACAAATACTCCTATCCAAATGAATAAGCCTCTATCTTATTTTGTAGTATTTGAAGTAACCAGCATTGAAGTCTAGCTAAGAGATGAGGGCTGAATGAGAGACAGAATTTCATAATGAGAGGAGCTTTGAAATACGGAATAAGATTTTCTGCTTGTTTGACCTTTCTAGAACATCGTAGATGCTTTTTGATGTTGACACATTATCTTCACGGGTGACCAGGTGATACCAATTCGATTAGTTGAAAATGAGCACTCTTGGTGATTTTCCTTCACAGTATGCCCTCCTACAAATCGTCATTGTTCTCTTTCCTGCTACAAGCAACAAGTAGAGTCATACATTTGAACATTGCTCTGGAAATGTTAACTTTGTAGAGTTACTTTTTGTGTTTTGACAGCATGAATTATTCCTCTACTCTGCCTGGGATGTCTGCATGTACAATAAAACTCGTTCTTTTCTTCTGCTGCATTAATTTTGCCGAAAGCTACAAAATACTGGTATTCTCTCCTGTAATAAGTCGGTCTCATATGATATCTAATGGAAGGATTGCAGATGAATTGGCTTTGGCAGGTCATGACGTGGTAAGACCCCATTTTCTATTTCCGAATGACTCAAAATTTTATTGAAAAACATTAAATTTATCGTTTTACTAGAATAATATAATCTTCTAGGTGTTGTTTGAACCGGATTTTCTCAACTTATCGCATACTGTCAATCCCGTGAAGCTTGCTCGTCGTTGGCAGGTTCATGGATTTCCGTCATATTTGCACGATGTTTTACAAGGTCTGTAAGTTGCTCAGAATTTCGTGAAAGAAAAGAGCAGTCATTGCGCGCTTTACATTATAAATTTGTAAATAATGTAATTTGGGAGAGGAATCATCCATTAGAATTAGGATAAATGTTTTCGATTTTGGGATTCTGGAGTTCTGCTTGAGAAACATCGTATATCTTCATAACAGCAAAGCTTGAAGGCCACTATGGTATCTTCAAAACTGAGCAAGAAAAAAATGCCTTTAATCGAAAGTGGGTTTTAAAAAGCTGTTGCAGAGGATGAAGCAGATGCCTCGTAGTTCTAATAGTTGTAATGCGATCCATGTGAATTTTCATATCCATTTCTTAAAAAAAACCTGTGTAATCGAATTAAGGCACAACAAGATTTTAGGCTTTGTATGCACATATCAAGCTGAGAAAACAAATCTAAGAATTTTTGCATATGTTTCCCTAATTTATTCTGTTATGGTCGTCAATTGAGCTTTTTCGAACACATTACATCTAGGAGATAAAACTCCTGCTGACAATCATGGATTTTATTGCAGTGATGCAAAGGATTAGAAATGTTAGCTTGAAAACATTAACAATGGAGTTTTCTATTCTTCCATCTCAATCTGGAAGATGAGACTAGTCGATAACTATACGCCGCAAGCTCTTCTCACCAAAAAGCGTAGAAGTGCATAGAAGTCACAGTTATTTGGAAAAAAAAATACCCATTACATGACAACAACGATTCAGCATTTTCTGGCAGTGCTTTCGAGGAGATATCTCAGTACACTGCACAACAAGGATGGCTCCAGTACCAGCATGCATACGACAGGCTTTGCGAAGGTAAGTTTGACGAGTGCTGTGAACCACCGTTATTCAAAAGAAGTGTTGAGATCTCATCAATCGCGAGACTATCATGGAAGAGTTGCGCATGGAAAAATTCGATGGCTTTTTTGGAGAGCAAATAAGTTTGTGCGGACATGGCTTAGCCTATGCGCTCGGTATCAAATCTCATTTTTGGGTGTCTAGGTGGGATTTCTGCCGCAGATGCTTGTTTGAGATCGTGGACTTAGCTAAAGTTCCCTTTTTCAGCTGTACTGTAAATGACCATATGGCATGGATTTTGGGAATGCCTCAACCACTATCGTACATTCCTTCTTATAGTGGCATACATTCGAATAAAATGACGTACTTTGAGAGGGTTCAGAACATTTACGACACATTTTTACACATCTACTTCTGGGATAAAGCAGCTGAAGAGACAAATAAAGTGTTTAGGAAAAAGTATGGGTGAGCGTCAACTTCAATGACCATGACTCAACTGTGCTAAAATTTCGTTTTCAGCGAAAACTTCCCTAATCTGAAGGAAATTGCTTATAATTCCGACTTGGTGTTTGTGGCCACAGATGAGTTTATTGATATTCAAAGTCCTACGCTTCCCCACGTCGTTCATATCGGTGGAATAGGGATTAAGGATGATAAAGTCAATGACGCTTTGCAGGAGGTAGCTCTTATTTTTTCAAACGCACGTTTATAATAGGATTGGATTTTTACAGCCTTTTGCCGAGCAGATGCAGAAAGGCAACAAGGGAACCGTGTATTTTTCGTTGGGAACTTTAGTCAACACCACTTTATTGCCTGTTAAAGCAATGACATCGATAATGAATGCGATAGAACAGACTCCTGATCACCACTTTATTTTGGTTGTAGACAAATTTGACAAGGTAAGGATTGCAAAGTTTTGTAATGGGTGATGAGAAACTAGCGTGGAAATTTTTCAAAACTTGAATTTGGTAGCAATAACTAAGAGCAATCATTACTTTAATGATAGAATAGGGGGGGGGGACAGGCGAGCATTTGTAATTATGTGACAGTCAGGCGATAGGGAAAATTCGTTGTGGGAGGGGGGGGGGGGGGAGGGGAGGAGGATAGAAATAGGTGTTCACCTTCTGAACTTCAAAATGTTAACCTTGGACAACGACCATTGAATTCTATATCAAAAAGTAGAACCACCAGTCAACCCAACAAGCCAGCCCGCTGCACCTTCGAATTCTCTATTAATCTCGACAAAGAGTATCGCCACAAAATCGAGATTTTCTAGAAAACGCGATAGTTGTTCTAGATTTTGTCACATCTATGATCAAAAGTCCAGCTTGAGCTGAGAAATTTTTAGTTTACTAGGACGCTTGCTGAGACAGTGCCCAATGTTTATGTTACCTCATGGGCTCCACAGCCCGCAATCTTGAGTGAGTTTTTTTTTACTTCAAATGAAGTAGTATATTTTACTCATCTTAACAATGTCTGAAAAAAAATCTTCTGTAAAAAAATCAGTCTTATGTAGGCCCTAGATTTATAGGTGGATCTGTCTTCTGGAGTAGCTTGTACTGCGGTGCTACACAGCATTTTGAGTAACCAGGGTATATTTTTCCAGAACATCCCCGACTCAGGGCATTTATCAATCACGGAGGTTACAATAGCCTAATAGAAGCGTCACGAGCTGCAGTTCCTCTTCTCATCATTCCCTTCTTCTTCGATCAAATTCGGTGAGGTGTGCTGCGTTTGAAAAATGTTTAACTGAGATGTGTAAGCTGTAGCGACGAGGAGTTAAGAAATGATCGAAAACATACGAGCCTATTTTTCAGAAACGGCCACGCAGTCGAAAACAGCGGATGGGGAATAGCTTTGGATAAACGTGTGCTTGTTGAAGAACCTCAAAAAGTTGTCACAGCATTGCATAAATTACTCACAAACGAAAAGTGAGTCTTCATCCATTGCTAAATCAGATCAGCTCCAACGCTCCTTCTTTAGTTACAAAAAAGCTGCAGTGAGGATCTCTACTCTGATACGAACAAAGCCGTTCAATGCTTCTGAAAGGCTTGTGAAATACACAGAATTTGTACTCTCGAACGGAGGCATGAAAGAGCTACTAGTTGAGGGGAGAAGATTGAATCTTATAGTGTATTATAATTTAGATATATTTGTGCCATTAGTAGCTGCTTTCCTGTTGTTTTTCTACATTACATTGCGATTGTTGGCTGCTGTAAATCAAACTATGAAAATTAAAAAAGTCAAGCTGCAATAAACAGTTTTTGATTGAATCAAATTCAAAAAAATATGATATTGACTATGAGCACCATGAATTATAAATTGACAAAAGTGGAACAAATAATAACTCAACGGCGACGATCCCTTTCCATAGTGTTCCCAGAACTTATGAAGAGCTGCTTTCGTCACAGGGCTCTGCCAGCTGGCAGCGTGTCAAGCTGGATATTGTTGGGACAAAAGCAAAGGGGATATCGTTTTTGTGACCGAAAAGACACAAATACGGCGTTCTTTTAATCAACGTTTCGTTTTAGGGTTTTTACGTTTAGGGTTTAGGGTCTAAGGGAACTTCGTACAAAATTTTCAAAATCAATGGGGGCTTCATGTTGAAATTTCCTTGGTTCAGCTCGTGCCGAGCCCTGTTTGGTCTTGATCATTTTACCCTCTCAGTTCTATGTTTATTTTTCACGTGTCATTGATTTTTGCAACGACTTACTAAAAAAACTACACTCTTATCTGTTTTTAGGCTAAAAAAACATTGTCGAACGCTGCATTTACCTATACCATAATCAGATAAGTTCCTTCGTTCAGTTTTTCTACTGGCACTCCGTTTACACGAGCAATATTTTTAAACCCAGACAGGTATTCTCAGGTAGGACGAGCACCATCTGCTGTTATTATGAATGGCTGTGACCTCCTTTGGTTGGAAATTTACCTTTGAAACCCATGATTATTTTTTTGCACCTATTAAGGATTCATAAAGACGTGCTATTTTACTATTTTCTTTTTTGAATTGCTGGAAACAGCTGAAAATCTATTGCCATCTGGAGGTCGAATGCAAATTTTCCAATAGCAATTTCAACTGAAGTGCAACAAATAAATAAATAATTGATAGAGGTTCACTTTACGTTTGTCTTGTTTCTTCTTTTCTCAACTCGCATTTCTTGCGTCAACATTTGGTTAGGCAACCCTGAAGGAAGTACATATTATAATTTTGATGAGCATTCTGCTGATTGCAGAACTTACCTGATACCATACTGATAGATCACTGAACTCAAAAACTACTAATAATTAAATGAATGATGCGAAGCAGGCTCTTTTTTTGCTTTCCCGCAGTGAATTCGAATTGTTTATGGGCATCGTAATGCTTTATTCATTTTTCTGCTAGATGGGGTTTAGGTGGTCTTTATAAATCACTCGGTTCTTGATTAATTGATAATCAGTCGATTCTTGTTTAACTAATAAAGAGCAGCAGTCGTATATGCCTAGCAGGAAATGGTATGCACAAATTCACGCGTTATTTACGAATGGTGTGACCTTCTTTGGTTGAGAATTTAGCTCTAAAGCACTAACTGATCAAGCAGCCAATTGTGGCTACATAAACATATGCGCCCACCACTAGAACACCTGTGCCTATAACGATTTTTCTTTTTCAGACGTCAGAAACAAGAGGAATCATTTGCTGGCTACCCTAAAGGCAGTGTCTCACCAAAATTTAGTTGTCAAGATTTGCATTTTGCAAGCCTTCTTGTCTCTGTCTATCTCAGTGCTGGTCCAAAATCGCATAAAATGTACGAAAACCTCGTTTTTGAAAGCCTTGTGTAAACACAAAGCGGACGCGTTGTGCCATCTTGGTCTAGCCTTCTCCCCAGTGGCAGCAACACCTTGGCGATGGACGCCAAGTGGAGGGACACGTTGAAACGCGTAAGGAGAAAACCGGGAGTGTTGGCCGTGTGGGCCAAATCGCGCTTTGCGTGCCATTTTGAAGCAGATTTCTCGGCTTAGAAAGGCCCGGATCGAGTCGGGCCCTGGGGCGGTCGCCTAATCAGGGGTCCGCTAATAAAATATGTGGAGACCCGCATTACCCTAATTCTGGAGAGAACACAGCCTTTAGGCATTCGAATCTCACGTTGAGCATTAAACCGACTTTCAACTGTTACGTACCACTTTCTCCATCCTCAGCGTTGGAGTCTTCATAAAAATCTGCTCATTTCTATGCTTTCTTTACCTTCTTCTGAATAACAAGAATGTGTCTCATTGATGGTTGAGTACAAAAGCAGATTTGCATAAATTTGCATATACATACAGCTCTGAGAAGTAAAATACAACAGCTTTGCAAGAAAACATTGTGAAACAGTAGTCTTGAAAACGTATCATAGATGACAGGCATCGCACAAGAACACTTTCAACTTTTATATCCTAAGATTTCACTGAATTCATAATCAAAATGGAAGCGTTGACTTTGTAGGCGGCCTTTCCAAATGCCGGATGTGTCATGTAGAGTACCCATGTTGGAACAAAGGTGAGGACGTCATACACGAAGTCTCTTACCAGGAATGATAACACGAAATGTACTGAGTAATAGAAAAAGACCTAAATAGAAAAGTGAGTCATTACACAGCAAGCATAGCCTTCTGTCTGGGGGCCACCACCACGATTTTTATTCAAATGTATTGCTTTATTTGGGGCGATCAAACGTCATTTGTAACTCAATACGCATAATGCACACATTGCGCGCTATTTGAGCAAGGTTGTCTGTATATTTCCAAAGATTTCTCTTTGTTTCTTCTGTCAATTTTGATTAATTGGGCATGTGTTATTTAGTAGTGCACATTTCTGCACTTTTACTTATGCTAGGAGTTTTCTAAGGAACTATTAGTAAAGATATAGTTTTTTGCCGCACATAGTGTGAATCTAATACTAAATTAGAGTTGACTCGAAAATATGTTACACTTGCCTCTCCACATGAACATTAGAGCTCATACAAGCTTGGATATTTCGAATTATTCAAAATAAAATATTGAAAGCACATCGTAATTAGTAATCAACCAGCGCTTGGAACTAACAAGGGAAGAGTGTTTCAAAGTAGCGTTTCTAAATGAGATTAATACCGCTTTGAAGAGCACTGACGGTTATTCCAAATCTGCCTTCATTATCTGCCAAGCGCCTCTGGACACTGAGTTATGACCGTTTTTTGGAAGGAAAAATGAAGGCAGAATTTAGGTTAAAAAATTGATACATTATTTCCAGCACTCAGATAGAGTAATGTTGAGTATTAGCATATTAGACAAAATGTATCCGTTGCATGAACTGCTCTAATACTCGACGCAGGACCATTTGAGCAAATTTGGGCAATTTTGCTCCAGTTTTATGTTCAATTTTATGACCCGAAAAACGCCCGTAACTTGGCGTCCAAAGTCGCTTGGCAGATATTGAAGGCAGACTTAGAATCACTATGCAAGACTCTCTAAAGCAGTATGGGTCTCATCTGGAAAGGTCACTTCGACTATACACGCTTCCCTTGTAAGTTGCACAAACTTGCGGTTTGTTTCTCAGCATTTTTCTAGGCACAAAACAGATAAGAGTGGGACGAAAGCAAAACGGGTTGATGACGTCATTTTGGAGCGTTGACTGTTTGAAACTGCTGGTGACCAATGGATATCAGTATTTGTTGATATGTATTGGTTATACGATTGGTTAATCGAAAAAAGATAGAGCAGATTGGTCCACACTTACCTGAACAGTGCAATTGGCAGAATGTGAAATACAAATGGAGCACGCCAGAAACAACAACGATTTTTCGGTTTTGCTTTGAAGCTTGTTTTTTCTGAAATTTACTGTAACATTTTACTATTTCCACAATTTCGAAACTTACTTTGTTAATATCCTCCACTTGATGATAGTTACCGTGAAACAGAAAAGATCAATAAGGCATACAATGCTCGTCACAAAAACCATGCATTTACTGTTCCTCCACTATAATCTATTCATTTAATGCATGTCTAACGTATAAAGCTGACATCCCTTTATACATCTTGTTTACTAAGTAATTTTGTATCCATGATTACTACATAACTGCTATGGAAACGGGTCTCTTTGAACCTGATCAGGATTTTTATCGATAAAGAAAATCGGTGGTAACCCTAGGAATGTTTTTGCGCCTAATGCGAATTTTAGCTGTTCATGATTATACGAACACCCCAAATCAAGCTTCTTTTTTCGCACGAAACAGCAATTCGAAACAAGATTTTTGTAAAGTTTACAATAAGAACGTCTGAGATATGTGCTACACATCAAGAGCAGCGCAATCTAAAAAAAAGCGTTACTCTTCTCACAAGGGAAGCATGTTTAGTTGAAATGGCCTTCTTGATTGAGATGTATTGGAGTTGATAAAAGGCTGATTCCAAGTCTGCCTGCTAATCTGCGGAACTTTCATGAACGAGGAGGAGCATTTACGGGAGCAAAAGAGTCAATGTGCAATTAGGACAAAAATAGTCGTAATTTACTCTAGCTCGTAATGGAGCAGTGATAATTACCAGAGCAGTGTAGTAGTCTAAGATAGAAAATTTATCACGCTTTTTTGCTTTATCTGAGGGCTAGTCAAATTGTAGCGAATTCATCCTAGATGCACATTCAATTGCTTCAAAAAACACTGGTAACGGCACAAACGTTCCACAGATAAGAAAGGCAGATTTGGAATCCGTCTCCATCCCATCTGAAAATCCACTTTCACCAAACATGCTTCTTGGGCCAGATGGTTCGAAATGCTTTTTGCGCCGGTGCCCTACAAAAACGTTTGTTTTTCTGTGGTACAAACGCTATGATTAGCCTCTACCAATGCTGTGAGATAAATTAAACCTTTCAATGGTTATCTTGTTTGACGTTCAGGCTGTGCTTTTAGCTGTCGCGTTTTTCAATTACGTTCAAACTTACCCTGGAGATAGCACAATTTCGAGCCTCAAAACTCAGCTTCTGCAGTCGCATGATAACTAACGGAGTATGTACAATTTTGTAGGACTGTCTTTGGTCATCAAAGACGTTCTGCGACGTTGAGCGTTTTGGCTACGCAGTATGCTTTGGACCGAATCGAATAAATATTCGAGTACTCGAATAGTATTCGAATAAAGTTCATTCGAAATTCGATTATTCGAGAAATTTGAAGTTTTGGACATATTTCGATATTCGCTTATTTGAGCTTTATCATTTTCGAATTCTCTCGACTATTCGGTTGAATTTTTTGATTTTCGAATAAATTAACATTCGAACAATTATTTCCAATAGTTATTCGATTAGCCGATATTTCGTGTAATCGAATAATTGCATGATTTTAGTTGCTTGTGTCCCCCGCGCTCTTTCTCCTTCCAGTTGCTTCCCTGCATTCATACGTCATTCCATCGCAAGTCGCTCTCGCCAAGACCACGTTTTCGCATAAAAGCAACCGTGATAAGTTGAATGTGATTCCAAACTTTCTGTCAAGTTTACGAGCATTACTCTCTGGACGTGATCCCTCTACCCTGCTATCCCGCTTTGTATTGACATAAGTTCTTGACTAGGTTCTTTACCATTATGGACTTGAAGTGGGGAAGCATAATTGGGGAGGGACCACCCGGGGGAGTGCCGGCTCATCTAAAGTTGGTGGCACTGCCCAGTGACGTTGGGACCGTGAGACTATTGTAATCAGTCAGTGTCTCGACATATCAAATCAATGAATTTATTGCATCAAAGCTTTGAAAAGAAAAACTCGAGTAGGGGATTCAAAAGGACACAGCCTTTTGCTGTTATCTTTATAAATGTCTTTCAAAGAGTCTTTTCTTTTGTTAAGTCATGGCTTCTCTAATCTGCTTTTCATATCTTGGGAAGCTCCTTTGCAAGATGTTTAAAGGGGTTCTAAGCACAACAAATGCTCAGCAAAGAGGCAACATGTTTGGACTCGAAGTTGAAAGCTGGAGTTTGTATACAAATTCAAGTGAGCATGCTGCTGGGACACTGGGGGTTGTGAAGGGATAGGCTAGTACTAATTACATTGGCAATTACGCTTACTGATTTTGACAATTTCTGCAACGGAAGTAGGTATAGTCGTGAATGAGCATTTTGCCTCTACTGTTTTGCGCTCTCAACGTTGGGGACAGGAAACTGGTGTTTAGGGTGGGTTAGGTTGGTGACAGGGCCCGGCACAAATCGTCTGGAAGCAGGCCGGACTTCGTTTTTAACCCATTGACGACGATGTGGACCACCGGTGGCCTACGCGCTTTTTGCTGCCAGGGACGATGTGGACCCCCGGTGGCCCACACCTCCCGCAAAGTCGTATTATTTGCAGGTCTAGTATTTTTTCCACATATGAATATTTTTCCAGTTTTTTTGTATTCTTAGGACCTATAGGGCCTGTCGTTCAAGAAAATGTTAATAATTGTTTACAAAACAATGTTGCATTTCGTAAATAAGCACGAAACCTTCCCACACTGAAAGTGTCGTGCAAAATCGCGTCGTCCCACAGCGCCGCCGCGCAAAATTAGGCGTCGTCGTCAATGGGTTAAAGCAAACAGCAAAGGGGATATCGTTTTTGACAAGTCGGAACCGAGCACCAAGGATAAGCGCCATTTAGGCAAACACAAGCTTTTCGGACAGGTTATCACACGATTGACATGCTCCATCGTGTATGGCGAAAAGTGCGCGCGATTTGAAAGCAAGGCTTAAATAAACAAATTGCTTGTTTACAGCGCACACGAAGCATATGACACCAAAATTGAACTGTATGTATAGAAACTTATTTGCGAAAGTATTATGTAAAAAGAATTGGAAACTTATGTGAAGTAATACCTTTTCCAAAATAAGATCGTCTCCAGACGGCCACCAGACGATCTGAGATGGTCTGGAGCATATATTTTCGTCACTTCACATAACTTCCGGATCTTTTTAGCATGGGCGGATTCCCCCGTCAAAAATCTATCCCTGAGGATGAAGACATTTTCATATCGTTGCCTTTCCTTTCCTTTTTGCCTTCATTTCTTCTCGCTTCGTTAAATATCGCGCTCTAATGCCAAAATCTTGTGCACACGTAGTATTCAACTCCAATTTGGATTTTCACTCTTATCTTACCTATTTTCTTCCAGACTAGTAAATCTTTCTTGTTTTTATCTCCTCCTAAGCAGGTAGGTCAAAGGAGACTTCGTAAAACTTCCGAAAGTCAGGGGAGACTTCGTTTCTAGAAACCCTAGAAAGCGACTCGTGCCGGGCCCTGGTTGGTGACTTCCATAGAGTTTGGATGTAGACCAAGCAGAGCCGGATTGTCCATCAGTTCATTAGCATGCGTAAGATTTTTGATTGCTATATCAGCAAATATCGTTTGTTGTTTAGTCGCATACCACATGGAGCTCTTCACTGTGCTGATTGACCAAGTTTTTGGTTGAATATTCGACACAGTCAATAGAAAGTGTTCGTTTTTCGGAATTTCTTCTCGAATATATTCGAGTTCGTAAAAATTTTATATCGAAAATATTCGATATTCTATTATTCGAAAATTTTCTATTTTGAAAATATTCGAAAATTGATTATTCGACATTTTTGATTCTGGAAAACATTCAATATTTGGATTTTCGACATTTTTTGTTTTTGAAAATATTCGAAAACCGATTATTTGATATTTTTGTTTTTCGAATATATTCGATTATTCGATTACTCGAGAAAAATTTCGAATATTGCAAAGTATACTACGCAGACTATTTTATGCATTGAAACTGTGTTTACATTACAGTCATAAGCTCAAATGCCTCAAGGTTAGTCTTGCAAAAAACCCAAGTATTTCAACACTGATAGACTAACAAACAAGCAATGCACCTGTCTCATCACAACTCTTTGGCGAGACAGCAGGTGAGTTCTGAGGCTCGAAATTGTACTAACGCTGGACTAAGGGCCGCATGCACTAACATCCCTGCGGCGAGGGGAGCGGCGTCCCCAATGATGAAAAAGCCGCAGCGGCGTCCGCACGCGGTCCCTTCATAACGGGGGACGCCGCTTCCCTCGCCGCAAAAATGTTAGTGCATACGGGCCTAAATCTGTTTCGTTGAACACAACGAGTATACAGAAATTTTTCAAGCGTCAAATTGAATTTTTATCACAGAGGCCTCATTCATCTCATAGCACAGGTAGAGGATAATTAGCGTGCTTGAACTACAGAAAACAGACGTTTTTCGTTGCACCGGGATAAAAAGGATTTTGAGACATCTGAATAAAGTGACGCTCTTCTTTTTAGACTGGGATGGGCTCACTGCGTAGCACATATATCGGATTTTGTTATCGTGAACTCAAGGAAAAAAAAAGGATTCGAAAGATTGCAGTTTTGAGCGAAAAAAGAACCTCATTTGAGGTCGTCGTATGGTATGATTATGTACGCCAAAAATTCGCATTCGGCGCTAAAACATTCCTAAGATTACCATCGACATTCTTGTACCGCGTATGCCGTTTTCGGCTATGGTCTTTCACGAACTACCAACGGTTCCCGTTCTTATAAGTTTTGAACCGCACTTTATATATCTACAATGCCTAAAACTCCCAAAGCGCTAATTACGAGAAGGATACCAAGTCGCACTGACAAATCGGAAAGAGATGTATAAGACGCTTTTTTGAATGCTGATTTCAATGTGATTTCCTTCTCCAGGACAAGTTCTTGGAGGGAGAGAGGGTTTAGAAGTAAGTTCTTCAAACCTTAAGTGACATAAAATCAGCGAAAACCTACACAAAAACGCTTGAAACTGAGTGATCAATTTTGAACCAAGTGTGTTCACCATAAGAAAAGGACGCAGCCGCTGGTGATTTTATGCCACTTGAGGCTTGACAGATTGGACTTTCAGGCGCTCAAAACTTCTTTTGAAATCTTTACGCAGAAAAAAGCAGTGTGGGACCAGCATTTGAAGGTGGCATACATCTCTTTTGCGCAAGCCAGTGCATTTGAATTCTCTTTGTCGGAAGGATAACTACCTACTTCAACAAAACTCGAAAAGTATTTGGTGGAAGTCTTTCCAATATCATAAACTACAAAGACAAATGCTAATTTCTGTGCGTTGAAATGTCCATAAGAACCTATTTAATTCAGAATCCCATCTTGGGCAGTAGAGTGCTTCTTTGCTTACCGCAGGAAAAATCCTCTTGTAATCTAGTGCTATACAAGCGGAATTGCTCAAAGGTGCAAAATAAACTTGCGCAGGCATAAGAAACCATGTCGTCAGTAGTGAAAGTAGGTAGATCGTCGGGAGAAGAATGCGGCTGAGACGGAGCTGATGCTGAAATATTTTGCTCACCAATAACTTTCTTTAAGGTAGTCTTTTTTTAGTTAAAATTCTCAAAACATTGCCCGTATTTCTCTCCCGTCTAAGAACCCTGCCGCGTCAAATGTAAGACAAAGAGATGATTATTAAAGCTAGCAACCTTTATATCTACTGAACTCGTAATAAGAGTTGACATGAGCGAACTGTCTGTGAAGTCGCATCTGAAGCGAGCTTCAGTGAGTCAAAATGGTTAAAGCTTTGTTTGCGAACAGATATAAACAGCAAGTACAACAAGCCCTAATTAGAGACTGGATCTTTCTGTCTACTTGATGAAACCCTCTTTGAAAACAACTCTTCCAGGTCATTCGCAGTGGCGACATTTCTTTGCTTTTGCTCCCATCCCTTTCCATTTCGTGGGCTCAAAAGATGTTGTGCATAAAAAGCTAATTCATTTTTTCGCAGATTCTGTCTCATCTTTTCGTCTTCCGCCAAAGCGAAATGGCTTTCAAGATGTATTGAAAAGCTCTTTTGTTTGTACCTTGTCCGCATCGATAGGCTCAATAACTGCTATCAGTCTCAGCACGGAAACAACTGTGGAGGAGTAGAGGCACACATAAGCAAAGTAATGATATATTACATATGCAACAGTCAGAAAAGATCCAGTCGGAAGTCTGCACAACACCGTTGTTGCTAGCCCAGTCATAGGAAATCGGTTAATAATCGTATCATAGACGAAGTACGTAAGACTCTAAAATTTGATAATATTGGGTTGGAAAGATTCTTTTTTGTTTGGAAATAAAAAGCTAAATACTTCGGACTTTGCTTCTATAATATAAATAATCATAAATAATAAAAATTTGAAAACTTTTCAATCTTTGTTTAAACCCCAAAAAATCCTACGCAATTCGACAAAATCGGTAGCTTCATAAATATCAAACCTAAACGCATGGTTCAGTATCCAAAATACCCCAAGGCTTCTTCATAACAGATCTTCATGTTTAACATTTTATGAGTTGGCCAGCGAAAACGAAGCTTCCAAGAATAGCTATGCAAATTCGATTTTGAGTTTGGTGCTAGAAATGGAGGGCCGCAAACCAGCTCAAAAAACTCATGACAGCAAATGTCCATAGGTTTCTTTTTGAAATTTTATGACTATTTTCCCTCTGGGTATGGCGCATCCAATCTTTAACATCATATACAGAGATGAGGTTGTGCGCTATGAGCCGTTGTTTGCCGAATTCTGACATATTAGGGTTTCGATAAGTGAGCGGAGGGCAATTCATGGTAGGGTATAAGCCATGCTGCTCACCAAAATTATTAAAAGTTTACAGTTTGGTTTTCCAGAACAATAATATTGATGACTGTGCTCAGCAGCTAAAACTACTTCGAAGTCTTGACAAAACCGAGCTTTTGGCAACTGATCTCTAAAGTAATTTTGACGGTTGACTCTTTCGATTTCTTTGTACGCTAGATTCCAAACTGTCTCCAACCCACAGTTTTTTTTAACTGAGATTAATAGTCAATCTTTAGCAAAATTGGCCTGCAGTCTTGTCTTGATCTGTTTGATTCAGTCACGTACCGACTTTTTTTTCTTAAAAACCCGCAACTCGATTTTGACCGGTTACTGAGAGATGCATAGTCTTCTTCCTTATTCAAAAACAAAGCACTGTGCGTTTTTGTAGCTCACTTCATAATCTAAATACAGAGAATATAGCTACTTTGCACAATTTAAACTCTACTGTATAGGATGTCAGGCGAAACGTACTCAAAATTCCGCAAGCTCTAAAAAACCCCAGCATTGAATTTGTTCTTGATTTTTATACTGCAGACTCTAAGAGTAAGGTATCACAATCACAATTCCCTAAGCAATCCTTGTTGGAAGACTGAAAAAGTTTTACTTGAAGATATCCAGGCTATGAAACACCAGCTCTCTCCGGTGATTTCAACAACTCATGGTTATTAGCATTTTCTTTCGCAATTTCAGTGTTAATCGCCTTGTATAGTCGTCCTCACCCCACTAGTCGGTCGGTGGACGAATTCGAATTCGAACTGGAGCAGGCAGGTCGGGACAGAGCACGGCACCTTAGCTCTCCGTTCAAATTCACGCATTCCTTTGCGTATTTCTTCGCCATTGCTTAGCAGTTTTTGTATTGTTACAACGTTTTTGACCTATATTGAGTTTTTGTAATTGCTGAGCGTTGTCTCCTGCCGCGCTCTGCCGTGACAGGCCCGCTCCATTTCAAATTTGAATTCGTCCACCGACCGACTAGTGGGGTGAGGGCGACTATAGATGGTCATTTGAATCCTTCACATTTCAATGAAAAACTTACGACTATTCGATCATGCAGAAAAATACGATAAAATATGCTGGATAGCTTTCTTTTCTTTCCAGTAATGGACGCAAGTCTATACGTGACAAGTAGGGAGGGTATGAGGTAGACGATACTTAGCGATAGTGCTGCTATGAAAAAGTATTCATTTGCACCAAAAGGCAGAGTGCTAGCATAGCTACAGTTGCCGCTCACTGAATCCATAGCATGTGAACTGAAATGGTTTTTTTTAAGGTAGATTTGCAATGGACCACTGAAGTATGCAATAATTTATTGCCCAGTGCCTTGCTTCGTACACCAGCCCATGCAGGAGAATGAGAACGTTGGGTGCTCAAGCGCTAGAAGCATGTGCAGACATGTACAGGTCATTTATAAAATTGTGCCGACGAACTCGACTACGGTCTTTGCTCCCACAGGAGCATAAAACACCCATACAGAAAGGCATCACCCTCAGTTGTCTGCTCAGTCCCTTCCAGTGTTTATACTATCTTACGTACGCAGAAAAACCATTCAAGTAGAGATGAAAAGAGGAGAGTGCGGTTGCCGGAAGTGCGTGCGTGGTGCGCGCGGTCGCGCCATCGCCACAATTTCTAATTTTACAGAGTGTCACAAAAATGTACCTACTGTTTGATTGTAAATAACTCTCTTGTAATGAAGTGTTTCGAGAAGTTTTAGGTACCATTTTGTAGAGCAAGGTTAAACTTAGATTTACAGTATGAAGCGAATCATCATCGCTCTTCATTACTGTGGGATTATTGTGAGAACTTCCAGCATATGGAAACACCGTGGAAAATACCACCTAACAAAATTTTATTTCAAAAAATCTGAAAAGTCGTGTACTAGGGTTTTCGCGCATGCTGATTCTACCTAACAACTTTTTACGAGTGTTTATAGTTTTTTTGACGGTGTAATCACATTTCTGACAAGTACTGGGAATTCAATTAATACGGTTTGCTTAGGGTAACTTCGGAAAGAAACATTATAGTAAAGTGGAATTTCAAATTTGAAATTAGCGGCTCCCATTACCATAGTATAATAGGTTTTTGGTTGTTTGGTTTTGTACCGAGGCAGAATATAGCCTCCAATGGCCTAAAATCCTTGTTGAAGTTCGTACCGTAATCCTGCAGTAATGAAGAGGGATAGACGAATCGCTCCATACTGTAATCTAAGTTTGACCTCGCTCTACAAAATGGTACCTAAAGCTTCTCGAAATACTTCATTACAAAAGAGTTATTTACAATCAAACAGTAGTAAAAATGTACAAACAGTACATTTTTTGGGACACCCTGTATGTTTGCTCCAATTATAGCTATCGAAAGACATTCTTCATGCTGAACAAAAAAATTCAAGGAAAAACTTTCGACCAAATTTGAGCGCGCACAGCCTTCGTGTTAACCGCTCGCACATGTTGGTGTTCAAAGCGCGAGACGAACAATGAAGTCCATACGCCTTTGCAAACAGTAACTTCTAAAACTAACCACGAGCAAGCTAAAGATCTGCCTTCTGGAGCCTAGAGGCCTTGGACAACAAACATCTTTGCTGGAGCTTTCAACAAACCTAAACTAGAATTCAGTATAGTTTGGAGAGAATGACGCAGAGAGTTCTATGGCCATTCTCAAGCAAGCATCGCAATAGCAGACTTGAAATCATAAGACCAATTTGAAATATTTAGCACACCAGACTCTGCGATTGAAATCACTTACCCAGTACACCTGCTTTGAATGCGCCAAACTTTGATCTTCTAGAGACTAACGTCTGTTTCACGTGAATCAAATAGCACAAATCTTATACTGAAATATTATTATATGAATTGCATATTGCTTTAAAATGGTTCATCTCCAGGCCATCATCTTCAAACTTCCGCCGCAAATAAAAATGATAATTTCGATCTCAAGAGACATATTTTTGCTTTCAAACTGAAAACATACTCCAGAAAATGCTCATATTTATTAAGAATCATTCTTTCCACAGCAAACATTCAAATTTAAAAAGAAGCCTATATCTCCACATTTCGTTTTTGCTGCCTCCTTGGTTGAATTGTGACCGCACAACTTTTAAGCTGAAATATTCTGTGAAGCACCGAGTTTCTATTTTCTTTTTGATTGCACGAAGGATTTCTAAACATTGGTCCAGTGCGCTCCAGAAAAGGTAAATCCTTGTTTTGTATAGTCATGCCAAACTCGGTTACATTCATTTTCAATCTACTTTCAATATAATTTGATCGGGCGAGAATAATGAAGAAATACCTTTGTAATACCTCTTCTAAAAAGTACTAGTTCCAATCGTATTTTAACAAGAAGAAGAGTTTTGCAAATGGTCGAAGGTAAACCATGTCTTGCTTCTAGAGTAGGATTTTCAATGTTCTGAATGGTTTCTGAATACCGATGGCCAGAGTTACTGGTAAGATGGTTCTGGTTACCAGAGCTTGCTTAGCAGCAGCTTATGCCGATTGTTCGATGAGACTTTCAAACTATTAGATTGGTTTAATTTCCCTCGAGTAATGAAGCTGATCTTGTAGATGGGAGATGAGCGAGATCTTTGATAGTTGGTCAACTCTAAATTCATTGCCAAGTTTTCGATTAATTATGTCGACTCTAATTCACTCCTGTCCGAATACTTGCAAGATTCCCTGAAATAAATTGTTAATAGAACACTGATGTACTAGGTCAATTTCTTTGATTGTTACTGCTTCATATTAGTCTAGCGCTTGAATCAAAGAGTTTTCTGGTAGGTTATGAGGGGCTGAGTGCAAAACTGACACAGTATAAGAAAAACTGCATGTATGAAAAAGATTTCAAGTCTGTTGAAATTATGACGGAGAACACAAAGCCATGTTGGTGCAAAAAGATTGCGTGAAGTGCAAAGTTCTTCTTTGAAGAGCTGAAACTTGTCAAAGCATCAGAACTACTAGACCTTTGCAACTCAGCGCGAATTCACATGAACTGACATCACAAACGGGCACAAAATTATGAATCAAAAATACAAACAGTTTCTCTCAAACTTGACAAATTATAATTTTCTTCGGGGTTTGTTGAACCTTGTAGTCGCAAGCCTGTAGTACAACTGCAACTGAAAGAAAAGTTATCAAAAGCATTTGCAAAGGAAAAAAAAATCAAAAACTATTACTTTTTGAGCCTTTTTTAGGCCCTAAAGTACCAAATCTCAAATTTATTTAAATCTTTGTGTATTGCACAGCTAAATGTTTTTGTAAAAAGTGTTATCAAGACGGCTTACTCTTCAATAAACATGAGCAAAGTTATTCAAAACTTAAATGAATGTGCAAGGTAGACAACTTCTAACACGTCCTGTAACTACGTTTCAAGAAAAAATATTTATTTGCGCTTAAATCCTAGCCTAGAAACTGAATGCCTGCCATATCACCGCACTGCTTAGCAGGGAACGATACTTGGTGACCCAGCCATTCATAATGATTTGTAAATTAAAGAATGCGCATTTTAATGCAGTTCGAATACTGTTTTCCATATCTGCGAAACGAGAACCTGGATGTAGTTATACAGGGTGTCCCAAAAAGATGTGCACACTGTTTGATTGTTAATAACTCCCTTGCTTTCATGTCTTTCGCCGAGCTTGAGTGACCATTCTATAGAGCGAGGTTCAACTTAGATTTACAGCATGGATTGAATTACCGATCCCTTTTCGTTACTGTAGGATTACGGTAGAAATTTCGACAAGGATTTTGAGCCATTGGAGGCCATATTCTGCCTCGGAACAAAACCAAACAGGCCAAAAACTTCTATACCATGGTTATGGACGACGCTGATCTCGAATATGAAATTTCACTTTACTGTGATGCTTCTTTCCAAGGTTATCCTAGGTAAACAGTAATAACTGAATTTCCAGCATCAGTCAGAAATGTGACTACACCGCCAAAAAAGCTAAAAACACTCGTAAAAAGTTGTCTAATGGAATCAGCGTGCATGAAAACCCTAGCACACGATTTTTCAGATTTTTTGAAAAAAGTTTTGTCAAATGGCATATTTCACAATAGATCCACATGCTAGAAGTTCATACCATAATCCTACAGTAACGAACAACGATCGGTGATTCGTCCATACTACAAATCTAAGTTGAACCTCGCTCCACACAATGATGCCTCAAGCTCGGCGAAAGACGTGAAAGCAACGGAGTTACTAACGATCAAACAGTGTTCATATTTTTTGGGACACCCTGTATATATCTTCCAAAAATGAATTGCGCTACTGCGAAGGGTGAAAATCATTAATAAATATTGCTTTCCTCTTCATGCTAAATATGATTTAGATGGTATAAATACAACGTTACATCTTTCAAGATTCTCCTCAATAGCGCCAAATGGTAAAATAGATCGAATTGGGCAATCAACCACCTAAAAGTACGCAAATTTTCTACGAAAAAAGTTCATAACTGCCTTCATACGATCGTTTCGCAGATTTCGAGCACAGATTCAGAATCAGCGTTTTGAGGTGCACCTTATGGCATACATTGCATTCCAAATGGCCGGGGTCACCAAGTATCCTTTCCTTGTTAGACTGATTATAGTGTGGCCAAGATATTGGTTTGTATGCCCTCAGGGCTTTATTTGGGGGAAAAAGTAAGATAAACTTTTATTTTAACAAGTTAGTAAAGAGGTTTCAGCAGCTGAGACTGCCTACACCCTAATCACATAGAAGCGATTATCATCAATTATTGAGTACGAAGTGCATGACGATAAATATTGTATAAATAGACAAATTAGGCACAAATTTGCAGCACTAATCGACTGATTGCAAAGGGAGGGGTTCTATGCAGCTTTTTTGCTGTTCTTGGCTGGGAGCATTCGTGTCCAATCCGCTCAGTATTACCGATGCTGGCAATGGCTCAGACGGCGCGAGAATGTGGAAAATGGTTGCAAAATCAGCTCTTTCATGAGGATTCTGAAAATATCGCACATAGATCGAGGAACCTAGAGTGGATGCATACCTTAATGAAACACTGATCCATGATGACTTTCACTATCTCTGGTGACCCATCGGGAGGATCTATAGGTGGTGTCTTGTTTGTGATCAACTCAATCACTTCTGCGTTATGGATGCCGGGAAATGGATCCGATTTGCAACTTGCAAAGATCTCCCAAGTAAGAATCCCAAAGCTCCAGACATCTGTTTTCGTTGTGAAAACACCCTACAGACGAAAGTAACTGTTGAATATAACGAATGCACAGCTTGCTGCAGTGCTCACCTCAGTTAGAGTTTCCGGGGACAACCATCTGATTGGCACCTTCTGCAGTTTACTAAGACGTAGTTCACTCTTGTCTACCACGGAAAGACCAAAGTCGGTAATTTTCACCTCGTATGATTCTCCCAAAAGACAGTTTCTGGCTGCTAAGTCACGATGAATAACCTGCAAAGAGCTCTAGTGAGATAAGAGTTTTGGCTGAACTCAAGGTCACCTTTGCTCCTGACAAGTAGCACATTCCACGACATGCATCCTTGGCAAAATTCAGTTTTTGGTCCACCGACACACTCTCGTTCTTCTTGAGATAGGCCTAAACTATAGCACTACATCGAGCTGTTTAAAATACCATAATTTCCGAGACGGAGCAAACTGATCGCACTAAGTGTTTGGGTGAGAAATAGTATCTTATTTTTCAAGATAGATTTAGTACACTGATGCCATGGAGACCACAGACTTCAAAAAATCGAGCCAAGAGGTGGAGAAAAAATGGGGGAGGGGAGCGAGGTGAGGTTGGCAAACAAAAGTTTGACTGGAATCTTCTTTCTGAATTCGGGTAAATTGTACTCGGAAATGTTATATGGTACAAGCCTTCATAGAACCATTGACAGCAAGCTCCAGTAGAATCATCACAGGTTCTTCCAGCACAGCCACTCCGAAAATTCGCACAATGTTGGCATGATTTAGACGTCTAATAATCTTCGCCTCCTAAAGCTGTTCTAATTACTTTCAAAGGAAGAAGATTGAAAGCTTTATTACCCTTACAAACGCAGTAATTTGTGATTTCTTCAAATGACCTTCGTGTGCTCTTTTCACTGCAACATCAATAAGCTTGCCTTCTCTCAACTTCAGCTTCCCTTCATAGACTTCACCGAAAGCGCCACCTATGGATATTCAATGCCATTCAAAGAATTTTGTCATTGACCATTGATCTTAGCTTACGCCCTAAGTTTTTTCCTAGTATTACGTCCTCATGTAGAATAAAATACTCTGGTCGCGACACTGCCGTCACTAATATCACATTTGATGGTGGGATCATTTTTCTCTCTTTCATATATGACTCAATTAACTCTTCCAATGTGTTTCTATTTTCCTGAAATTTGTGCGGCTTAATGTTGACTTATTATTATTCGTTTGGCTAATGAACACTCAAAGCGTCTCAAAGATCAAAGCTTTTGGGCAGAAGTGGGAAAGACTGAGCTTTTTTTGCGACAAGCTAGCAAGCCTTTCTTCTTAAGCATCACCGAGCGTGAAACCATGCTGTAACCCAAAAACGAGAAAATGGCGCCAAAACAGCTCTTTCGTCTACCTCCGGTCTTCCACGCACATTGCTGCTTGTAGCTCATTGGTTGCTTGCATTGCTTAAGACCAGAATTTCTGCGAAAACCACATTATTTTTTTTAATGGTGAATGCATGTAAAAATGTTTACATTAGGCAGGCGCCATCTCCGTGGATTACTGGTTTTTCGCACATGCTAATTAGTGCCTATCGTGTTGGGAACAGCTTAGTGTCGGTGACTAAAAGCATTATCCACTCTAAACTTCAACTTTTGTCAGCATACAATTGTAGGGCCCCCTACCAAGCCAAGGCCCAAGTCGCGGCACAAAATTTCGCTTCTAAAGCCGCGAAATAGCTCCGAAAGTCGAAGAGAGCGGAGGACTTTGTCCGGCAATGCCCCATCCAGTGATTCCGCCCATATATGCTCGCCAGGGATTGTTGAGGTTTTCGCGGGTGGACGGTGCTCTAGTGGGTATATCATTCCCGGGGTTCAGCGGAGGTGGCACTTTCACACGCTGGATGACGTTTCTTGGGGGTAACAAGAGGGTCGTTAAATTTTCAAGGAGATCTCCGAAAATACCAGCAACTACATTCTTACTCTTACGATTAGTAAGCTCAAATTTGAGGCACTAATGTCATCTTACTAATAACAGATAAGATGACGTCAGAGCCTCAAATTAACATGTTACAAGCACGGTCAGTGCATAAACTTGTATGCACGCCATTCCCAGCGTGTTAAAACATGATCTTCATGCACAAAGAGAAAAACATTTGGTTTGTTCACAGACTGAGCAATATAGAGCCATCATGGGTTGCTTTCGCGCAACCTGGGGCACGCTGGGGTTGCGCAAGACCAAAGAAAGTCATGATATACCATCTTTCTCACATGAATTTTCAAAAACTTCTACATAAATTTATCGTTCAGTTCATACTCTTCTCATAAGTACTCACTTTGCCCATGTTTCGACCTTTCCTTTGCTACGGCCCTTGATGATATTGAAAAACTCGAATTTTTGCCTTCTGTTGTTATCTTTAATTTTGCTGGTTTTTTCTTCACTTTTATCCACTCATCGTTCTTTGCGGATCATAAGCCGTACTTCCACAAATCCACAAAAGATTATTCACAGATTTCTGCGATGTCGAAAAAGATTTCGTTTTCGAGATTCTCAAATACCACCTCGTTCTGAGTCCTGATCATTTCTCCACCCTTTTTAGCGCACGTCTTAATCTTTTCGCCCGCGTTCTTTTTGAGGACACAAAAGTCCTAGTTTTCGTAGACTAAAACACTGTAGAATCCTTTCGAGTTTTGGGCGACAGGCCTCAGAAAGACGACAACTTATCAAGCTCGAAAGCAAGTTGTGCAGTTTTTCCAATATCTTCCCTTCTTTGAATATGACGTAATCCAATTTTGCCGTTGAGTTGAATATGAGCTACAAGCGCAGGTGCTGTGCTGCTGAATTCTGACTTCGTAGTGAGGGTTACGGTAGGTATGCGGGATAAGAGGACAAATTATGAACTACTACAAATTAGCTGACTTGGCATAGGGGGTTATCCGAAACGCATCAAGAAGACGACAATGATTGCAAATAATCAATAAATTGCCTGTGGATTTCTGTAAGATTAGTGTAGGTTTAAGGTGTGAAATCTCGCTCTGAACAATAGGAGAGGCGTTAGTTCAACAATTGAATATGATATACGTGTTCGGAAGGTCAGATAACCCTAATATGCGAGGTTTCGGCAAATTCTGAGGTTCGGACTCCTTAGCCAACCGCTGTCGACGCAGCCTTGCGTACAGCAACTCGCTCAAATTCGTAAATGCGCTAAATTCCGATATCTTCAAATTTTACTACTTTTTCACTGAGCCAAACCAGTGAGAAAGCAAGCCCTGGCAATAACTCATACACAATTTCAGATCATTGTATATGGTCTAGGTTGCTAACAGCTTCACTTTTGCTTATCTATACATATCTATAAAAAACTGAGTGTTGGTATATCGTCAGTTATGTGTAAGCTATAAAAATTTTTGTGCGCAGTCCAGTCAGCGCCCATTGCAAGCATATGTTTTCGATCCGGTCTACTCCACCCCGTAGGCTACTCTTCACAACGAAATTCTCACTCTTTTTATTGATTTGTCGATTTTGAAGCAAAATGCACTCTCATCAAGCAATATCAAACCGCTTCCAACTTTGAACTCATTTTCATTCCACGATGAAGGAGATCTATAACTTACGATCTACATATTGTCAAGGTTTGAGTGCGTCATATTTGAAGAGGGTAAAGTTATGAAAGAAGTTGCTGACTTTAGTTTCCAAACCAATAGTTTGCCAACTTGCCTGGAAGCTGATTTTGATAAGCATTGCATGACCAGCAAGGTATACCATTAAGTGGTGGGGCGTAGAAGTCACTGCGCTGAGACAGCGCCAGTTCATGAGATGGGGAGCGAGCGATGCTTTGCTTGCTTTCCTGCGCCTCTCTTTTCTCCAAGGGCCGCATGCACTAACCTTTCCGCTGGGGAGGGGATTGCAGCTCAAAAGAAAGCTTCATATTCTGAAGCTCCAGATATCTGGATTTCACGTTGTGTACCTATCCGCAAGTATTCCTACTACCTTGACTATGAACATGTTGAACAGGAGCGAGAAGCTGTACAAACCGCATTTGCCAGCTTTTATATGATCCCTGATGATCCCCGTCGCTTTTCTTTGAAGTCATTTTTCTTTCTCCGAAGTTGACGAAAACCTTCCAAAGTTGTACTGAACATCTAACACAACAGTGTTAAAGGCACCGTCCACCCAAAATCTCGAATTCAATGTTTTTGTCATCTTCAGGCCTTCTGAAAGCCTTGATTCCGAATATGGAATCGAAAATCCGCGAAACCCCCAAAAATCCCTGTTTCGAGAACCCTTTGCAACAAGCGCAGGCGAGATAAAGCATGCAAGTGGGCGGGGCGACCATGGTTGCCCCGCCTAATTTGCTACTTCTGGAGTGGATTTCTCGCTCCAGAAGCAGTCTTTTGCGGCGAAGCTTGGGGGTTTGCTTAGTGTGGGGGCCCACAACTAGTATGCCATCATAATCTGGCCAACCTCCATTTTTGGTGGACGGTGCCTTTAAGCATGTTGCTGATGAGAACAAATGAGTTTTTGAAAAGTCGAATTTTTCGGTAAACCTCAAATTTCGACCTGTGGATCATCGAAAATTTCATGACTTCAAAACATCATTTGTTCTTATCAGCAACATGCTTAGCACTGTCGGGTTAGATAATACGCACAACTTTGGAGGTTTCCCGTTAACTTCGGAGAAAGAAAAATGACTTCAAAGAAAAGCGCCGGGGATCATCAGGGATCATGCAAAAGCTGGAAAATGTGGTTTGTATAGCTTCTTGCTCGTCTTCAACATGTTCATAGTGAAGGGTAGTAGGAATACTTACGGATAGGTACACAACGTGAAATCCAGGTAACTGGAGTTTCGAAATATAAAGCTTTCTTCTAAGCTGCGATCCCCTCCCCGCGGCGATGTTAGTGCATGGGCCCTAGAAGTGCATTCTTGACAGGCAAACGTCTACGAAAGCAATTTGAAACTATACGGCCCATACTTTCAAAAAATGCAACAAATTATGTTCTTCCAGTGCAGGAAAGTCTTGGCGCGATGTGGTCAGGAAATGTACCTCAAATAAGCAAAACTCATCATAGGAGAAGTGACAATAACGGAATGAAGTGATTTTCGCAAATAATCTTTGATCTCAAGGAATACTAAAGGTATTTTATTTAAATAAAACAAGGCGTCGGCAGGATCTCAAGCAAAATTGGAAAAGAACCAGAAGTATCATACAAGAGGAAAGAAATCAGGGCGGTGTTCATCAATCTCCCGCTCGCTGTTTGGGCGCTTTGCATCGTTATGCACAGGCCCGGAAGGGCGAGTGTATTCAACCTGTACTTTGGTTACCATGGAGAGCTCGATCTGTCGAAATCCGGGCTGCCGTGCCCTACACGGCCAAACTTGTCAGATCGGACCCTTGAGCCCATGCACTGTCTACGGGACCCGTCATACTTCGCCGAAAAAAGCCCAAAGAAGCCCGAAAAAGCCCAAAAGAGCCCGAAAAAGCCCAAAAAAGCCCAAAAGAGCCCGAAAAAGCCCAAAAAAGCCCAAAAAAGCCAGAAAAAGCCCAAAAAAGCCCAAAAGCGCCAAAAAGAGCCGGAACACTTCTCGCACGTTTTGGCGCTAAGGCATGTGTGTTGACTTCGCAATCGAGCCTTTTTGTCATTTTCTATCGTCCGCATGATAAGATAATGTCAGAATTCTACCAAAAGTTCGTTTCTACATTCCGGCTCTTTCTGGCGCTTTCGGGCTTTTTTGGGCTTTTTTGAGCTTTTTTGGGCTTTTTCGGGCTTTTTTGAGCTCTTTTGGGCTTTTTCGGGCTTTTTCGGGCGCTTTTGGGCTTTTTTCGGCGAAGTATGACGGGTCCTTTAGTCGGTGTGGTGACAGGAAGTTCTGATAATCATTGTGATTTGATCGAGCCATCTATTTTATGCAATTATTGCTTTCATTCGGCCAAGAAATCACTTTTTGGTTGAATCGCACGTTTCAGCAATTCTAGCTTATTCCTGTGCTTTGAATAGTGCGTTACTGATATTTAGGACGAATTGGCCGTTTTTGGCACTTTTCGAAAAAGTGACTTTAATACCTCAACTTGACTTTACTCTTGTTGACATGGTAATCACAGGTGCACATCAATACAAAAACTGTGCTCGACTATTGAAAGGGAAGGAAAAAACAGTGAAAAACTATGGTCCCAAATGTTTGCAATATGCAAAGTTTACGCCAGCAGGCGTTTTTGATATGCGCCCGCTCGCGCTGCTGGCGTGCTGCCTTTCCACAGTAAATTCCCGAACAGGCGTGAGAGGGATGTACAGGAGACTGATAAATACCGAACCTGATGGAAAGTTTTGATTTACTCACATTCAAAATAGACCATTTGTTGTCCTGATAATTAATTGGTATATGTTTCGTAACACCATCATGTCGCACTGAGATGCAATATTTTACAGCTTTGGCGACAGTTGTCCTTCGCACCAAGTAGTCGCCTTCATCCTAATAAAAAACTGTCTTTTTCCATCATGCTAGCGCTGAAAAGTACCGCACCAACCTTCAAAATCTCTTCACAATCGGATCGTGGCATGACACCATGAAACCATTCGTGCTTGATGAGTTGCTTGTCAATTTTCTAAAAAGTAATATTGACTTTCAACTGAGTGTTCTAGGACAAACTTACTCTATACATCGCCTCTATGGCTGGGTCTATCGCTTCTACACTTCTTGTTTGCTTTCTTGATCGAATTCTTGACTGAATGATTGCGATATCGAAACTATCCGACAAGCCAATATTTTGTATTATAATACTTGGCATTCAAAGACGGTTTCTACGAACATCAAACACGTTTCCAAACTTAGAAACTTTCTATTATTTGCACAGTGTCATAACAATATATGATAATGTCAACCTTTTTTATTGTTATTTTGTATCAGCTAATTTTCGACGAAACGAATACGTTAAGTGAACATCTACAATGCCGCTCACAGAATGGGCAAAATTTCCGTGAATGTCGCGGAATCCCGATCGCGGAAATCCGCGACATTTCCGTAAATGTGGGGATATCAATGCGAATCACACAAACTAAGCAGCGCCATAACTTCCTTCGAACAGCATTGTGTTTAGCTCATCAAGACGAATCTTTTGGTATATAGCGTGTCCTCAACATTCCGTTTTCACTTTTCTCAAGTTCTTCTGCGGTGGTCCTTTCCCGGATCACCGCAACGCAGCGTCTATCCAACGTAAAAGTTAACAGTAAGCACTATTCGGTAGCACTGCTCTTGTAGATTATAGTGCGCTGGAAAGCTGCAAACCTTTCTCCATAAGAGTTAGAAGCGTTGTTGAATTCTGGAAAAGTCATGTCGTCCTAAATTTTACTCATCATGACCCTAAAATACTAAACTCTCTTGCTAAGCAGATGTGATTTTCGTAGCCAGCAGGTCAGATAAGCCCTTATGAGCAAGTTTTCCGAGATGTCCGGTTATTTCATTTTTTTCTCGTTTTACTCTCTGACGCTCGCCGATGGGTTTTGGTCAAAATGTTGATGATCTAGGATTGTGAGAGAACTAGGATTTCGGACACGCGGTTTACGGAAATTGTGGTCTTTGAGGAATACAGGATTTTTTTGCAGAGATATGGTGAGGTAACTGTTACAGCAGGAGAGTTCGTAAGTTCGCCTCCCTTCTCGCGTATTTGTCAGGGAACTTGCCTGCTTTCTTTTATAGGTAAAAGTTACTAACAAGGGAAGTCACTCAACTTAGGTCGGGCTTTTGAAATGAGACACATCATGACTTATAATAAGCGGCTTAATCTGAAGTTGTGTGGAGTTTGTCCGTTACGAAATTACAGTGAGGAATGATTTATCATGACTTATAATAAGCGGCTTAATCTGAAGTTGTGTGGAGTTTGTCCGTTACGAAATTACAGTGAGGAATGATTTACAATAATAAACAGCATGCGAGGTTGAGATAGCGAGTATTGTTCATTTTTAACTACGGCTCCCACGTTGCAGTCAACCGAACAATGATTTGAGAGACAAGCTCTCAAAAAGTGAGTTTACCACGGTTCACGATGCCAGTGCGAACCTCTGCGAAGCAGAGGTGAAGCACTGGTATATATAGAATCAGCTCGGAACGCTGATTACAAATATGCTATCCTTAGCTGCGAAGCGTTCATCTAAAGCGAGTTATGAGCTTTTTTAGTATGTGTCATTGACATACAAGTGAATATGAAAAGAAGGTCTTTAGATGAAAATCTGCCCAAAAAGTGGTGGAAAATCAAAGTAACATCAAATTGAGTTATTTGGCTTTGATAGAGTATAATATGCATTTGAACCACTACCTAGATGATCATACCGTAGCATGCCTACGGTCAACACGCAAAATTTGCTCAGGAAAAAGCTCATAACTCGCTTCAGAGGAATGCTTCGCAGTTAAGGAAAGCAGATTCGAAACCAGCGTTTCAAGCTGATTCCAATTATGTGTGTCTCATTTCAAAAGCCTGATCTAAGTTAAGTGACTTCCTTTGTAAGTAAGAACTGGCCATCGAATGGTGCATATATCAGGCTCCATTATATAAAAATCGTCGAGTTACGAATCTACGAAAACACTCCTCATGAATTTTGCTCAAAATGTAAAAGTTGCATACTTCGTCGGAATTCCACCATAAGTGGTAATATAACATAATATTTGCAATCAGAATGTTATCAACGGTGGTACCCACGGTGGTTCGACAAGCGCTTCGACGATCTTTACATTTTGGGCAAGATTCGTGAAGACGCGTTTTCGTAGGCTCGTAATTCGGCGATTTTTGTGGATTGGAGCGTGAGACAGCATCATCCGAGAACAAATCATAGTTCTAACCTACAAAAGCAAGCAGGTAAGTTTTACAGGTACGCAAGAAGTGCAGGCGAACATACAAATTTTTGTGTGCCTTAGTTACACTTGCCTCACTATATCTCTCCAAAAAGACCTGTATTCCTCAAAGACCACGATTTTCACAAGCAGCGTGTCCGAAAAGGCAACGTGACCAAAACCCATCGGCACGCTTCGGGGCGCGAAACAAGAAAAAATTAAAAAGCCCGGACGTTTTTGGAAAACTTGTTCATAGGAGTTATCTGACCTGCTGGTTACGAAAATCACATCTGTTTAGAAAGAGAGTTTTATTTTAGGGTGTAGTGAGTTACCTGGAACAACACGATTTTTCCAGAATTTACCAACCTTTCCATTTCCTTTGGTAAGAAGTCTGCAGATATTTAGCGCTCCATAATTTGCAGAAAACGTACTATCGAAATTTCTCGGCTTTAACCTGCTAGGGGCAATGCGCGCTGCTTTACACCTTTGCGAAGAGACGTCCTAAAAAGATTCAAGAATACTGAAATCTGAATGTCAAGTGCACGCTGTATATCGAAAGATTCGCCTTGATGAGCTGACCGCAATGCTTCTAATTCGTAATATATCTATTCTGAAGGAAGTTACGGCAAGTAGATTTGGAAATGCGTAATTTTTGCAGAATCTACCAACGCTTCTACCTTTCTTGGAAAGAAGTCTGCAGCTGCTTTCCAACGCACTATAATCTACAAAAACAAAAACAATACCAAATGGTGCTTACTGTTACCTTTCACGTTAGATAGATGCCGCGTTGCGGTGGTCCTTGCGAAAGGATCACGGCAGAAGAATTTGAGAAAACTTTGAATATCGAGGACATATCATATACCAAAGGATTCGTTCTTGATGAGCTGAACACAATGCTGTTTTCGGATTGAGAATATATTCATTCGAAGGAAGTTACGGCGCTACGTAGTTTGCGTGATTCGCGTTGATTTCCCCAAACTTCCGGAATGTCGCGGAATTTTAGGTATGTCGCGGAATTCCGCGACATTCACAGAAATTTTGCACATTCTGTGTGAGCCGTATTGTACATTCCCTTGTAGACATGTAACACCGCGAGAAGGGAAGTCGTTTATGACGGTAACAGGCTGGAAGAGCTCATATCAAGTTGTTACTGGCCCATCGAGGAGGACCCAACGTACGACTACGACCGGCTTCTGAAAGGATTGCGAGCATGCGGAGAATGCGCCTCAGTGACTTCTGAGAAGAACTTGGAATGCATTTCGAAGAACACCAAGGAATTGCTCGAAAGTAGAAGATTTTTGAGGCAGGATCCGAATGCAACCCATCTCGAGCGACTGATAGCCAACGCCAGTTGCAGGACAGCTTTGCAAGAGGATCTCAGGAAGTACAGGCAAGCCGAGATACTGGAAGCAGCCGAAAAAAGAAGTCTCAAGAAGTGCCGAAGGGACCTCTGCGAATATCACGTACCGCTGGCTGCACTACTGAACGAAGACGGGACTCCGACTTCCCCGATACAAGATGGAATCTATCGCGAAGAACTTTTACACCAACCTCTTCCGCTCATCAGCACCCGTGCAGATGCCCGTTTTTCCCACTGGAGAAGTACTACTACGAATTCTACCTGCTACCTGCGTATCGCGATACCATGAAGACGTCCACGGCTCCAAGACCAGATCATCTTTCCGTCGAACTTCTGCGAGCCGGAGGACACCGTCTACACGAGATTCTAGCGTCGCATTTGACATCTTACCTTCAGAAGGAGAAGATTCCCGACCAGCGGAGATCGTCAAGAACTGTCCTTCTCTTCAAGAAGGGTTCGACAGGATGTTAGCCGACTGCTACAAGGACTGTACAACGACGATGCAGCTGTTCCATCGCCCCCTGACTATTGGGAAGTGGGTCCGACAAGGCATTCACAATTTCGCCGAAGCTGTTCACCGCGGCCTTGCAGTGGATGATGAAGTCACTGGACTGGAACGAGAGAGGCATACGAGTTGATGGAAGATTCCTGTCGAACCTTCGTTTTGCGGACGACATCGTTCTCTTTTCGAGCAGTATCACTGAAGCAGAGACGATGCTGAAGGACCTGAACGAAGTAGGGAAGAAGATCGGTTTGCGAATCAGTTGGAAGAAGACTCAGTTCATGAAGAACGCCCTTTGCGAAGATGCAGAAATGGAATTGGAAGGCAACCCTATCACGGAGACGTCTTCTTACGTGTATCTCGGACGTTCGATGAACATGAGAACGACTTGAGGGAAGAACTCAACAGGAGAAGAAGAGCAGCCTGGGCCGCCTTCGGGCCTTTGAAGGAAGCCACCGACCAACTGACGGACCCGGACCTTCGTGCCAACCTGTTCGACTCAACCGTTCTCCCGGCGCTCTGTTACGCAGCTGAGACTTGGGCCGACACTGTAGCCACGTCGAAAGCTTTACGGACCACCCACAGAGCGCTCGAGCGCAGTCTTCTGAAGATGACCCGACGCAAGCAACATCTAGTCGGACTTCGCAGTACGGATACGAGAAGAATGTCCCGTCTTCGTGACCCAGCGGAATACGTTGCGAAAGCCAAACACCGATGGGCCGCTCACATAATGAGAAGAACAGACGACAGATGGACACTAAGAACATCTGCTCAGATAATCGCCGGGGGCAGGCGGTCCGCAAACTCGAGCTTTTCTGCAGGCGGTCAGCAGGATTTCGGGGCGTGGCCAAATCTTCAGCGGGCGGTATTTGCGTTTTCTGCAAGCGGGCATCAATACAAAATTTTCTGCAAGCGCTCGTCAAACGATCTCTTTCAGCGAGCGCTGGCCAAACTTTCAGCAGGCGCTCAGACTCTTTTTACGCAGTTTCGGGCGTACGCCGAGAAAAGATGAGACTCTATGTGGCAGAGGTGCCATCGATGGTTTTATTACCCAAGTTTGGGGTACTTTCTTTCAGCGGAAAGTACCTGAGGGTTGTGCGGTCCTTCAAAAAGGACCGTGCGGCTCTCAATAATTTTGCATGTTCTCGCGGAAAATCCGCAGAATGCGGCCACTGTGCCGCAACCTATGTATAGAAAAACCGCGATAGATCTTCGAGCGTTCGTCTAAAAATTGGCCAAAATTATTCCAAATTTCTGCAAGCGGACCACAAAAAATCAGCGAACTATTTTTCCGGTGCCCGCTTGCTCAAAATTCGCATGGCCGCTTGCCCCCGGCGATTATCTGAGTGAGTGGATTCCTCGCGAAGCCAAACGTCCTCGAGGAAGACCACCGACGAGATGGGCAGACGTGTTCGTGGAACGGATGGACCAGCTGAGAAATCAGCTGAATACAACTTTCGCCCCTGGAACTCGTGGACGCAGCCACCGATGAATGCCAAGAAGATCGTGGATGTCTGAAGCAAGGGACAGGGAAAAATGGCACCTTCTGTACTGGGGACCGCACGTCACGTGAGACGGGTCATCTAAGTATCTGAGTATCTTGTAGACATGTGACAGGTGAGTGAGTTCTTAGGGATTATATAGAGACGCGCTGTTGAGAGCCCTCCAGAACTAAGGTGATATACCTCTACTTGAGCTAAACACCGACCTTCTAGGTACACAGTTTTCAAAATTATGGAAAGATGAATCGTTATATGAACCTCAAGATACAATGTAGTTTAAAGCTGATTGATCTTCGCTAGTGTACCTCAAGGTTAGTTCACCTTTGCCGGCGCCTATACACCAGCGCCCTTACAGAAACTAATTTGGAATCCGAGACAAGTGTATCGGAGACAAGTGTGGTCCAACTGTGTTTCAAAGGCAGTGGCTCGAGGTTACTGCGAGGTTTCCACACCTACATGGCATTCTGAATGCCTTGAGTCCAGGCTGTGCTTGAAACGTCAAAAAAGTACTTTTTACGGCGTTTTTAGGTAGCTGTAGGGGATGGGTGAGAGAATTCCGCAAACACCGCTAATGGCTGTCTGAGTCGATCAGCCAATTACCGTAATTGGTGGAGTTACAGTCTCCTACAGCCAGCCGCTGTTTATGGAGGGAATCCCTCGCCCATCCTTTCCGGCTATCTCCGCAGTAGGAAAACGCCGCAAAAAACACTTTTTGTGATTTTTTAAGCACCGCTTTACTAAGCGCAGCCTTAAGATCATGTTGGTATGAAAAGCTTGCAATCGCAAATTCCTCGCGCCACTGCCTTTAGGCAGTGACGCAGTGGTACTCCTTGGTTTCTTCTTATCCTATCTCCAAGCAGGACTGGGGTCAGAATATGCACCCGTGCGCATGAGGGGTCGCATATTTTACGGACGGTTTGCGAGTTTAATTTCCTGTACTTAGATGAAAAGAAAGGGTTCTTCATAACGAAGCAGTAAGATGCGAAGCAGTAAGACGAATAAAAAAATGTGTGAGGGGGACCATTCGGCAAAGCAAAGGAGGCTTGCAAGATGTCCTCTAAACTTTGACAGAGTTCTTGATTTACGCAATGTTTAGAGCCAGAACATAGAGAAACGCATGTGCCAAGATGGAATGTTTGCCCCAGAAGTCCTACTAACCTCTCACTTGCTCCTGCATGTAACGGACATATGGATTTTTCATAGGCACACTTGCTACATTTTTTCTATGCTTAGAAATCAAGAAAAAAAATTGAAAAACGAAAAATGGCAAATTGCGCTTTCAGTAGCTGGGCTCCTCCCATATACGCCATTGTATACTATGTAAGCCTTTCATAATTCAGCCATAAGATTCTGGCTTTGGATATGCCTTAACTCTTGAGGAATATCAATTTGAGTCGAAAAGCACAGAAAAATGGGCGTTCTTTCTCTCCCATATTCCATTTCTCAAATGAAAGCTAGAGATAGCTTTTTAGCGTATTAAGCGTAAACGACATCTTTTGATACACAAAATCCACTTGTTCGAACCAAAAATTGAGTAGGTACAACAGTCCTTTAGCTACAATGATGCCATTTGAACCGCGCTGAAATAAGGGCCACCTTAAAATGCTGCCACGAGACACAATTTACGTTGAAGTATAAATATTTTCATATATTAGGTTGTCTCAAATTTTTTTTCAATTTTGACTTTCACAAAACAATAATTCGTACATTTCTCAACTTTGATTGGGATGCAGGGCATTGTTCGATAGAGCAAAGCAAGCTCTACAAGATGGCATGTAAGAGTTCAAGCTTCCAAAAAAGCGATGCTGCGCTGTTTTCACACAGTTAGATGCATACTACTGGCCTTCAGTAATACATCGATAAATTTTCAGCTTCCTGGAAGCGCTAGTTCTTGAGAAACATCGAACTTAGCTTTTATTTGCTAAGGAATTCCATGTTGAAACTAATATTTCTCGGGAACTACAGCTCATAGAAAGCTGGAAATCTGTGATTATACTTCTATAGGCAAGTAATATACTAGGCTGTTGCATAAGTTCTGTCCGATTTTTTTGCCTCATGTTTGAAGCAGCTGTTCTAAGAGAATTTCATCTCTAATTCGATACGGTTGTTATCATTGAAAAGTGCTTTCCTTGCGCTTTCTAAAGCATACCAGAATTCAATAAAATTCTTAGTGTACGGAGATCACAGGCCTAAAATCTCTAAGTGGCCGAGGTACGTTCTATCCCTAGAAATATGTCCTTGCGAGGATATCTCCACAATGCGCCCTTCAAGTCAGGTTCTTTCATTGGCTTCGGAATAAGGGTATGGAATGCTAGTATATGCAGAAGTTCGGTCCCATGAAGAATACGTCTTGCTAGTGAAATTTATCCTCGAACATAAATCTTTGGTATAGATGTTTTACAAGCAATAACTTTCTGCGAATAGAAGTAATCGACAAGCTCAAAGTTGGAGGTGCTAGGGCAAAGCAAGAGCTAACAGGGCCCATCCACCAATTCCTTTTCGGCGCTCACGTCAGTTGTAAAACGTTCGTAGTTCATAAATAAGCATGCACACATGTGCTGAAGCGAGGTCAAAAAGTGGCTAATTTTTTGTTCGGTCAAGAAAATCTCTCGGCAGCGCAAACCCTATGGGCTCTTTTATGTTGCATAATAATCTACGAAAATTTCTCTATCCATCCATTGTTAGAAAAGATGCCTATCAATTTTCATAAGGGAGCGTTACCATGTCAAAAAAGACAGATTCGAAGAAAAACGCTGCGAAGTTTTTGCATTCTTGGTTCTTCCTTAACAAAGATTTGCGCAGATCTCAATATGCATTTTTTAGCCAAGGGACTGCTCAACACATAGAAACTAAGACCTTTGAAAAAAGTTGACTCTGAAAGAAGTTATGACATTTTAAACTCAAAAATTCAAATCGGACAGAACTTATGCAACAGCCTAGTACATCTACCTGTGTGGAAACAGCGCAGCATAGCTTTTTTTGAAGCTTGAAAATTTTGGTTTTCTTGTTTCTAACATAGAAACAAACGCAGCAACGGCACATATGAATGTATCACGTGGAGTGTATATGCGTGAGCGAATTTGGAATTTGGTAAGTTTTTTAAGGAAAAAGTTATAGAAAATTTTCAATTTTTTGGGCATCCAAAGGTTCTCAGATTTTAGCTTCTAACCAGTGATGTGCTGAAGCTGATACGAACTCTTACAAGCCATCTTGTAGAGCTTGCTTTGCTCTATTGAACGGTACTTTGCATCCCAATCAAAGCTGAGAAGTGTATGACTTATTGCTTTGAAAGTCAAAATTGAAAAAACTCATGAGAAACCCAATATTTACATTCATCTAACGGGGAGAGGAAACTTGTGACCGTGGCCTTTCGATTTGTGACATATGTACGACATTCGGCTTGAAACGCTCATCTTAGAACCGTGATCCTCATCTGCGGAACGATTTTCTTCGCGGAAACCGTATCTTCTCGCATCTGACTTGTTTGCACAAGAGTACGAGTAATTTGATACCTGCTAAAGGTGTCGAGTGGTCTAGTGATTAGCGCTGTCAATTATTGCGCGGATCCCGGTTTAGTCTTGGTCGGTACGAACATTTTTTGCGTTAGCTTTTATGCGCATATTATTCTCAAGGAACATTCCGCAGAAAACGAACATAGTCTCGCGGTCGGAATTTCAAGGCAAGCATTTTGATGTCTAACAAGTTGCAAAAGGCCACGGCCACCAGTTATCCTTCCCTTGTAAGTCCATCGCTCGAGGTCAGATGTACCTGTGTATCAGCGATAAAGATTGACGTATATTTGAAGCATGGCATGATGTTGTTGGTGAATTGCTTTTTTTTGCACTCACATGATATTTCCGCAAGAAATTTCTTGTCTTCTATTTGCAAAGGTTGTAGCTAACGTAAACAATGTAAGCAATATCAAAGTACAAATATATGTCCAAACAACATAAAAAACAGAAATGCCAAAGGTTTTTCTAGTGAACCAGCGACACCTACCGATCCTTGCAAAAACAGTCATTTTTTTCTGCTCAAATGCGGACTTATATAAAGATAAGAGAAGTGAATTTGATTTGCTAAGGATTATTGGGAATAAGTTACATCGCTGTAACGTCAGCATTTGCGTGAGTCAAGAATTAAAGGCAGTGTCCGGGCAAAAATCCGATTTTGAGATTTTGTGCTTACCAGGGTCTATTCGCTATGCTGAATCCGAAAATCCACGCTGGAGGCGAAACGGCGAAAAACGGCTCTAACACAGGAGGGAAATCAGCAGGTGGGCGGGGTCCTCCCCACTATGGATTCACGTTCCCAGCTTCTAGAGCAATCTTCTCGCTTCCGCTTTCAAGTCAGTCTTTAGCAGTTGGCCGGTAGCGATGCTGAGACGGCTAGCGGAATCGAGAGGACCGCTTCGGAAGCTGGGAGCGTAAATTTACAGTGGGGAGCAGAGGTGCGATGGGGGGAGCCGGGCCCACCAAAAGTGAAGGTGGTTCCAGCTACCATTGGCCGGCCAAAAGTGAAGGTGGTAGTGTCGGACACTCACCTCCTGAAAAAGTCGACGGGGGGGGGGGTAAAACAGACGAACAGAGCTATCTTTCTAGGTCGAACTGTGACCCAACGGCCCTCTTTAGGGCCACAGATACGATGAATATCAAAAATATTTATAAATTTTATTTATAAAAATTTAAAATAGACGTGTTTATTAAATGGTGTATTTGAAAGTAAAAGTTTGTAGGACTGTACGGATTTTATTGAGTAAATTTTGTCATAACATACTGCGAAGGAAGTAGGTCGATCTAGGCAGTAACGGCCGAGAACCAGAATTTTGAATATTTTAAATAGTGAAAAATCTTGGGAAATTTCCACTGTTATAAATCTGTTGTTTGAAGATGTCAGCAGTTGCGATTTTATAGGTTTTGAAGAGTAAATGGTGCTCTATCACACAGTGGAGGAATCGAGTCGATTAGGAAAGAGAGTTATTGAAAACCAGAGTTCTAAAAATTTGCGCCATTTTTGCGTGTTTTTTGACAGTTGATAGTTAAACCCATCTAAATCTTGTAAATGAAAGTGTGTGACGTTGCGACTTCATAGGTTTTGTAGAGTAAGGTTTGCCTTATCTGAATGTATTTTAGTCGTACCGATTCACTGAAACAGTACCGAGATCGAGAGTCTTGAAAAAGCAGGTGAAAAAGCGCTTTTTGAAATTCAACAGCTCATAACTTCTTCAGAACTGCATAAATCACTTTGCGACTTCATGGGTTAGATTCCTCTCATCAAGAGCTTTCAGATGGTATATAATATGTGGGGATATAAAGCCTCCTACGAATTATGCCCGTGGGGGGAGCCTTTTCATACCAGAGTCTCCCCCTAGCCCACTTCAATGTATTGAAGGGGGAGACTCTGGTATGAAAAGGCTCCCCCCACGGGCATAATTCGTAGGAGGCTTTATACCCCCACATTTTATATACCATCTGAAAGCTCTTGATGAGAGGAATCTAACCCATGAAGTCGCAAAGTGATTTATGCAGTTCTGAAGAAGTTATGAGCTGTAGAATTTCAAAAAGCGCTTGTTTACCTGCTTTTTCAAGACTCTGGATCTCGGAGGTGTTTCAATGGATCGGAACAGCTAAGATATACCCTGATAAGGCAAACCTTATTCTACAAAACCTATGAAGTCGCAACTGCTGACACCTTCAAACAACAGATTTATAACAGTGGAAATTTCGCATGATTTTTCACTATTTAAACATTCAAAATTCTGGTTCTCGGCTCTTACTGCCTGGATCGACCTACTTCCTTCGCAGTATGTTATGACAAAATTCACTTAATAAAATCCGTACAGTTTCGCTAAGTTTTACTTCCAAATACACCATTTACTGAGCACGTTTATTTTGAATATATATGCTGCCGTATACATAAATATATGCTTTCAATAATCTTTTTGCGTTTGTTTTGCTTATTTTCCTTCTTTATCGTCCAGCGAAAAATTTTTTATTCCAAAAGTGAAGGTGGTCACCCTGTACCAGCTCAAAAGTGAAGGTAGGGGGAGAATCGGCTCCCACTATCGCACATCTGGTGGGGAGGACTCCGCCCACTTGCTGTTCCCCTCCTGCACTAGAGTCCGTTTTTGCCGTTTTCGCGCTTTCCAGTGTGGATTTTTGGAATCACATGGCGAATGGGCCCGTATAAGCACAAAATCCCAAAATCGAGTTTTTGCCCGGACACTGCCTTTAATGCGTGAACGCGAGTTTTTTGCCTGATGGGATTGATAAGATCAAGCAGAAGACTCACGTGGCCCTAACGAGTACAGTGCACAGAACACAACTTATTTCACAGAGAAGCGATAAAAGAAGGCTTCAAAAAGTAGCAGTCTTGACGCCGCGGAGGCTGGAAGAAGTATACGTTACATCATCGTCGACCTAAGAGATGCGTACGACAAGGTGATATTCAGTGCTGCTTTAGAGAACGTCAAGCGTAAGCTGGAAAGGGACGACATGAGAGTGCCGACGGCCGGCAACTACATCACCATCGCTTTGTTGTTGACTTCATATCAATAATGCCGAGCATCACGCAAGCGAAACGAATGCTGCACAGTTCGACGACATGTATGGAAAGATCGGTCTACAGCTGAACCTAACGAGTACGATGTTCATGGAAAACGAAAGATGCCTGATGCTCCTTCTATGCTCAATGGAAATAACATCACCCACGCTCAAGCTACACCTAACTTGGTCGTGAACTCAACATGATGAATGACTTAGCACTGGAACTGAGCAGAGGAAACGAGCAGCATGGGGAGGAGCACATAAGACATTTGAGGGCGTAGTGAAGAACGCCAAGAACATCCTCCGCGCCTATTTCTTTGACTCGATGGTTTTTTGCTTTGGCGTGCGCTTCAAGAACATGGACAATGAGGAAGCAGAATGAACAGCGGTTAGATTCAGCGAGCTGCTGTTGCTAGGAGTGAACCGACTCTTGCTGCGGAATAGAATACGGAGTTCACCTTAGGCCCCGGACAGACTTCACGCGATTTGACCGTCGCGACTCAATCGCCGACATTTCCATTCATTTTCATTTCACATTCAAAAATTTCGGGCTGGAAAAGTATCACAACCGAAATGCAAGTTGATCGGCATGGAATGATGTTGTAACCGTTGTCTCGTCGCGATTCAGTCGCGACGATCAAATCGCGTGAAGTCTGTCCGGGACCTTAACGAACAAAGATCCAGGACGCTACCACATATGCCAAGGCGAACAAGATAAAACTAAGATGTGCCAGGCATTTAATGCGTTTCGACCACCGGTGGACAAGTGCTGTAACAGATTGGATACCACTGAAAGTCAAACGCGAACGAGGAAGACTGCCGACGCTATGGTCACAAATGCTAAAGCCCTTCAGTGAAGTCCCTCAGAGTTTCCACGTGTTCCCAATGCTATACCTAAACATTTCAACAATCGCCCGAGACAGGGACGAATGGAAGCAGCACCGTTATCCACTCGTGCAACACGACTATCAACGGGGATTCAGGTGATACAGGTGACAAGTGATTTGCGATTCATCCTTGAAAAGATGCGTTTCGCAATCGTGTGTAAACTCTCAACATTGATGGTTTTTGTGGCTTTATTAAATGCGCTGGACAAACTCAGACCAAAACTTACGCGACCTCCTCTCCTGTTCTTACGTTCGGTTGACCCCGAACGCGAAGACCCACGTGATTGTCGCCTAAAAGATTTTTGCATTTGCTGGATTCAGAAAGGGTAGAAGCAATACCTTGCACCCTTTATTCTGCTCCGAGTTGTTGCGTTAGAGGACTGCATTACAATCTGAATCTATCACTGCATGCAACATGTAGGCGTTAGTAGTAGATTCGTACTAGACTTGAAGTAGCTCTTCCGATTCTAAAAGTGAACAAAGGCCTCAGCAGTTTAGCGGATCGAGTAGTGTGTTGAACGAGTAAAATAAACTCTACTAGGCGTTGCTGCTTATATATACAAATATTATCATTATACGCCTTTTTCATTTCTGCTCATACGTTGTCAATAGTGTTCATAAGACGCAGTAATCCTATTGCGATAGTTTGCATGGAACGTATCCAGCTGGCTTACGGAGAGAACATTCTTCTTATACCCATATGACAAAGTTCGACTAGTGCTGCACCTGTCGGATAAACTTCAGAATACTGTTTTCGGTGGCTGAGATTCAGGAGCAGGCATAGCTGCTATTTCTCTCATGCTGAGTATTTCCCTCAATTGTTCTCCACATACATTGACCGCCAAAAAATTGCGGACAAGCGGACCTCCTTTCTTCGTCGTTCATTTTCAGATGGAAAACAAGGATGAAAAAATGATCAGATTGTATGAGATGATAGAGCTCTTCAAGAGCTACAGTTCACATTTTACGCTTTCTCAAAAACATGGATTCTAAAAAAGTCAGAAATCTTTTACCAAAAAAGTCCAAAAAGAGCCGCGTCACAAAGTCGCGGATACAATTCTTCGAATGCAAAAGTTTCCTTCGGGGTTCTTTTTTTTTCAGCGAAAACACAAGTAATCCAAACAAATAAGCATGCTATCATACAGAGCTCATCAGGGGCTGTAACCTGGTTATTTACTTCCTGAAAAAACACAAGGTGGGATTGTGTTTTGCATTTTCAAAAATTATCTGCTAACTCTCTCGACCAGACCAAATTTCTTCACCTAAAACTGATGCAAAACATCCTAACAAAACTTCTAGATAAAATGGATGTGCTTTATCATACTCTATGCATCGAACGTGTGCTAGTGGGTTTCTTTGCTGGAAAAGGTTCTTGAAGTGTTTGCACATGATCCCATCTACAGCTACCAATGACTTGCACCGCTTTACAGGCGTTTCCATTAACTAAGTCTTTTCCGATTTGTTTGCAATCCTATCTTCTTCCATATTTGATTGAGATTGCACATTTCAGGTTCGATGTAACGTGCAAATTTCCCTCCACCAATCCTGATCAAGTAACAAGAATTTTTCACAGCAAGAAAACTTATTATGCTGTGCTCTGCTGTGCACAACGCGATCGCCGATTCCGAATGCGGAAAACGATTCCTACAGCGCTGCAGCGGATATGTCCTTATCTGCTTTAGTTAGATGTAAAGTTGAGAAACGTCGAACTATTTCACAACTTGGAAATCTCTGCCAGAACTTCAGCTACATACACCGCAGTCAAAGCTCGTGAATTGCTACGTGAGAACAAACATTTGTTGACTTTCGCGCTTCGAGTGAGAAGCCTAAGAATGAACGAGCGCAGGCAGAAAAGCATATAGATCGTAAAATATTACCAATCGAATCGGTTTACCGACTTAGTGGTTTCGACAGTGAACGAGGGCTGGTATTAAAAGCGAGTCATAATGTGAATATATGTAACTGAAATGGACCAAGTAAGCATGCCGAAAGGCATTTGTTGAAAATCGATTTTTGAAGTTATTAGCGAGATGTCAAACTGTGAGTTTTCAATAATGATCTAGCACAAGCGGTACAGCAATACCACCATTTGAGAGCTTAAAACACGATGTATCCATATTTCCGTTTTCTGATAAAACGCCCTCTATTTCGTATGGTCATTTTTGTCAATTCTTTGGAGATTGTCCCGGGATCATGGCTTATCTAGTCCTAACAGATGTTTCAACGTTAAGACATAAATTTCATTCGAAGTTATTTCCAGATATCAAATTTCTGTTGATTTTGTTTTGAGCTTGGAATGCGTATCGTTGAATAGAAAACATTGCATATCACCGCCAGCATCTGTGTTTGCGATTTCGCTGTCACATTTCTCGTCTTTAGTGCATAATTATACCTTTATTTTTGCAGTGGACCGATATTCATAAAGACTTCTTGCATATTTGACTTCGATGTGAAAATTAGTCTTTCTGAATCTTTAAATTAATAGTGATTAGCATTAAACCATATGTATGTAAGAGATTTGAGTAAAGTATTCAAGGTGCTTCAAAACTACAGTCTGCCCCAATCCTAACCAGGCCAAAATTGGCCTGGCGGGAGTGCGCGTCGCGAGGGTTTCGCGCCACTTCTGCGTCTAGCTAGTCTGCTCTCTCCTCAATCTCTTCGCTCTCTGCGACAGCGCGCATATGCAGCGCAAACCCCTAGTACTGCGAGCGCGCAAATTCAGCCGACGATTCGGCCTGATCCCGATTGGGGCAGATTGTACAGACAGGTTTGACCGCGGAGCAGAATAATAGTTACTCAGACAATCACTGGGGGCAGGCGGGAACCGGAAAAATAGATTGCTGATCTCTCGCACCCCGCTCGCGGATTTTTTGCAAAGCAAGCAGGACTTTTCGGAAGACCGCCTGCTGAGTCAGCGGATTTTTGAGAGACCGCCTGTTGAATTTTTTTCGCTCTTATCTTTTGCAGATCTATTGCTGAATCTCTGAGGAATCGAGAACTCAGCAAGCGGTCTTCCGAAAAGTCCTGATTGCTTTCCAAAAAATCCGCGAGCGGGGTGCGAGAGATCAGCAATCTATTTTTCCGGTGCCCGCCTGCCCTCGGCGATTGTCTGAGTAGTTGTTCTAATCAAATGCTTACTTTCGAAAAATGGTCATTTTATGGGCCACAATGACTTGTGATGCGATGTCGAACGACACGGTAAAATATAAGAGCAGCCATAAGATTTTTCCGCAGCATTAGAAAAATCAAATCATAGAGCTTTTTATGGACTCAGTAATATCGCATCTATCATGTGTCTTTCGTATTATGATAAAATCCTTGCTTCTGTTATTGAAAATTTGGCGTTCACAATATTTGACATGGGGCTTTCACTACGGTGTTGACTTCAAGTTATATTTAGACTAGACGCAACAACTGATTCCTTCATTTAAATAGTAAATATTCTTCAGATACATTGTATTGTTGATATTTGGGCTTCGATGACTTTGTGTTTTTGTGGCTATCTTCACCAGCTATCGTCTCGTGACACATATATGTTCTCGTATATCAAAGCAAGCTCTCTGTTATATCTCTATGAAAGCCAAATTCTGATAACAGAAATTTGTATTTTGCCCTTTGTTCGTTTAGGTTGCTGCATAAGTTCTGTCCGATTTAAATTTTTTTGAGTTCAAAATGTCATAACTTCATTCAAAGTCAACTATTTTCTAAGATCTTAGATTCTTTGTGTTGAGCAGTTCCTTCGCTATTAGCTGCATATCGAGATTTGCACAAATCCTTGTTAAGGAAGAGGCAAGAATGCAAAAACTCTACAGCGTTTTTCTTCAAACCTGTCTTTTTTGACATGGTAACGCTCCCTTATCAAAATTGATAGTCATCTTTTCTAACAATGGATAGATAGAGAAATTTTTGTAGATTATTATGCAACATGGAAGAGCCCATAAGGTCTGTGCTGCCGAGAGATTTTTTTAATCGAGCAAAAAAGAAGCCACTTTTTGACCTCGCTTCAGCACATGTGTGCATGCCTATTTACGAATTACGAAAATTTTACAACTGACTTGAGCGCCGAAAAGGAACTGGTGGCTGGGCCCTGCTAGCTCTTGCTTTGCCGTAGCACCTCCAACCTTGAGCTTATCGATTACTTCTATTCGCAGAGAGTTATTGCTTGTTAAACATCTATACAAAAAATTAATGTTCGACAATAGATTTTAGTAGCAAGACGTTTTCTTCATGGAACCGGACTTCTGCATATACTAGCCTTCTACGCCCTTATTCCGCAGCCAATGAAAGAACTTGATTTGAAGGGCGCATTATGGAGATTTCCTTGCAAGAACATATTTCTAGGGTGAAAACTTATCTCGCCCACTTAGAGGTTTTAGGCCTGAAATCTCCGTACAATAAGAAATTTATTGAAATCTGATACGCGTTAGAAAGAGCAGGGAAAGCACTTTCTAAAAATACTAACAGCACTGCATTAGATTTGAAATTTTCTTAGAACAGCTGCTTCAAACATAAGGCAAAAAAAATTGGACAGAACTTATGCAGCAACCGAATACAACAGTTTTCTTCATTTTTCTCATTTCACCTGAACCCTAACTAGGCAACGATTATAATTGAGTAAATGTGGGCCTTATTTCTCCCCCTTAGCTGTGCTGGAAGCTGATTCTGTTACCAATCAAAAGTGAAAATCAAATCAAATTTGGCATTATTTGCAACAGAAGGGGAGAAGTCGAAATTTTTCAAACTGCCACCTGACTAGAATCCAGGGTGGGCAAAAATGTCTTGCCCCATGATCAAGCTCAAAAACATCTTCAATTTTTTGTTTCTGCGCTTTGACTAAATCAAAAGGCAGTCCAATACATTATAAGTCCCCAACTTTTTCACGCTGCATAGAACGCACATGTTTTGCGAAAACAATCGACCAGTCACCCTGGGACACGATAAAGCGAAAATCTTCTTTTTTATTTCGCGAGATCATTCTGGGGGGCAACGTAGATTCGCTAGGAAAATCTTGAGTCACGACAGGAATGGCGAGAAAATGAAGCAAGTCATTGTTGTCTCGGAGCTTGTGATATCTGGGAGTTGTAACTCCTGCTGATTTTTATTTGTGCCAATCACTTTTGCTCTTTGATTGAAGTTTTGCTCTGTGAAATACGATGTACTTTTATAAGCTAGCAATTATCTATTCTCTTTTATTCTATCCCAAGCCCAATTAATTTTCTGAAAGCACAGCTGCTTCAGGGTTGACTTTTTCCTTTACGTTCATATATCACGTTTCGGTCAAAACGCATAAGAACAACTTTCGTACTTCTCGTGCTGCTCGTTTTGCCGCAGAAGTATCTCGTTTCCACTGCCGAATGTTTGATTCTGTGGACTTGTTTTCAGCACATATAGTCATATCATTTGATTTTGAGTAACTGTATTCCTCCTTTGCTTTCGTATGAGCTTCTGTTTCGAAATACCGCAAAATGATGTCAAAATGTGAAACGGAGCCATTCTACTAATGTTACCTGACAACCGCTTTTTGGTTGAAAAACAGGTTCCAATTAATGTTCTTTTGTACGGAAGGAAGTCTACACTATTTGATCGTATATAACGTTTATTCTTAGACTCTTTGCATGCCATTTTCAGAGCCGCCTTTATCCTCGATCTAGTATACAAAACACCACCGATCGCTCTGTGTTGCGTAGGATACGGTAGGAATTATCTCACACTCGCCATGATAAAATAGCTGCCATTTCAATAATGAAGGTTGGAGAGGGTGTACAGTCGCTTCATTTCATATGATCATGTGTGTCATTGCACACACAGTTCACCTTTGGCGTCTCCATCCTGAATTCGTGGGAGAAACAAGCCTTCGGGTAAGTGTTTCCAAGGCACCTCAAATTGATGTAATCGATAACAATCGGTAAGTCTCTTGCGTTTTTGCGAGTGCAAATCCAGGATGAGGACGCCAAAGTGGACTTTGTGTGCAATGGCACACATGATCATATGAAATGAAGTGACTGTAGGACAATTCGCACGACCGTAATGCTTTCCACACAGGATCATCGCCGCGCGCGACACACCCTGCGGCGGTTTTGCCTAAGCAAAACAGGGGGAGGAAAGGTTTGCGGCGTGCATTACATGTTAAGACAAGTCAAAATCAGGGAGACGCTGGAGACCGCCCGTGCGCAAAAGACCGTCTCCCGGTTGGAGATTTTCGTGATGAAAAAATGCGTCGATTTTCAAAATCTCTTTGTCATTTTGATGAGGTTGCGAGTGCTGCGATCAACAGGAATTGCGAGAAAATAGGTCGAAGCCTTTTTGGTGCAAGATTTTGCCCTCAATGGCTCAAACCTTCTGTCATGCTGTCATATTTGATGAAATGTATGTGGGCCGGAGCTAGATTCATAAAATAACACCCTAAGCAAATACTTCATGTGAGTTCTTCGAAGCAAGATTCTTTGTTGAACGGCTAAACCTTTTCTAAAGCGTACCGTATTCCTACAATCTTTATTTTATATCCACAAAAAACGCTCTAAGGCCTGCGAAGTTCTACTGGAAAAAGTGTTTTTACAATCAAAAAGCGTTTACATGATTCAAAGCCCTTTGCAACTGACTGCATACTAAGCACCTGCGAACTAAACAAATGCTTTCGCCTTGTTCTCAATCAAAACCAGCCATCTAAATTGAAACCTTACTCTTGCCCAATCACCGCTCACCTGCATCCGAATTCTTATGACATGCCGCCTTTGTGGCATGACTCATGAGCTCACCTATGACAAGCGCATAGTCATACTCAAAGTGATCGATCTCTTATTCTATAAGATGCATTTTATTCTTTAGAGCAATTCATCTCTTTAGGAATATAATGCTAATATATGAACAGTCATAGTCTGCTTTTTTCTTTGAAACAATAGCGCAACACATCCTATCAGACTTCGGAAAACATGGGTGTTTACTTTCTTAGATACCTCTACTTTGATATATGAAGAATTTGAGCGTTTTAGCCTTTTTATAAATTGGTACTTCGCATAAGCATCGCATTGAAAACGAGATTTGAGATGAGAAGAACGCGTAAAAGCTTACCTTTGATTAACGTTATTAATTACACCCACCTCGCCCCTTACCCTCTCCCCTCACCCTAGCTTTGTAAAAAATCCACTTTTTGAGTTCAAAGATTCAATAAAATTATCGGTTTGCGGAGTTTTGAGGAAAATTACCTCGCCCATTGACATGTACCGTCTTACGTGATGTCTAGTCATCTAATTATTGGGTTCTAAGTTTTGCCCATTTTTTATATCTCTTTCTAAACTGCTGATTTTGAAGAAAATAAATGATTTTAATGAGTTTTGCTTCTATCTTTTTAGAGCCCTTTTCTTTTAGATTTTTATGATTGCTTTTTTAGAGCTACGTTCATTCTTGATTACGTACCTTGAAATAACAGCAAAACGAGAGTGGAAACATTTGTTTTTGCTCTATCGTCGTAGAATCATCGGGCAGAAGAGAAAGGTTTTTCTTGATTATCATTACGTTTGATGGAGACTTGTGCTATAAAATGCATATCGAGATAGATTTAAGGAAAATTTTGAACCCGTAAGTTTTTATAGCAGAAACATGGCCTTCGCTGTGGTCCCAAGACGTCGCATTAAAGGCATTGTCCAGGTCAACTGGGGGTTAGTGAGGTCTTGACGCAGTGCGAGAGCGAGGCTCATGACTAACGCAACAGTTCAAGTCGGATCGAAAAAGACGGATTCTGAAGCAAGAAAATCGCTTTGGAAAAAAGGGGCGGTACTTCAATCCCGCATCTTGCACGTTTTGACGTGGCAAATGCGCTAGATCTACTGTATCGGCCACGTCAAAACTTGTCAAGGAGGCGAAATAGGAGTACCACCCTTTCTTTCCGAAGCCATTTTCTCGCTTCAGAATCCACCTTTTTGATCGTATTTGATATGCTGAGTTAGTCATGAGCCTTGCTCTCGCACTGCGTCAAGACCCCATTACCCCCAGTTGACCTGGACAATGCCTTAAAAATATAAGGGCAATACAATCACGTTGCTTTTGCTCATATGGTGAAATTAGACCTAAAACATTCCATTACATAATAGAAAGACACAAAAATCTCAAATGTCAGCTACAAAAAATCAAGAAAATTCGAAAAAAAGCCTTTTGTAACCCCTCAAAGAGCAAAAAAGGAGGTACTTTCGAAGTCTTTTTTGCAAATTTTTCAACCACAAATTCGGTAAAATCCAAGTTTAACAGTACTGCTCAGCCGTCATTTACGCAATGACCAGGGCTTGTGCACTTCTTCTACATCCTACGTCGAGTTATGGTTTCTTAAGGTAGATGTACTCAAAAGGAAATGTTTTTCGATTTTCTCTACAAAGGATCTATCTCGTTATTTGCTCTAGTGATTGTCGAGTATGCGCAAAATTGTCAAGGATCTGCAGATTTCAATACAATTTAATGCAAACGCAACTCATTTTTAAAAAGAGTTATGTTGGATCAAACTTCAACGTTGAAGACGGATGGAACTTTTGAAACAACTCAGACTATTTGCGAACTCTATAGTCTATATTCCATTCCTATTCGTATTTCTTTCTCAGCCTTTGATCTAGTACCATTAGTCGAACTTTCCAAGTTACTCTATGTAGGCTTTTATAGTTCAAACGAAGCCTTCTGCAGCTGCTGTAAGGATTCCGATGAGGGCCCGGCACAGGTGTCTGGAAGCAGGCTTGGCTTCGTTTTTGGAGCAGAAAGCAAAGGGAATATCGTTTTTGGGGCGAATAACCGACCATTCAGTCGAACACAAGCGTTTCGGACAGGTTATCACACGACTGACATGCTCTATCGTGTATTGCGAAAAGTGCGTGCGATTTGAAAGTTAGGCTCAAATAAACAAATTGCTTGTTTACAGCGCATATAGAATCATATGACACCAAAATTGGACTGTATACATGGAAAATTATTTGTGGAAGAAATATTTAAAACGATGTGGAAACTTATCTGTGGTATCCCTATCAAAAATTATTATAGAACGTTTCCAGACGGCCACCAGTCAATCTGAGATCGTCTGGAGCATATATTTCCGTCACTAAACATAAGCTTCGGATTTATTTCTATGAATGGATGCCTCGGTCGATAATCTATCCTTCAGCATAGATACAATTTCATATCGCCCCTTGTCTAATGTTTTTGCCTTCCTTTTTTTCCAAAAATCGCCTCATTAGATATCGCGCCCCAGCGTCAACTTTTCTGCGTCCTCTTTCTGAATTTTCACTTTCAGTTCCAGCTTTCTTGAAGTTTTGGTTATTTTTCGGCTTAGAGTGTGAAGTTTTCGACTAGGTTTTGTTTCCTCCGTTCCGTTTCTCGTTTGCACTCTATGCCCCGTTTGGAATCATTATGTTCATAATTTCATCCACTGACAGTCGGAGGGTGGGGGAGGGAGGAGGGGGGGGGGGGGGGGAGCAAGGGTTGAAGGGCTCGTAAACTTTTAAAAAACAGGAACTTCGTTTTCAAAAAGCCTAGAAACGGACTCGTACCGGCCCCGATTTCGAAGTTACGACTGCAAATGTTTGTAAGCCATTCGTACATATTTAGGATGGGTTTCATGATTTTACTAAACAAACGCTGAACGCTACGAAAATTACTTCAAAATTCGAATCGCATGTCTACAATCGCGCCACTCGCACCATATGGGAGCTCGTTTTGTCGCCTATGGCTTTCTACAGTACAAACAAAAGCCATTTTTGTCTCAAGTTCAATTGGTTTCTATAAGTAGAAGTTGATCACTCATACAAGTGCAAGTTTACTCCAGCGAAAGTGGTTAGGGAACCGTCTAGACCACAATACATTCAAAATCTAGTTCCAGTCATCCCACGCGTTGTTTCGATAGTGCTGATGTAGCCTCATGCTGAATAGAAACTGCAAGTTTCACGCTCAAGAGAATTGTAAAAAGAGGCCACTTGAGGGGAACTTGTCCCTTGAAAACCCACTTTTTCCCGAATGACATCGCGTAACTAGTGCTTGAGTAAACTTGTAGAAGTACTTCCTTCTGTTTCTGTGCTTTATTTCGCGATAGTACTGCTGCTTTCGTAGAGCAGTTTTTGCTCTATATTTTGAGCACTGCGAAAGCTTGGAACATAAAATGCACCATTTCTTAACATAATTTGGCACAAACCTCTTTTTTTGTTAGCACTCTACTCAGGAGATTGTTGACGTACCACTTCAGCACTGCACATCTCCATTGTTTGATTCACAACAGGAAGGATATGGTGCCACAACTAGATTTCTTTCTATGAGCGTTTCTTTGCCAAACTTCCTTTCATGAGCATCTTGCAAAATTTCTTTCTATATGCATTCCTTTGCATTCCTCCTCATTAGGCCCGATGGACCCCCTCATAATAGACTTGATTTTGATTTAGTCATTCCAATTGTTCGGATGTGAAACAAACCTCTATAAGGTCTTACAGAAAAGTGTTTCAGTCGAAGTGGTTCCAGATGAAATCTATGCCATTTTGGAGAGCACTTCAAGATGATTCAAATTCTCTATTCGATGTGCGCGTCTCTGATGTGCACGTCTGGGCGCTGGTTTGACTGGTTTTTTTGTCGGAAAATTGAACCGCTATTATGTTGGAGAATCAGAGCTGACTTATTCTAGTTAGTCGGATCGTGTATCTAAACAGGAAGTCCAAACGAAGAGTGATCAATAGTAATCTCTGAAGGATAGTGACAGGGCTCGGCACAAGGTAGTTTCGGCAACTTTTTGGATTCGAAAGCTCTGTTGAATTCGGAACAAAAATGCGACATCCCTTATGACACCTCATGTTTGAATTAAACATGAAAAACAAGGAGGAATAGACAATTTACAAGAACAACATTCAAATGACGACGAAAAAGCTAATGCTTTTGTATTCCCCTATAATGCATGCGTGTTCGGCGCGCAGTATCGCGCGCTTGGAGCTGGATTGCGGCAATGAAATAGTCGGAGGGCGGGAGTGGAAGGTTTAGGTTGTTTAAGAACTAGTTTGTAGGTTTCAAATGTAGATTGAATCTATCCAAAAAATGCAAAAAAAAATCATTCAAACTGCGCTGAATTTATGACTTCGTTCTCTCTGAGCACCTCAGATGGCTCAAAAGCCACTTAACTCGAAAAAAAGTTTGCCAGCCACCATTTCGCCAGCTTTCATAATTTTCCTACATAATTCTCCGTTGTGCACCTACGCATCAAATTTGGTGTCATATCATCTCCACTTTGTTGTAAGCAAGCCTCTTGTTTATTTCACGGTACACTCTTGAATTCCCGCATTGCAAGGAGAGCGAAATGGAGCGGGAAATTGCGGGCTTTGCACAGAATGGATCGTTAGGGCAGTGGCGAGCATTTGCAACGTCTCCAGAAGGTAAGGAGGTGGAATAAAAAAAAGGGAGGGGGAGGGAGATGAAAACAAGGAGTTTGCATGTGTATGACTTGGTGCCACAGCGATGGGTAAGTTTTGTTTGTAAGGAAGAGGGAAGCAAAACTATTGGATTGCGGATAGTGTTGGTCAACACCCCGTAGTTTTATAGATTGTCTTGCGTGATCAGAAGGTTTGAGGTTTTTTTACTACGTCCAAAACTCGAATTACTACGTCCGAAACGTGAATTTTCCATATATGTTATACTAAGCTGATAAATGCATGCATTTTCGCGGGATGCGGGGACAAAACGATATCCACTGCCTCGCACGCCAGCCGAGCCCTGGACATTGGCGCATTCTTCGAATATCATTGCTGATTGCTAGAAATTTTGGCTTTGCACTGTTAAACTTTACTTGCAAGCTGAGAAAGAGTGTCTGCGAAACTCGGTCGCATAAGTGAGTATCAAGCTTTTTTTGAGGGTCCAATTTTTTCAGCAAAAAAGTGCGCTTTCTGGTTGACTGAACGTAATTATTAGGTTGTCCCGAAAGTTCTGTCCGTTTTTCTATCGCTCACTAAAACTCACAGAACATCAATACATGAACGACTTAGGCATGAATTGATACAGATTTTTATCTTCTTTCTTACAGCTATGTTTGCTCTTTGATCTACCCTGTCTTTGCAATGTTATCGCCATGGATTTTGAAAAGCTCAGCAGTGACGCCAAATCTTTTCTTAATTTTAAAATATCTTATCCGGTTGTTTTCAAAGAGCTGATAACCGTATGTAGAGCAAACCTTTGGCTATATTGCATCTTTTTTAGATAACATAGGTCACGTTCACCAAGTCTGTTCTAATTATTTATTCAATGAAAACCGCGGCTTTTTGACTGCGTTTACCACGTAAAAGTGCCAGAAAATCTAAAAAAGCTGCTTTTTTGAAGCAAATCAAACTTGGTTATCTTGCATAAATAATGTTTTATAAGAATCATGTCTCAATTCGCAGAAACGTCAAATGTTTTCGTGTATTTGCTGCAGTTGCGTATTTCATGACTTTGGCAAATCGAGACCTCCGAAGAAATAAGTTTTTGAAGCTGAAAACAGCAGATTAGGAGAATCTATAAATATTACCTTGTAGTCCGAAAATTGCTCTATTTGATCCATACTTAATTCTTTCCGAAATTTAATGAAATTTTCAAAAATTAGCCTAACGAGCAGATAGAATTGACGGGTGGAGAATTTTGGCAATTAGAAAAAAGGTATAAAAGATTTCGGCCCGAATATGTATCCGTAAGAAAGGGATGGAAGAGCTTCGTTGAATGCATGCTGAAGCTCATTCAGGTCTTTATTGTGCGTGGTTTTATAGTGGTTTGAAAAAACGGACAAAATTTCGGGACAGCCTAATATCTCATGTCCGCTTTCATTCTCAAGTGCAAAACATTTTCGGCTAGACTTGCGCAAGAGTCTAGCATCTGATCTTTTTGAAAGGTTTTTCTGTCACATCTTGAAAACTCGATTTGCTTTGATAAGTGACGGCATTTGTACAAGCTTTGAGGAATCTTCTGCTTCCTTTGAGATGGCAAGCATTCTTTACCGAGAATATGATGGTGGCTACAGACTTGGTACGCACTTTTTTCGAAAATGTTTACGAACTTCGCTGAAAGGAATCGAAGGATCCAAAGCTGATGAACAACTTTTTAGCCGATTTCTAAAGCACTAATGCTTTTTTATTTGTTTGTAAGGTTCTAAGATTTTAATATTTCTTGTTTTAGTATTTGTTGATATATATTCTTTTCTTTATTTCTTATATATTCTTTGTATTTCGTACAAAAAATCCATGTTTTACATATGTATATTTGTGGGAAATGAAAAATTCCATCGAATGAACTATTAGGTTGGCTAATAAATAAGTTCGGTCGCTTTTTCAGCTCTTACAAATGCTGTAGACAAATTTTTGTCCAATGTTTGGTATCTCTGAAAAGAGCACTTTACTGGGTATTGGAGTATATATTTTGTTTGAGTAAAACTTATCTTCCCAGGAAAAAACCCGCAAAGAAGTGAAAAATAGCAATTTTCCCATGATGCGCAAATATGAAAAAATTTGGTTTTCTTGATGAAACATCTTCAAAATGGCAGATCACAGTTCTTTTTGTAGTTCACTAAATAGAGATAACTCCTCTGTATCCAAACACCAGACTGCTGTTCTTTACATCCATTACAGCATGAAAACGAAGCTCAAGAAGTCATAGAATTGAGCTTTTGGAAATTTCATGTTAATTCGTAACTGTCTTTACTGACGATAGAAAATCTTGATTATTTGATATATGACAGAGGAAGCTTCGATCTACTTTAAAAGAATCATAGATTGGAAACAACAAGAAAATTTTTTATGACAATTTGTGTGTTAGAACGAACTTACTTTTTAGCCAACCTGATAATACCCAATAATTAATTTATTTTTGAAAATTTTGAACGAATGATTATCAACATCTTTATCTCACGATGTGGGGACGAGTGGCGTAGTGGTATGAGGCGTCGCTATAACCAGATCGGACACAGGTTTGATCCCCGCCCCCGGGCCAACCAAGTCCTCTACCCTCCGGGGCCGGTAAATTGCTACCAGAGTAATCTGGGAGGATAAAAGTACTGATTTGGCAAACGGCTGGCCCCCGCAAGTCACTGTAATAGGCTCGCACGCTTACAATTGTTTCTTTGACTATGAAGTAATGTACGTTCGGCTCATGCCTGAGTATTGAAGACGCCGAGTCCTTCATCCTTTTTTATCCTTTTATCTCAAAGTTAAAGCTTTTCTTTTGACTTTTTATGCGAGCCGCTCAGCAGCTTCAATGTATTTTGAAAAGCAATCCTTATGCCGCACGATATTCGTAAGCAATGTACATCATGGTTCAGGATCTTTTGAATGCGAAGTCCTTCGAATATTCGAACGACTGTTGATCGAATATTCGACTAGTCAAATGATGGAATAACTGGTACATCGAACGATCGGAAATTCGAATGCAATATTCGAATATGCAAGAGAACTTGCATATGAAACATGCGAATAAACATTTTAACAATCAGATATTCGAATACGCACTTTTCTTCTCGAATATTCTAATGTTCGCACAAGCCATTTTTTCAGTTGCGCGAATCAATGAATGTCCGAATAAAGGTCTTTTCCACTTATTTGCCTACATGATTACTCGAGTGAGTGGTCGAATAAATTCTCTTTTTCAAAATAACTATGCGAATAGTCGAATATCTCGAATAAATTATTTGAACACGAATATTCGGTTTTAACTATACCATGTACTACTTCTAACCCAAATACAATGCTTGAAACCCAGAAATGCCCACCGTCTATTCGTTACTGTCTATCATATCTATGGATGTAGATAATTCGTCCCATTCGATCGGCGCGGATGTATAGAAAATTTCAAAGCATGTTTCCACATATCACCGAATCAACTCAGGCTTAAGTCCGATTATGACTGTATCATTCCTCTTTTCTATAACTTGTACATTACTCACTCTGTTTTCCTCACTTTCCAATCTTTGTTGTTACCAAGATACCAACTCACTGCTAGGAATGTTTCAGGCTCTTGAAAAAGCAGGTAAAAAATCGCTTTCAAGCTCTAACAGCTCGTAACTTCTTCACAACCGCATGATTCATGTTGCGATTTCATAGATTCTCCCCTCATAGTGCTTTCAGATAATGTATGATATGTGGGGGAAAGGGTTTAATGCTTCTTGCTGCTTTAGCCCGGTGGGAAGGCTTTTCATCACTAATTCTCACCTTGCCCGTTTCAATGTATTGGCTGGAGGCCACCGGTGGATAAAAATTAGTGATGAAAAGTCTCCACTCCAGGGCATATGCCGCAGTAAGCAGAGCCCCACATACGATACACCATCTGAAAGCTCTTGATGGGAAAAATCTAATCTATGAGTCTAAGTCCAAACGCAACATGAACTATACAGTTCTAAGAAGTTATGAGCCATCGAAGTTCAAAGAGGAATTTTTTGTCCCCTTTTTCAAGAGCCTGGCTCTCTTTGATGTTCTAATGGTTCAGTACGGGCAAAACATAGTCCGATAGAGCAAACCTTACTCAACAAAACCTATGCAACATTAAATACCTTCAAACTCAAGATTTATAGAAGGTTGAATGTCAGCTGCCACTGAGTAATCTAGAATGACGTTATTTTTTGAAATTCTGGTTCTTGGCGGCCTTTTCTTGAATCGACCTGATTCTTTACTACCTGGTAGAACCCTGTCTTTCAAAAACTAAAAGCCGCTGTCACTGATATCTTCAATCACCAGACTTATAACAGTGGAAATTTCGCATGATTTTTCGCGTTTCATCTTGAAATTCTAGTTACTGCCTTATCGACCTACTTTCCTCGCAGTACGTTATAACAACATTTACTTAACAAAATATGTAAAGCATCGCTGAGTTTTTCCAAATACACCATTTCATTAACAGGTTTATTTGAAATACTTTTGTCGCTGTATTCATCGTATTTGTGGCCCTAAAGAGGGCCTTTAGGTCACAGTTGTTGGCTCTGGAGAGGGCTGGGCTAGAATTCCTGAAATACTTCAAAAGGCGTTTTCCAAATTTGTCGACAAAAACTTCCGTTACCCTCCCCCCCCCCCCGGACGGAAATCCTGGGTACGCACTGCCGTGATGATATGCTTTCTTGCTCGCCTTCGTCCTTCTTTCGTGGCTTTCGTGAACACACTTGTTCTAATTTTGAAAGACGTTGCGTGACCCGTACACCGTCTGTCTTATAATAGGACATGGATTAAACTCAAAAATGTGAAAACTTTTCTTTAATGGGTGCTCGTGAGAGTTGCTAGCCCTTTTTTTACATATTGTGCTTGCCCTGCTTTTTCTAACCCGTTTCGTCTTATTGTGATGAATGCTGCGCATTGGAGCGGGCTGAAGAATGAATTTTATGTAGCTTCGTGGGTGTACTCCATGTAATCGTAGAAGATATGCCTTTGTGCGCTCCTTCGTTCTCGCTCAGTAATTTTTTGTTTGAAGCCATTTTTTGCATTTAGGAGGATTTACGTAGTCCTCACAACCATCTGAGCACTAACCTAAAAAGTGAGAAACTGCAAAATTTTCGTTCTCGTGAAATGTGGTTTTTGAGCTTTGTTAGCTCCGTTTCCGTTTTTTGATCCATGTTTTCCCATTCTTTCTATCCCGTTTCCCTCATGATGAGAAATCTGGAAATGTTAAGCGATACTTAAAAGTGAACGTTAACGCTTTCATGTATGTCGAGTTATGTCTTCGTAAGCACCTCTCTCTTCTTTATTTTCGCTCAACCAACAGTTCTTGCACTGCGGGTGAACAAGTGGATTGTACGAGAACAACGAAGGAAGAACAAAGGAGAGCAGGAGGCACATTTTTGCAGATATATGAAGCTAAAAACCATTCATTCTTCATTTTCGTTTTAAGTTCGAAATTTATCTCATTTCAAGGAAGCGGGATGAAAGAATGACGTCAAAATGAGTGGAATTCCTTAAAGAAACGCTTAAAATCTCTCAGAAATCTTCATCTCCCGCCGCGCAAAACCGCATGCTGGCGGCTGCCGCGCAAGAAGCACAGTTTGAAAACTGTGCTGGAACTGTTCCGGAACTTCCAGTTTAGTATGAACTCAGTCAAAGGTCATCGCCTGATTTTTGGTCAAACTTTACCAAAGTAGCGCATCTGACAAAAACACTGCATTTACGTATTTTCAATTAAAAGCACCGCTGGAAGGTTTTGATTCAACGTTTTTTTTTGCTAAGTTGAAAGTGAAAGTTGCTGAGAACTTATTTGAGAAGCTGGCAAAGGAATGGTCAGAAATCGAAGTAGCCAATTCAAGCAGGCTGCATACCATTAGATGCAGCATAAAACGCTGACTCCAAATCTGTCTTCCTTATCTGCAGACCACTTTTGTGGATGGAATTATAAGCCGCTGAAATCCATCATTTTGCTAAGAAATTGTGTGTGTAAAAGGCAAACTTGGCCGTATAGAGCCATTTTTGGCTCAATGCCAGACCAAAACATGCATCTAAATCACTTCATGTGACCAGTACCTAAAGGTGAGCGAAAAGGGCAATAATGTGCCTAATCTCGCAATTTTTGTGTACGATTTTTTTGCACTAAAGCTGGTCATAACTTCGTCTACAAAGGCGCTCTGCAGATATGGAAGACAGATTTGGAATCAGCTTTCTAAGATGCGTTGAATGGTATGCAGCTTGCTTGTATTCGCCACTTCGACTTCTGACCATTCCCTGTGAGAGTGATATATTGGCTTGAAAATTCTGTCGCATCATTCTTCAAAAATTCGTGACTTCTTCCTATCACGATGTTTTTGCTTGGCATCAATAATTAAAAACAGTAAATCATGCTTCTTGTATCGACGTCTTATTCACTTTCTACTATGCTCCGACTGCAGAGTTAGAAATGGAAAAAGAAATTTTAAGGTTTGGCGATTTGAGGCAAGTCCTTTAACAATCCAAAAACTTTGCAATAAAATCCAAAACAACCGGTATCTTAAGCTCTCTGACCTCTCACTCTCCAGCTAAGCAAAGCGCTGTCCGAGCTCTTAGAAAATTATGATTTTCGAGAGGAAACGCCAAAGGATCAATTTTCCTAAGACAATGATTTTTTGCCATTTTTTCTCGAAAATCATAACTTTTCAAAGAAGAGCTCGAACAGCACAAACTTTGCTCAGTTAGAAAGAGGAGGTCAGAAAACTTGAGACTCCTGCTTTGAATTTTATTGCACAGGTTTTTAACGGGCTTGCCTCAAATCGCGAAACCTGAAAAGATCTTCTTCCATTTTTATCTCTGCAATCGAAACATAGTAGATAACCAAGATGAGGTGATCAAGATGTCAAGTGTATGACTTCCCCTTTCTAGTAATACTCATGATAAGCAAAAGTACTATGGAAGAAGTTACGATTTCTAGAACATAGTGCAACAGAACTTTCGGACCAACCTACATTTGATCTTACGGCGTACAGCCTCAAAATCGGGGAAGGAAAGGATTTTTAGAAAGGACCCTTTGAGAGCCTATTTTGCCTTAGGAAGCGAAAAAAGAGCTGAAAACTTTGCACGTGGTTTATCAGAGCGGCTGATATTGAACATGAACTTGCAGTTTATTGCAATTGGTGCAACGCTTCATTCATGAGTTATACTAAGAAAAACTCAGTAGCCGTTTTTTCTGTGCTCTCTGAATTTAAGATTACACTATTTAGAAAGCTTTACAAAGTAGAACAAGTTGAATAATGAAATCAGCTTAATGAAATCAGCTATAGGCGCCGTAAAACCTAATTGCCCGCGCCGTGCCTTGAACACCAGCGTAAGCGAGCGGTCGTCGCGAACGATTGTCAGCGTTCACTATATTCCAAAAAATCTTTCTTTAGTTTTCATGTTGCTCTCGTCAATGCAAGGTATATCTCGACGAAAGCTCCCTTCAAAAGCTTAAAAAAATATGTGTGGAAAGGGCGCGCGCTCATTGTCGCTCGAAAAAAGCCTGTAGCGCTTCGGGACCAAACGTCTTCAGCCGCGCCGCGCGTTGGTGTTCAAAGCGACGCGTGGGCAATTGGGTTTTACGGGACCTGTACCTAGTGGAGATTCTTTTTGCAACACGGATAATCCATGATGACGTCATAAGCTGAAAGCTCTTACCGTAATACCACAACGATAAAGAGCGATCGGCAATTTGCTTCCTACTGTAAATTTAAGTTGAAGCCAGCACTAAATAGTGACATCTTTTCCGGTAAATATTACAAGGCAAAAGAGTAATTCACAATCAAAAAATGGCTACATACTACTAAACTAAATTCAGTCAGTATATGGCTTCATGAAGCAAAAACTTATGTTTGTGAAAAACGCAAGAATTTCCTGCAAAGGAAGCCTCCACTCTATTGTTTATGAGACTAAGCCGCCAGCACTACACCAAATAGCCACTATTGGAGTGCTTTGCCGCGTCTTTGTATGGGCGAGGGCGATATACTGAAAAGGCCTCATCTTCTTTCACAGAAACGTTTTGCGGAATAAAGATAGATGTAAGGTTAGCGTTCCAATACGTATCCATATCCATAAAAGGGTGCGGAAAAAATACTGTCCCGTCAGCTTGACTCCTGAAATACCTCAAACATGAAGCAAATCTGCAGTTTTTTAATTCCCATATGTAGACGAGATCCCAGATTGGATAAAGATAAGTCTGATCTAAAACTGTTTTCTTCTGTTCCGTCTGAACGAGTCATAAGAGCGCGCAAGAACACTAACGATGCGCCGATAGCATACAAGCGCGATTTTGGACCGTGACTATATAACCAGCATTGATATAAGGTTCGAATTGAGCTGGTATAAGCGCATGACCTCTTCTCCAATATTCTATACCCATTGTAGATAAATTACAGATTGGTGACTCTCGTTTTGGCCAAATAAGGAAGATTATACCGCACGCAAATCGCACAAATACTCGAAAAGCGGCGAGTCGGGACTGTGCTTGATTAATGAATTGGACCCAAGCTAATTCGGAATTCAGATTCCAACATAAGTAACATGAATAATGAAAAGTGCATCGAACTTTGTCTATATCACGATTTTGAAGACATAAACGATTACACCTAGTCTCTGCGCCACGTTTTCTGATCGCATTCTGTTGCTCCGCAGCCATCTTCTTTTTAGAAAAGTTCACAGCTTTTCCCTTAGTGCAACTGCTGACTGGCTACTTTCAAAATAATTCGGGATCCACTGCCATATTCTTTAAAGGCAGCGTCTAGGCACCTATGGAAATTTTATGTGGAAAATACTTTTGGGACCCTATTTAAGACACTGCTCAAGCAGCAGCGCAGGTAGTGCTCTAACGGCTGAGATATTCTTCTCGAAACTGGGCCCCGCTATCGTATTCGCATGGATTCATGGCAGTTCCGCGCCAGGATCCACGCTTTGCGCCATGAATCCATGCGAAATACGATCACGGGGTCCAGTTTCGAGTATCTCAGCGGTTAGAGCACTACCTGAACTGCCGGTTGGGCAGTGGCTTGTTAGGGCCTCAAAATTACTATCCACATGAGAACCCATTGTGTCCAGACTTGCCTGGACGCTGCCTTTAAGCAGTAGATGCTTTCTCAAGTTCGCGTGACAAACAAAAAATTTCTCAAAAATCCTCACACTTCTTCACATTTGTAAAGGGGAGTTGCAAGATTTGATATGAGATGCGCTGCGAAAAGGGATCGTTGTAGAATTTTGAAGCCGGTCTCTGTAAAATGCTAGAACATATTTACATCTTGGCAATTATGTCAAAATTACCAGAAAAATTAATGAATCACGCCAAATTTTCAAACTTCAGTCTGAGGGACAGTACTTTTTCGCACCCTGTATGTTTTCCCACATGGTCATTTCAACCAAATCTTTCTTCGTAAAAAGAATGTGTGACGAAAGACATGTAGTTTGGGTAGAAGCTTCGGAACCAACCCTCAAGAAAACCTTTTATTCTAATGCCCGTATGCATGAACATTGAGAGCAGCGGCGTTTCCCGATTCAAAAATCGCACGAACGTCGCTGCAGCTTTTTCAATATTAAGGACGCCACTATCGCCGCAGGGATGTTCGTGCACACGGGCCTAAGAGATTGTGGAGGTGAGGATGAGAAGGAAAGGCGTTAAGAGACCGGAGATGAGAGTCTTGAGAGAAAGTGTGCCTGACCTTACAACTTATTCTGGTTGTGATGTTTACTATATCGCAAGGAGGAGTGCGTGCAGGACTTGAATCATTTGCCCTCGAAACGCCACACCTAGACCCTAATTATGCAAACGATGTTTTGAGTCAAATGTGTGCCTATAGAAAACAAAAATGTCAAAATAAAGAAGTCGATCGAAAACGCGGCAGAAAATAAGATGGGTGGCGCGAACCTCATAACCTATGACGCGGTAGACGACGAGATGCCAGCAAGTTGCACTCCTCGAAAAGTACGCTACTTTTCGTGCTTTCTGACCAGAGCGCAAGATGCCGATGGGTTGAGGGCGAAATCGCGCAAGTGGCGGCCAAATAGCTCGCGACATTGCTGGCAGATAATTCTTTCGGTCCCCAAATTCAATCGTCGGCCTTTCTGTATTTTTCCATCCAACTTGAACTAAATTGATCTGTCAGACGTGAAGTGTGTCAGTGTGATTGTTGCAAAGAATTAAAAAGGTGATTGGAATTTCGTGACGTGAGGACGAGATTGCTGCGAGTTGAGGGAAAGACTTGCCGACAAGTGGGATGATTTTTATGCTATAGGCCTTCCGCGCTGTGCCCGAAGAGCAACGCTGTGCGTCCGTCGAATTCAGTCCATGGCCTGGAAGAGGCGCAGAGAAAAAAGGAAGCGAGAGCATGAGGATTGAGGGGTTATGCGCAGTACACAACTCCGCGCCCTGCGCGGACGGCCTATACCACCCCTGATATCAGGTCTTCTTCATTAAAAAAAACAGTTCGAATGTAAGTTCATCAACTAATAGAATGCTTTGCTTGGTCTTGGCGAGAATATCTGGAGTGGTAGTAATTGGTCGAAATCAACGAATAATGTGATGATACATCATGGTTACATGATGGTAACCATAGTCATCTTCTGACGACCTCTCAGTTCAATCGGTCATACAAAATCATGAAACATGCAAGTAACAGCAGACATCATGACTGTTCCATGGTTGTTTCATTCTCAACCAAACTACGAAGTTTCCAGCTGGTTAACATCACTGTTTTGCTATCAGATAAATTAGTGGAAATAACAATTGTTTGATGAGACGCGAACGTGAAACCATTATATTATTGCAAGATGAAAAAGTACCATTTTTTTCATTTGAAACGGGGATGTGATGGTTTCACAAGCTAACACGTTTCGGACCGGTGCTGCACATGGTGCAGCACGCGTCTTTGAGAGATCTTTCTAACGTTTACAGAAGGTTTTCTTTTTGTCCAAGGTTATCAAGTGAAAGGCCTAAGCTCCTTCTTCTCAAATGGCTCTGTAAGGCTGTGCCGCCGATATTTGTTTAGAAGATATGAGCACAAATCGAACAACAGTTGCACCGAAGTGCGGCAACGCGAACGACGCGTGCGACGTCGCAACTTTTCCTTGCTTCGAATTCAAAGAGAAAAACCGCAGTTTCGCTAATGATGTGTACGGTGTGCAGCATAGATACTTTTGGATACAATTAGAAACTGAGGTCTTGTTCCTATCTTTCAAGAAAGCACCGAAGTCCTTCTCAGGCGACAAAATTCAAACACTTCGAGTTCGCTCACAACTTTGGGTATGTATCTTATCTTACATGCTGATTACAGATGTAGCACACAGTCAACGAATTAAGGCCACTTTGTTGGCTAACGGCTGAAAGTACCCTCTTTTTCGCCGCGCGCGATTTCGCGGTCCCGAAACGTGTTAAGAAAAGTGAGGGGATCATTTCGTACTTACCATGAGGAAGCGTATCTGCTGACAGCTTAGATAAGGTCACGGGAAAGCAAGGATGGAGACCGAACTGCAAATTTAGTAAAGTGCAATGAAGGCGGCTAAGCATGAAAATGATTGGAAGTCTCTTTCAATGACATCGATTTGCTAAGTCTAGAATCAAGTGAAAATTGCCCAACCCCATCACTTCTGATCGGTTCCTCGTGATTTCATTGAGAAAATGATGTGAAGTTACTATTCACATCGCGTAATGAAAATGATGGTTCAGACCAAATTGCTATCACTTCTGACGGTATGTTGTATCATTTAGCGGTACTTTTCCGTTATCCGGACCCATTCTTCCAAAAAGCTCCCATAAAATACGTTCTTCAGTCTAAGAACAATTTTTTATGGATTCCACAAGGACAGTCTCTCTGTCACGTGTCAGAGAAATATTGACACGTTTTCGTCCATTTTGACAAGTTTTTTTCGAAATCACTTCCGATGAGGTAAAAAAGCATTTGTGATCACCTAAAAGCCGTTCAATTGTTTGGTATGAGAGCAAAACAATCCGAAATTTATGTTAGAACATCTTGATCACTTTCAGCAACATTCAGCATTGTCCTTTTCTTCAAACTTTTCGTCTTGCGAATCTAGCTAGACGAGACTATAAATGATGGCTTGAAGTTCTTTGCCATTGTTTGTTTTGTCACTTAGATGATGGAATCCTAGTCCACTTCTCTATTCTGGCAAGTCTAATTTGTTCGATTAATAATAGATACACTATTGTGATAACAGTGCTCATTTTTTGATACTGTTCAATCGAAAATGGGGCCACTATTGACTAATAAACAGATTGAACTCACGTCGCTAGGTAGGGCAACTCAAACTTTTGGTCAAACCTGATAAACATGTAAATGACATGTCAAATTTTTTTGACACGTGGCAGAATGTTGACACTCCTTCCTGTGAAGTCGGGACCAAATATGGTTTGAGGGAAGAAGCAATATGCCTTCTTTGAAAAAATGGGTCCGGATAACGGAAAAGTACCCATTTAGCTTCATTAGTCATTCAGCTGCCCTGCTCTTTGAATTCACGTTCTTTTTCATACATACATCACTTCGAGGTTGACTACGTCTACGCAAAAAAAAACCATTGCTCAGAAACAATACAGTGGGTTTTAAGGTTTCAAAGCAGAATTGAAGAAATGCTGAATAAAAGGTATAGCAAGTCTCATGCTCCACATCTCGCTTCGCTGCACTTTAAAGTCCGAGTTGATCTCGAGTTGAACGGTTTTCGGCCGAAGGGAGTAGGCATAATGTAGCCTCATTTTCGGTTTTCAAAAAAACTGCAAAATTTTCTGTCCACATCCAGATCTACTCGAATATGGGCTTCAATTTTGCACTTTATCCAAATTGCTTCGATAAAGGAAATCTCCTAAAAGTCATAAACTGCGCTTTGCTTTGAGGTACTCTGTTATAAAAGATTGAACAAGTATAAAAGCCTGTTATACAATGGAAAGGTTACGGTACGTTTGTGGACACTAGAGGGTCTGATAGTCGAGGAATGATTTGTTTCACGTTATCTTATTGTGGTTTATCTTGTAGTTTCTGAAATTTATTTCTCTACAATTGCTCTTTGCGTTCTAACCCAAGAGTTCACTTGCATAAATGCCGTCAACGTATGAAACTTTTTTCTAGAGACAGTATGTTGCATTTCACATTACTTTCTAGGAAAAATTAAACATATCGTAAGCCCCTTAATCTATGCCAGGCCCCCAAGTCTTTTTGAAGAGCATTTCATGCGCAATCTTTTTGGATTACACATAGCTCAAGAGCGCACTGTCAACACGGAACTAGTTGCGGCACCTCTAGCACAATTTTTTTCTCCACTGAATTTTGCCTTTTCAATGGTCTTCCTGCCACCGTTTCTTCTTGTTAAGTATTTCGTCATTCTTTGAATGAATTTGCTCTTCGATTACTCACTGCGTGCCAATGATGAGAAGCTCGAACGATTGGCAACATTCGAGATATCCGTTTTGCAATCGTGTGACTAAATCGCATGAACAAATAATTGCGTGTCACCTGTTCGACTGTCGAGACGGCACAATACATAAAGTAAGAAAACGCGAACTAATCTTTGAGCGGACAGATCTTCAACGATGCAAGCACTACTTTTCGCCTTCTGCGTGGCTATCCTGAATGGACAGCAGTGTAAGTTAGAAATTTTATGTTAATGGGGAAGTTTCAAAATTTCGTGGTTTTGTGGCAGCAAATGGAAATTCTTGCCTTTCTGGTGTAATAAATTGTTTGCTCATCTCGACAAAGCCAAGCTTGCGATGACTACATTTTTATTAAAATTTTTCGAGCCATCATATAAGACAGCAAATTCGATAATATTAACGTTTTTATCAAGGAGAACTACTGTGACTGCGAGCTTTTTGTGAGTGCAAACTTTGCACACTTAGGCAGAGCAAGTTATAGAACTCATAACATAGGCTGCTGAGTATTTTGTTGCAGTTTTCAAGTTTTGATAACCCTACAGAGATAAATAACACTTTTTATCTCTTATGTCGGCTTCGAAGTCTCTAAAAACAAGTACTCAAATTGAGTACATAATTTCTTTTGGAAAAAAATCAATCGCATACAAATCAGGTGATAAAGCAAGAAGTTATATTTTTGGTTTTGATGAGACAGAATTTTTGGGTTAACCCAATACTAATCGGCTTATAGCTAAACTCCATGGCTTATATCAAGACAGCTCGACTACTCGTACTTGTTTAGGCTTCAATTATGAAGTCATGTGTATTTTTTCGATGCTAACAACTAATTATTATATTTAAATGAGTTTAGGTATTTTCTACCAAGATTCTATTATCCGAAAAACGAACAAGTGCTAGACACACAGGAAAAATTTGTACAGACCCCATTTGCTCTACACTGGTTATCAACTGAGTTGATGCATAAGTCTTCATTTTGAAAGTTTTTGAAGAGCTTTCAAATTAGCGGTACGTCTACCAGGTTGTCTCATTAAGGCGCGTTTTTCTCACATCTTTTTGAAAAACTGATTCTCAGAGAAAGGCTATTTTTCTCCAGAACTCGTTAATATGTGCTTTCGTTTTTGCAAACGTTCAAACAGTAGTACCATGCCTACAAAGATAAGTATCTAGACCCTTGATGTTTTTCTTTCTACTCTCCTTGTTCTAAATCCATGAGAATGTCCTGATTTTCAAATATGCATAATAATTGCGAAGTTTTGTGCATGCTTTTCGTTATTAAATCTTTTATAACCTGAGCCGAGAAATTTTGACTCAAAGGGGGGAAGCCTATCTATATTGCATAAAAATCTCAAACACAAAGCATTTGCATAACTTTCGCTCTGTACGACTAGAGTGGACCTAATACAACTACAACAAGAATGTTTTGTGCATTTGATAAATTAAATGCTAAACACAAACAAAACTCTTACAAAAAAATTCAAAATTCAAATTCAAAAATTCAAATTCACAAATTATTAATTCTTATGTAATGATAAAAATTCGGCAGGATTTGCTCGTCTTTCGGTGGGAGGAAAAATGATAATTCCAAGAAAAACGGTCTTTTGAATGTTCCAAAATGCTGAAGATAGTGGGTGCAATTTTTCAATTCTTTCAATTTTTTGCGACATTTTCTCGCAGAAAAATGCAGTAAACTCCAAACTTCATTTTGCTGCACAACTGATCATCGGCTATGGAACAAGTACAGCTATACCATCTCAATACATTTGAGAGTAAGTTAAGCTTTCTTAAAGTATAGATTTCAAGGGAGATGTTTTTGAACCTTTTGTGAATCTTTCTCGGAGTGGCTACGATCCAACAAAAGCATGCGATGTATAGCCAAATGTTTGCTGTTTGCAGTGGTTCTGATTGCGCTCAAAAAGATGGTTAAAGTTACATTATCTTGATCAGGAGTTAAAATTCAAAAAATGTGCATCGATTATGAGGCAACCTAGTGTTATAACATTGCGATGAAATTTCGAAAATTTTGTTTTGATCCCAAAATGTTGAACAATATTCAGAAATCGTGATCATTCGTTGTTCGCATTTTTTCAATCTCGTAGAAATCGTATTTCGTAGAAATCGTAGAAACATCCGATCAACACAAACAGTTCACCATGTGAAGCGAGCGGAAGGTAAAATCAAAATCATAAAATTGGATGAATGACATTTTGATTGATGTCAGAGCCTGGCACCAGCTGGCACGGGGTAGGCTGGATATCGTTTTCGGGGTCAAAAGCAAAGGGGATATCATTTTTTGTGGACAAATTGCGACGCGTTTTTTTGTCGACGTTTCATTTTTAGGGCTCTTTTTACTTTTAGGGTTTAGGGCCAAAGGGGACTTCGTAAAACTCAACGAAAATCAACGGGGACTTCGTTTTGAAAATTTCCTGATGCTAGCTCGTGCCGAGCCCTGATTCGGGTACTCTGAAAATGGCCAATACTTTCTCGTGCGAATTCTCAAAAATTTTATTGCGAGACTTATGGTTCAGTTTGATGCTAAATTGAATTATGCAAACTAGCTCTAAACTTGAAGGGAAAGGCATTACATGTGACTTTTCTGCTGGTTAGGAAGCGTCTGGAAATGAAACTCCTATTCCCCTTCCTTTCAGCTTTCCAATCTTTTGAGTTTGAGGTTGAACATTTTGCATATGCGAACGCTTTGGTAAATTTTTCACTACAAGAATGCAACATGTGTTATGTTTATAAGCATTAGTGGCATTGATATCCAAAATGGATTTTTTGACACATATCTATTCAATCAGCTATAATATTTTTTGAAAATATATGAGATCATATTAGGTCGTACCGAAAGCTTTTGCGCACGATTTTCAAAAATTCATAACTCTTTAAATTTTTAATGAATTTGTACGACCAAATTAAGAGAAAATTTAAAAATTTTAAATTTTTTAATTTTAAGTCCCTTTCTTAAGTAAAATTTTAAGAAAATTTTACCTAAGAGAGGAATTCACTCTTTACATCTGTACCTAAATTGTTCGTTAATGTTCACAAATGGAGGAGATAGAACTCAAAACCAAAATCACTTAAAATTTGTTTTCGTGTAGGGTCATAAAAAATCGGAAACATGCAACAAAAATCGGAGCAGTCAGTATTATAGGTTCTTTGCAAAGTTATGATCCCTGAAAATGCCAAAATAAATCAAAATCGCCCCTTTGTATTGATTGCTCGAAAATCATAACTTTTCATGGAGACGCTCAATCGGCGCAAACTCTGCACTGTTGGAAAGAGCTGGTGAAAAAACCTATAATACTGACTGCTCCGATTTTTGTTGCAAGTCTCCGATTTTTTATGACCTTACACAGAAAATTTCAATTTTGAGTGATTTTGGTTTTGAGCTTCTATCTCCGTCATTTGTGACTATTAACGAACAGTTTAGGTACAGATGCAAAGAGCATGAGTTCCTCTCTTAAGTAAAGGTTTGGTCGCACGAATTCATTGAGAATTTAAAGAGAATCCACGATCTATGCGGTCTGCCAGAATTTAAAGAGTTATGAATTTTTGAAAATCGTGCGCAAGAACTTTCGGTACGACCTAATATTATATTAAATACATGAGATATATGAGATCATCATTTTTTAGCCCTTCGCAGCTGATTATATCTACTTTCGATTTTTAGTTGCAGATGGTCAGTACAGTGACGGCTCATATGTTCAGCCTGCTCAGGTCTCACAGACCTCGCAAACTTCTCAATATGCATTTGCCGCCAGCCAAACTTCACAGTACTCAAGTGGCTACACGACGGCGACACAGTGGCCACAACCAGCGTATACTACTCAGCAGCGGCAGTATGACCAGGGTAGCCCACCTGGGACAAGTTCCGGCTATACTTCTGGTGGTCAGTACGGAGCTGGAAGTCAGTTTGGAAGCACCCAACAATACGGTGCTTCGACACGGTACCCACAAAGTGCAACGGGAGGATTCTCTGGACAAGGCCAGGTTAGATATTCAAAAAGAATGTGGCCATGATTTTGGTTTTACAATCTAATGAATGTGAAGGAGGAACTAATTTGTATTTTTTCTTGCCTACGCCATATGTCCTGCCACTCAGCACGCACTCATCAGATTAAAAACTTCAGTTCCGTTTTTTTTTCTGATCGTTGACATAGCGGTAGCTAACAACTGGTTGAACAGTATTTGTAATGAGTTCGTAGCAAAGTCCACGGAGCCAGAGCTCAAAATCCTCTGTTGCGATTTATTCTGCGCTGAAATCATAATTAGTGACAGTCTTTACTGAGATGGCTGAAGTGTAAAGCGGCAGTTATTTTTCGACAAAAGCCAACAATTTGTGATTTGTTGAGTAATCTATTATCTTGAAAGGTTTCTCATTTTCTTATTTGCTCAGTATGGAAGTACTCAACAGTACGGTGCTTCGACACGGTATCCACAAAGTGCAACGGGAGGAATCTCTGGACAAGGCCAGGTTAGCTGATATTCAAAAAGAATTTGGCCTTGATTTTGGTTTTACAATCATTGTTCTCAACAAATACTGCGAAGATGACCATTTTGAACCAAGTGAGAGGTCCTCAGTTGCTTTAACTAGTGTGTGATGTTGGTAGGAGGGCAACTACTTCTTGAAGCAGGCTGAAGACTTTATATCTTCTCAAACAGTTACCATTTGAACGCACACTAATCAAAGCTAAAGCACTCTGACATAATTTTTTGAAAAACTTCTCGCATGAGACATCATATGATATCCTATGACACGTCTATCGTTGACGGCGGCATTCATTTGATTCTTTGTCTTCCATGTTTTTGCCAGTTTGGGGCATGCCCATGGCCGTGTTTACAAATATGAACCATAAAATGTCCAAAACCCTCAAACGATGTGTTCGGAAACCCCTACCCTAGAGGGACTATTTTCAGCTTGAGAGGGTGGAGCTTGATAGGGCGGGCGTAGCTTGGTAGTACTTTGCGGGTTCCAAACCCATTTTTTTCTATTCAAAGGGCACATTAGAGGACCGTACCAACGAAGCTGTCCTCCTAATCAAAGGAGCATAGATTTAGCCTGTACGGTGCCTTAAAAAACATTTTTTCGGTATTTTTATTCTTGACTGGTTGTTCTACGTTTTTGCAACTATGACACTGAACAACTGCAACGATAGCAAAGCAGCCGCAAAATTGACTATTTCTGCACCAAAAGCGAATCAAATAAACAATCGGGTTATATCCAAAAATGCAACTGGGATACGTCAGGAGGAGGATGCAGGTTCTCTAAGGCAGATAACGATATCTGAGAAAAGTATTAGTGTATAAGGAATCAGTTCATGTCTTTCAGTTCATTAGAGAGAAAGTTCAAAATGCGATAGCCTTGTCTGGAAGTTACCTGACATACTCCGTTGTAACAGTATGGTCTCGGCTTGAAAAAAAAAGGAAGGAAAATCAACGGCCAGCCGCAATCCTCATGAGCCGAATGGGGCAAAGTAATCATTAGAAATTTTATGATAAAATGGCAGTCGCATGTACTACCATGAAAATTCAAAGACTTTTTGGTTAGAAACCTAGTTTAATTCTCGTTGTTGAGGAGGAGTTTTAACAGTAAACTTTCGTTGAGTAGGAGGTTTGGAGGTTGGAGGTTGAACGGACTGCATCTAAATTTCAAATTTTGCAGCTCAACTCTCTCTCATACTGGCATGCTAATCAATAATTAATTTCGGCCTTACGTTATTGAAGCACCCTTTGAAAGTATACAATGCAAAAACTAAAGAATTCTTGGAGAAGTTATTCTACAAATTCTCTTATTACTGCAATTTTGGCAAATGCCAGCCCTTGCACAGAATCCGAGTTAGTGAGAAAGAGCTTTGAAGTTTTCAGTAAGAAAGCGTGTTTTCGTGAATAAAACTGCAGTAATAGGTGTTTACCTGCCAACTACTGTTCTTCAGAAGATCTTCTCTTTTGCATTTTTAGGCTAGAACAAAACTTGGCACTGCAGTATATGGACTATTGCTTCGCAACAAATATGAGTAGATATTGGGGCTGCGACGGCTTTTTAGTTGGTTTGAAGCTATAGCAAATATCATAAAGTTTGGTGCTTCATTTATGAGGGTAGGAAGGCCGCGATTACAACACTTTCGCAAAGTGTTAGCTTTCTTCTGATTTCAAAAGAGGCATGTTTTTAGTTCAAGGGTTTGAAAAATCAACATTCTCAAAAGCTATGTGGAGGGAACAATCGCGCATGCACAGTCAAAGTCAAAGCCTGAGTAGCACAGCGACATTGTCCGTGCAATCTGGTATTCTAATCGCTAGTCACCATATCTGCACACAATATCCAGTTTGCGGAAGAATAGCATCTTTATGTCTTACAGTATATAGAGTGAACTATTATCTCTATGAGAAAATCACCACTACCTCATTAATTACATTGGTTACGAAGCACGCAAGTATTTCTTGCATAAAAGCCAAACCATATGCACGATAGCTTTTTCGGTCAAAAGAAGTGTTTTGCTTGTAGCGAGATTGTACCAGCCAATACCGTTCAAAAAAGTCACAAATCATCTGCTTTTGTCTCCTGAGGCATCTAATATATGAAGAATCGTTAGCTCAATTCAAAAATATTCCAATAGCGGGAAATCGCGGCGGGTCCCGAAGCGAACGCTTTCCAAATAGCACCTTTGGATTACTGGTTCACTAGCAAAAAAATAAAAAGAGCACGTGGCAATATTCGCAATAGTTGCGACTATTAGATCCATTAGAGACATGTTCAAGCGTTCCACCGTTTCTTGAACTCACAACCTTCCCGTTCTGCTTAGTGAATTAGTCCTGGATTTGGAAAAAGGACTTCGCCATTGAAACCTTGAGAATGCACAAAAAGGAAGCAATAAAATGTTGAGAACATTGTATCATTTGACTGTCACATTCAACAAATTGGTAACATATGAAGGAAGGGAAAAGCCAGCGATATAGCGAATAATGAATGAAATGATGGAATAAGAATTTTTTTCGATAAAAAGCCTTGCAGGACGTGTTCTACTCAGGTGGGTCAGGTGGCAGTGGTATCTCAGGTAGCTCGCTCTCCTTTCAACAATATTCATCCAACAACGGCAACTGCCAGTACGAAGTGAGTCTGCTTATTGTTTCAAACACCGAAAATAAAGAAAATTTAGGACGGCTTTATCATTGAAAATGGACAGAGGCGGCAAGCTACAGCCCAAGAGGTCGATCGCATCTCACAGTACAAACAATCGCTGAATGATTATATGAGGGAAGTCAACGGATATGTGAGTTTTACACAGGTTGTGATTCATTGATATCCTTGAACCGATAAAATAAATCACCGGTATCGAAAGTTATCTCCGGTTTTTTACTTCTTTTTCTTCCAAAACTTCTGAATCGAACATCACCTTCAGCTCAAAGGTAGCTTGCTGCAACTTTAGGGTTTCGAGAAATGTTTCTATACTTAGTATCCGCTAGCAAGCCAACCACGTAATTATTTAGCTAATTGGGAATGCTTTTAGTCAAAGTCTGGAAAAGTCATGGAGTCGCCAGCAAATGTTGAAGCAGAACATCAAAGGATATAAGTTACATGACAGATTCATGAATCCCGCGAAAACAAAGTAGCTAGGCGTTCTAATAAATTCTTTTTCAAAACAAAGTTTATATTAGTTGGAAAGGTAAGAATATCGCTTTCGCGGGTTTCAGCTGAAATCTATTCTTAAAAAGCAAGGCATATCCAAGGCCAAAATTCTCTGGACAAAGTTTCGAAGGTTTGTAGTACACAAAGCGTGTAGGGAAGTGCCTAGCACTATCGGGGGCGGTTTCTGCCATTTACGTTTTTCAATTTTTTTTGTTTTCTAAGCATGAAAAAAGTATTGAACGTGAACCTATGGATAAGTGCATGTATCTGTTACATGCACTCATCCAGCAAGGGGATTCGTAGGAATTTTTGGGGCTGGAACCCTTTTTTTGGCACCATGAGTAGCTCTTATATTTTGGCTCTAAACCTTGCGCAGGTCACGACTTCTGCCAACGTTCAAAGGTTTTCTTGCAAAGCCTCCGTTGCTTTATCAAATGGTACCGATCACTTTTTTTTTCAATTCGTCTTATTGCTTTGCTATAAAAACGACATTCTTTTCTCTCCAACCTAAAATCTCAAATGCGTCAAAAACATGATTCCCAAAATAATTCACCAATGGACTCAAGGACTCAAGGACCCTGCTAAAATCAAATTGTGTGCACTACTCTCAGCAACGCTATCACACAGCAAAATCCTGAGATATTTGGGAAACAGCTATTGCTTCCAACAATCTCTTCATCAAGACAATGAAACAGTTTAGTTTAATACCGCTAAATTTTCAGGTTGGTGATTGGGTCAGCAACATGTTCAAAAATCTTCCATTCAATTTGGGTCAAAGTTTTCCAAGAATGCCGAACATGCCACCAATGCCCGAAGTAGGAACTACCAAATCATCATTGTTCAAATTATTTATATAGTATTTTTTCTAGCCACCATGTCTTTGCAGCGCAGAGACTTGTGCTCAAATTCAGCAGCAACGAGAAGCTATTCAACGTCAGCGAGATGCTATACAGCAGCAGATTCAACAACAACATGATGCCATATTCGGCTCGGGAACGCAGATCGGTCAGCAGACAAGCCAGTATGGATCGGGTGTGTCCTACGGTAGCACAACTCAGTACCACCAGGCGCAAATGCAGACCCAACAATATCAACAAGGAGGAGTCACACAAGGTTACCGCCGAAGCGAAAAGTAATTTGTAACTAACGGTTGGATTTTTTATCATAAATGACTTTTCATTAACAGTATTACTTTTTTTGATATATAAATAGCCTGCAGTAGTGAATAAAGATTTTGAAAACGCTGACATTGTGGTGAGGCTTGTCAGTGGTATGACTATGCTTATTCTTTTTTTGGAAACATAAGTTGTTTTCACATCTTGTTCAATGCAGATGTTTCTACGCCAAGTTAAGTTTTTCGCTAAGTTACATAATTAGTTCAAACTAACTAATTTCATGCTTCTATGTATATTTGCAATTCTAAAATTGAATCTGGCACTAGTTGTCTTCAAGACAGATGCCTTTTATGAAGTTTAACACTGGTACCTGCTCAGGTTTCCAAGTATGTTGGTTCCACATTTATTACTATAGCATCTGCTGCTTTCTATGTAGGGATATTACCAATTTGAACAATCTTCAAGATTGTGCTTCTTCAATTTTCCTTTTGATAGGAAAGCTGGGCCTCAACTCGGTTTTCCAGAAGTCTGCTATTCATTTCAAATCTATGCATTTTTCAATCAGAACTAAGCTCCAAGCTTCCACGACTTTAGCACTAGCTCGCCTGCACATTTCGCTGGCACTTACAATTCGAGTTATGAGAGGAATAGAGAAACGACCATGATGAACACTCTCTTGAGAAGAGATGAATTCATATTGAGTTATTACTACTGTCAACTGCTTTTACAAAAAGTTATATTCTGTTAGAATCTCTAGGTTCTTCTAAAACCCGCTTCATATTAAGAGAGATACTCTTGAAGTAAACTAAAGACTTCAAAATTTCAGTGATGCGCAAATAGCTCACAGCGGTATCGCTGAGTTCTTGAGAACTGAGCTTTGCGCTCCAAAAATGTTCAGTAATCACAAATTTATGGGCAACTGATCCTTCTGTACCTTTTGAATATTCAAGCATATTCTGCCATTATCGATACGCTCAGCACTGCAATGATTCGAACTTTTGGTTTGCAGCCGAATTCACCGAAATTCTGGTGGAAATACGCTTTGGAAACAGATTTCTTACAATTGAATATAGAGTAGGTTGGGGGTCCAATGCTCTCACTGGTGCGAAAACCTTTGAAAAGATCTTGCACTAATCAAGCAGTAATCAAAAATGTAACGCTGAGCCATTTTTGATTGTTTATGATATTTGAAAATTCGAGCAAGCTTTTTAAAAACTCATTAGTGTACAAGTTTTTTTGTTACATCCTTATTTCGTTTTTTTGCAACCATTGGATATGATTATACTACCGGTAATGTATGGTGTGACGTGTTGAGTCTTTATCGTAGCAGCCTCACGAAATGTGATTCACTCAATTCAAAAGCGGATATCGTAAGATCTTGGTAGCTTCTGTTCTGACGACAAAGCTTGTGTGAACATTTCCTGAAATGTTTTTCTATTGCTCTGCAGCTGTCATTACGTTTTGTAATAATCTAATTTTCAAAAAATTACTTGTTTACGAGATTTCAAAAGAATTGTTTGGGAAACCATAGGCTCGAAGATCTACCCTTTGATTCAACCAGCTTGGCGGCTGGAAGGCGGGGCTTCGTGACTCAATAGCTAGGTGATGGTCAGAGAACACGCGCACGGAAGAGACGCAGACTGCGTCGCGGGCGAGAGCGGCCTTAATTAGGTAACAAAGTCCCGCCTTCCAGCTGCCAAGCCAGTTGAATCAAAGGCTACTAAGATCCTGGGAGGGCTTAACATATGTGAGGCATTCTCTCGAAAAGCAGTGATAGCAATTGATAAACAAGACTCTAGCAACAGTTTTGTGCTTGTTAAAGTTGTCATTCAGTCGAATTTTTTTCTTATTCTGAAGACTGAGGAGTCCACCTTGGCACAAATCTCATAGACACTACCGTAAACAGAAATCCTCTCCCTGGATACGATGAAGGGCGGTATCGGATATACTTAATGAGGTTACCTTGAATGTTTTGATGAGTTTATACTTTAGAAATCACCTTGGTCTTACATACCTGTCACAGCGAGAAGGAGTATCATCACATACAAGCATGGCCTCAACACTGTTGTTTTGCACTTCTTTATAAACGCAAGCAACCGTCATAATTGGATATTAGACGTTGACGAAATCGTAGCATGCTTGATGTTACAAACATTTTTTGCTCTTCGAGAAATGGGAACCCGATTCTGACTTACATTATGACATATCATAGTAAAATAAGAAACTTAGTGCCATGTTCGTAGTTTCTTATCAATTCAAACGTGTTTATACTCTCGACATTTTTCGACACTATGAAACTATAAAAAAAACGCGCTCGAATAAATGTAGGAAGAAATTAGAGGTCTCGAAGCTCATAGAATGCACATCTAACACATTCGCGATAAACTTCTTAGAAAATGATTCCCATATTTGATCGCGTTTAATATGCAGAATGTACTGCGCTCGACGATATTGAGACCCTCTGATGCAGAAAATATGCGATAACGGGAACATCAAGACACTTATGAGTTCCTAAAATACATAAGAAGAACGCATTTATTTCAGTGATAAGCTGTAATTTCAGGACAAATGATTGTGACCATTCAATCAAGGATGGTAAGGCAGAGATCCTTGGAAGTTGAAAATGTAAATTTGCTTATGGTGACCTCATTAAACCGTTAAAGACATCACCTAAATAAGACCCACACACAAGCACAGAATCAAACAGCAGCGCTAAAGACACTTGAATTTCCTGCCACTGTTGGGATATTGGACATGTATATGTAGATCCATTTATTTATGAAATGTCGACATATGCAAGAACGAAGAGATAATGCTAGTTGATGCTTATTTACATATTTGTTCCCTGCCAATACTTTGGACCCATCTTCTTTATTGAGGCTTTCCAAATTCGAAGTGAACATCTTGAGCCCAAAGTTTCGAAACAACTTTCCAAAATCCTGAACTTTCGACTGTGATTAAGAGACTCGAAACAGGGCCGGACACGAGTCGCTTTCTAGGATTCCTCGAAACAAAGCCTCCTTTGTCTCCTAGGATTTTCAAAGACTTATTTGACCCTTGCTGTAACCCTCCTTCCTCCGACCACAAAAGACTCCTCACCGTCGTATCTATGCAGGAGTAAGGACCAGGCATAGAAATAAAATAGAGCAGTAAAGGAATGAAAATAAGTTAACACATTGTCAGGAAAGTCAGGCTGCAGCGGCAAGATTTGGAATTACAAATTGTACTCACCATCATTAGAGAAAGTGGAGAAATGCAAAGGCTAAACTGGATTTGAAACTGAACTGAAGCTGAAGTATAAATGAAATTTCTTATAAGCGTTTGAAGAGGGTGAGAATTTATTGTTATACTTTTAAAGGCTTGTAGTTCACAAATGATTGAGTCGGAGAGGTTCTTCACTTAGCTAGTGTTGTGTCACTTGCATTTCAACTTTTAGGTAGGGAAAATACAGCAACTGTAAATATGAATAGCTGGTGGGGCAATCAACTTTTTCAAACAGGAGGTTTGCAGGATCTTTCGAAACGGAGTTCTGATTTTTTTGGGTATTTGTGTCAAAAAAATCCAATTTCTCTCCAGACTTCAGGAGTGATTGAACTTTTTGCGATCGTTCGAACCCATACTGAAGAGCTTTATGCTTCAAATGACATATTTCACACACTTTTATATCTTCTCTGATAAATGGCAAAGTAAGAAACGTGCATCAATTAAGCGTCAACTTTCGTAATTTTAGCAGGAAGCGGAGCATTGCGCAAAAATTGGTATCTAACCACCTGATAATGGTATTATTCGTATGTTCTCATCAGGCTGCAATTATGATATTATCTTTTCAAGCCTGGTGAAATCATCACACTATTTTTAGGTGATGCCATGTCTGAACATTGTCATGGTTTGTAAGAAGACTGGAAATCTGGGTCTGTTCGTCCAGCTGTTAAGAGAGGCTAATACTTCTACTTAACCACAAGTTGAAACCTTGCGGAAACTGAGTAGATTGGGCTATAGAGGGCAATCCTATTCTGAATTACCTTCACCCCACTTTTCCCCTATGGACTATAATAGCATTTTGGATCCTCTTCATAAACAGAATTTCTCGAAGATTAGAAGGCTGAGAGAACAGCAATCCACAAGTTCTGCGACTTTTAAAACCTTCTTTTTTCTATCTAATGAAGGACCTCTTGGCACAGTGTAGACTATGTCTGCTTAATGACCAAAGCTTATTCCTAGATTTTGCTAGTAACGTAAACAAACAATCAATATTTTTGCGAGCCTAGTACATTTTTTATCATTTACAAGGACTATAGTCATTTGTGATGTAAGCTTGTGCTAAGATCTTCACAACAAAATTCTAAAAAGGTTTTTTCACGAGCTGCCCTTAAATTCTGCTACATCTCAGTCAAGATTAGAGGATGCTTTACACCCCTGCCCTTCCATTTTTGTATGAAGAGGTTAATCAGGGTGAAAGTGAATTCGAAGCAATGCCCCGCTTCGGCAAAGTTTTCTCGGCGAACGCGACAACTTAAAACGGTTCTGAACCATTTCCTTCTACAATCTTTTCTCTTTTTGTTGCTCACTGCTCCACAAAAGAAAGATGATTAACTTTGTATCAAAGGCAAGCACAATTATTGTTTTTTTTTCACTCAAAGCAAGGTACAAATTTCTTCACAATGATAATTGCTCTCCATAACATTCGGAAACAAAGAACTAGGGCTACGTCAGTTCCAGCTTCTACGAATTCAACTGCTATGTTCTTCTTTGGCTGTGAAAACAGAGATTTGACGTTTATTCATTTTTTCCGATATTCTTTGAGGGCAATTTATCTGTTGATTACTCTTCCTCTTGAACTCGTGATATGATATAAACAATAGGTATTAACCAGTATGAATGTGCGGTGGTGCGAAATAAAATGGTTTTTCCATGCTCTTTCTCTTAGGTAATAGAGTTGAAAGAAAAGTCAAGTAGGGAGTCGTTAGATGTCGTTTTCATATCAAAGTATTAAGTATTATTAGTATCAATCAACTTATCTACGGTTTTCCCTTTTTTCATTCTTTCTGATGAGCTAAAAATTTGTTCATAGGTCATAACCAGGGAGCTGTGCCAAACATAGTGAAGACCATTTCTATTATAAACTCGTTGGAATTGGCATTTTTACTTCAAAAGGCTCGACATCATGAGGGTACATATACAAACGACTCCATTACCAATTGTGGATTGAAGTTCGTCGCCGATAGGCTCCACTAGCGCGGACGAGTTATGGTGGGGAGGTGCGTGTCGTTGCAAATGTATGCGCAAAACCCCCGCTTTTGCATATAGATGTCTCCTACCCCATTAGTTTCGAATTCCACTAAATTCACGGAAAGAATGTTTTGTCTCTAATTGTACGTTGTTGCAAAGTCAAAGCAAGTGACCTCGCAGCATAAATGCGAACGAATATTGTATACAGGGTGTCAAAATGTGCCTATGTTTGATTGTTGATAACTCTCTTGTAATGAGTCTTTCGAGAAGCTTTAGGTACTATTTTGTGGAGCTGGCTTCAATTGAATTCATAGCATGTGCGAATCAAAAATCTCTTTTCTTTACTGTAGGATTACGGTAGGAAGTTTGAGGAGGGAACTGAGCAGATAGCTCATATTTCTCGCCTAAGATAGACCAAAGGTTAAAAGCTCCTACGCTATGTTAATCAGTGTCGATTCCAAAACCAAAACTGAGATGAAACTCGCACTTCACCATATCCTACTTCACCTTTTTCAGAATAAGCCAGATATCCAACAACAATCGATTTCTGCTATTCTTCAAAAATCGGATTAAGCCATTCAAATATCTCTACTAAAGCGTGAAAATTTGTGTACTGAAATCAGCATGCTGAAAACCTTGTTATACAATTTTCAGATCTCTTGGATTTTTTTTTCCAAACGGTGATGCCAATGTGGTGTAAGTTTCTACCCTGCTCCTACAGTGATGGAGATAGATTCTTGATTAGCTTCTTACTGTAAATCTAAGCCTAATGATTCTCGACGGACTTCATTAGAAGAGAGCTATTAACAATCAAATAGTAAGCACATCTTTTTGGGACACCCTGTATAGGTAGTGTTAGGATAATTCTCAAATAATGCAAATTTCTCCCACCTCTTTTTTTGAGCGTTGAAAATAACAAACATTTTTCTCGGAAACTTCTCATAATATCTGAAAAATCGAATCCCCTCCTTTCTTGCATAAGCCTTCATTTTCGCAAATCTTTGTTCATTCCACCTCACATGCCTTCGACAACTAAGGCTGAACATTTTACCTCTATGCTTTTAGTCCGTAGATTTCAGAATTATTTTGAAAGAACATGCTAACATGCTTGACTGTCGGACCAGTCGTTGTGATTCTTTTGTGCCATATAGAAATCCTAGGCGAAAACTGATAGCAGAACTCTTCCTGAAACATGTGTAAACCTAGTTTTTGGTTATAGAAAAATGTAAGAAAAACGAATGTAAAACGAAAGTGTAGGTGTAGGCTTTATTTGGAAAGGTCACTGCGGAAGCACTTTCCTCGTTAAAAGAAAATAAAAAAAATATTTCACGCCTTTGAAAAGCCTAAAAATGGGTAGTCACATTTTTTGTCCTTGCAAGAAAAACCTCGTAAAATGCAGTTTGATAGCGCTGCTCAACCGACCAATGACTGTATGATCAGCAAAATTTGCGCTATCCATCTATAAAACATTCCAAAACTGTTATGCTTTTTCAAACTAAAAGCCTTTAGAAGAAATTTTTGGTCAACTTCGGGCTAAAAACCCTTCTTTTCCGTAGTGGGAACCATTACACAGCAGCATGTGATGAACAGGCAGAAGTCTGCTGTTTGCAGCGATTTTTATAGTGTTCGAAGAATCGTTCCGAATAGAAATAATTGTGACTCGAAGGTAAAAGAAAAACACATCGCATATGAGTCAACCTAGCACACTGCACTGTTCCTGACGCAGGCACTAATATACACGTATAGGACTTGAACTACTAAAGAACGTATTATTGCAGCGGAAAACTCGGAGTCTTTTATGGCCCAAACTAACAAGGGAACGGTCAGATGTCGAAGTGGCCAATTCAAGCAAGCTGCCCAACATTCGACGCACCATTCAACGCGATTTCGAACCTGTATTCTATATCTGCTTAGCGCCTTTATGGATGAAATTATGAACAGTCTTTTTGGGAAAAAAATCGTACATAGAAATTGCGAAATTGAGGACTTCGTTGCACTTCAGTTCAGGCTTTAAAAATATAGAGAACCTAGCTGCATGTTTTGTCCCAGCAGTAAACCAAACATGGCTCTGTATACTGCCATTGCGCTTTGCATGCACGATCTCTTAGCAAGTAACGGTCTTTAGCGGCTTATCAGATATGGAATAAGATTTGAAGTAACAGTTCATGCTGCATCTAAAGGTATGCAGATTGTTGGGATCAAATAAAAAAAATTGATCCACATCAATCTCTGACCATTCCCTGTAAGGTGCGAATTCGAAGATTCAAACGTTATACATCATTCCGTTGTTTCAAGGTTCTGCTGAGTTTTCAGAATTTGAAAACGAACATATCTAAACAGCCAATCGAATGGGACAATTTTGAGCAATCATGAAAAGTTTGTTTCCCACAAAGATTGCTAGTTCGTTTCAATAGTAGCAATCAGGATAGCTCTCACTGAGCTTAGGTAAAAAACAGTTTCTATCAAATTTTTCCACGATTTTGTATTAAGGAGCATAATTAGGTACCAGCGTTGTTGCTGACTCTTCACGGACTTCCTTTTCTTGCATCAAGACGTCTTGTATTGCAGTAGATTCATAATAAAGAATTGTTAAACGCTGAATGCATGATAATTGCTAAATGCATACAAGCTCTTGCTGATTCAATGACAGCGGAAATAAATTTATCTGCTGCAGCGTGAATTCTGTAATCACAATAATACAGGTGCGGTTGGTTACATGCACCGACTCACATGATTCTTTTCTGGAAGCCTTGGTAATTTAGCGTATTATTTTCTACATGAAGCGACGCTACGCGTCAAGCGAATCTCGTTCTAAAACCGAATTTTGGTTGTTTTTCTCATACCCTTTGTTTCTGCTTCGTCATCACAAAAAGTGGTTACTCCCGAGAAGGTAACCATTCGTGACAGTTTCTTTCCGGGAGTCTGGGTTGAGGGTCTCCATACTCCGTTCAACATGATCGAGAACACCTGTCAAACGTGAGAGAAATTGGTCGCATTACGAAGAAGATTGTCCGATTTTCCATATTTGGACTGTTTAGGAAAATATAGTAAGGAATGTACATATGCTACGTGATTATCTTTCAAAGAACAAGAATCATGAGTACACGCGTTGACTGCGTCACCTTTCTGCACTAGCATAGTTCCATAATAGGATACAGTGACCGCAAAAAGATTGCGAGAGGCGAAAAGCCGCCCTCCTTTTTCTCATCGCTCATTTTCAAATGAGACAAATATGAAAAATTGGCATGATTGCATGAGATAATAGAGCTCTCTCAGTATTGCAATTACTTCTTTTATTAAAAAAGCGAAAAAGTGGCCGCGTCACAATGTTGCGAAAAACAATAGTGACAGTGAAAATTTTATAATGGTTCTGATGCGATTCCTAACAAAAAAGCATACTAATCGTATATCAAGAACCATTAGTTAGATTGTTTCTCAAAAACATAAATTTGGATTCTATTTTACACTAGTTGGCATACCTGGCTCCGTCTAGTCTTGTTAAGACACTATGATAAATAATGACAAACTTTGAGTTTTTGGCAGTAAACAATATTCAGTGTCCCACCTCTATCACTATACAACCTTTCCGTGTGCCCACTCTACATGCCAATTCCCTATACCCGTTTCGTTTTCGAGATCAGCATGCTTACTTACCTCCCAGTCCCAAATTTCAGCTCCGTAGCTCGAACTTTGCAAAAAAAACAATAAAGTCGATAAAATCGATATCGATCGATGACGAAGGGCCTCTGACACTGTTTCCGCCCCGAAGTACATGTGTGCCAAGGTTCAGAAATGAAATTTTCTGTTCCGCACACACGTACACACAGACATAGGTACGATAGGGGAGCAGGGTCCCCTCCAGGTGAAGGGGGTTTTGGCTATTTCTGACCTAGCAAAGTGAAGGGGGTAATTAGGCCTTGAGGTAAAAGCTGACGCAAGCTTACATGTCTAGATGGAGGGGGAGTGAAGAGAAGGAAAATAAGTGGTACAGAGGTGTAATATAAAGGTTTCCTTAATACTTAGGCTTTAGAAGGTCGTCCAACAGAGACTTTTTTGACTCAGGAAAGCATTATGTTTCATCAGTCGACATACCATTTGAAAGCCTGGAGCATACAGAATCAATATAGACCGTCTCTTTTTTCCAGCTCTCCTGTGAATTCAGATATAAAAAAAGTAAAAAAGTATGAAAGTCATATCTAGCTTCAGCATCAGCTGATATTATGCAATCTCTTGTCCTCCATTTCTCAAGGAAAGAGGAAAGCTAGAAAAAAAGAGACGGTCTACGTTTACTGGCGAAGTCTTGCTCTGTAAAACGGTTAGAAAACTGGGCATTTTCAATCACTCTTTGCATAAAATAAAAATTTCTTCTTGAAAACCCACATGTTTTTAGCTAAAATACCATGTATCTCTACATAGAGGGGAGCCAGAGGAGAAGAGACGGTCTCTGTCGAAGCCCTTATTCGTGGGCTTTCTAATGGTATATAGGTTGTTGGGCGAAAAACTTGTGGTTTTTCAAAAATGAAGTGTAGATTTTCAACACTAACTTGCTCTACCCCGCTCCGGCTTTCTATAGGTCGCCGGAGCAAGACTTTTTTGGATTGGGAAAGCTTTGTGCCCTAACAATTTTGTATACCACGATAGCTAAGAGCACGAGGAAACGACATAGACCGTCTATTTGAGCAGTTTTATCTACCTACAATATCAGTCAATTCTGGGTAATTATCTTTTCAAACCAAGATCTTTTTCGAATCTTCATATATGATTCGAAAGCTTGAATAACGGGTAATCTAACTGCACTTTTATTTGTTAATCTCTCTAGTGAAACGAGATATGGTACAATTCTTGTGAGTAAACATGCATCCATCACTAGCTAGTTCAGATTTTCTACTCTTGCTCAACTCTTTTTTGCTACAGTGTATTCATTGATACAATGTTAATTATTCAAAAAAAATCAGACTGCTTTTGATTTTTGATTATGTTTCGTTATCAAAGCCACTTTGAGTGCGCAGAAGATCTCAAGTATGCATTTTTCAGCAAATCGCTGTTGCTTCGATACTCTCTTACAATCTTGATGTCTAAAGAGAAGAGCAGCTGGCGTTTCTTTTCCAAACAAAAATGCCGTTGTAGCAGCTGTTGATTCTGCCGTTATGCCTTGATTCTAGTCTCAACCTCAGGTGAAAGGGGTCAACCAGATGCCCGCCCTAAAGTGAAGGGGGTCAGAGAAATTTCTCCACCTATCGCATCTATGTATACAGATAAACAGACATTTCATACATAAGACTAATCACTAAATTGCTAACTTCCTTATTACAACCGAGTTTCTTCACTTGTAAAACGATTCAAAACATCCTGACAAAGTTATCTGAATGAATTGGATGTTTTTCACTATACTCTATGCAACAAACGCGTGTTGATGAGTTTCTTTGCTGAAAGTGGCTCTTGGTAGTATATGCCCATAACCTCCCATGCACCTCTCCACTGACTAGTACCGTTTGCAGGCTTGTAGCTTGCCCAGCAGTCAATTTATGAGCCTGGGCGCTTGTTCGAAAGAGCGAGGACACGATGATGTGCAATAGAAGTAAGCTTAAATTCTGCAAATTTTGAGAATTGAAAGAGCACAGCCTCAATGGTAATCTTGACATTTTTTTAAAGATTAAGTAGAGCTCCCTCGGTCACCATTTTTATCCTGGAAGATCGGAACTGACAACTTTTGAGAATTCCATTTCGAAGTTCTATTGCGCTTTGGTGTCGATGACAGGCCTAAGCATGCACTTCAAACATTATAGTGGCTGTGCTTTTTTAAACCATTTTCAAAAATTCTAGGACTTCTTGTTGTTAGACTTACCTCTAGTGCACATCATCGTGTCCTGGAACTTTCGAACGAACCCACAAACAGGCTCATAAACTGTGCTAGTTACAATTCTGCAAAGCGGTAAAAGTTGATGGAGAGATGCAGGAGCAGGGCTCGGCACGAGCTGGCACCAGGGAATTTTGAAAACGAAGTCCCCTTTGAAATTTGCCAATTTTTACGAAGTCCCCCTTGACTTTTGGGAAATTTTACGAAGTCCCCTTTGATCCTCAACGATATCCCCTCTAAAATCCTAAAAAAATCCCCAAAATCCCCCAAAAAACGAAACGTCGACTAAAAAAAAAAAAAAAAAAAGGTCGTCGTCGCCAATTTTGCGTATGTCTTCACCCACAAAAACGAAACCCCCTTTGCTTTTTGCCCCAAAAACGATATCCAGCTTGCCCCGTGCCAGCTGGTGCCAGGCCCTGTGCAGGAGAGATCACGTACACGTACAATCAGGAGCCATTTTTAGCAAAGAAACTCATCGGCACGCCTCGGATGCATAGAGAATGATGAAGCGCATTCATATTATTCAGACAGCTTTGTTAGGATGTTTAATCGGTTCCATGTGAAAAATTTGGTTAGAAACAGGAAATTAGAAATTATTTTTTGAGAAATTTTTTACATGGGGTTGAATGACTGTCTGTGGTTTGTGTGCTTGCTTGTCTGACTGATGCATGTTCCGAATAGAAAATTTTACTTTGAAGAGGCCCGGACCAAACTTTACACAGATACACTTCGGGGAGCCCCAAGACTGGGAGTCGTCACAAAAGGAAGTGAGCATGCTTACTAAGAACAGAGTGCAGAATTTGACTTATAAAAGTGAGGTAGGGACAGGGAGATGTTGTGTAGAAGTGGGACGTGAGTTTAAGCTTGGTTAGAAAGAGTTGATAGGAACCGAGCGAATCAGCCCAGCTAGTGCAAACCAAAATTCGAGCATGCATTTTTTAAGAAGTAATAAAAGCCAGAATGTAGTCTTCGATGAGCTCAATATACATTATGCTTGCCTGTTTGGATAACTCGTGTTTTTGGTTCAAAAAGAACCAGGAAAAATTTTTCACGTTCGAAAATTGTTTTGAGCGGCGTTGTGACCATTGAGGCCATTTTGGACTTTGTAAAAGAGTTCTATATTTTAGAAATCATGATTCTAAAAAGTGGATAGTGTGATTTGTAACCCTTGAAAAGCTCTACTACCTCATGCAATCAAACCATTTCATCGTTGTTTTCCAGTCGAGAAAGCGATGAAAATTGATCACTGTATATAATGACTTTGAGTTTCTCTTGCAATCGATGCTTTTTGATAGCGCCCTTCTCCTTTATAGGAGTTTGTGTACAGCCACTGCATAAATCTATGCAGGGAAAGCATGGTTTTTTTTTTTGAAGATGAAGTGAAGCTGCCGCTGTTTAACCGACTTTGCATCAACGTTTTCGCCTCAGTCTTATCCGACTGCATGGGCTAGATAAAGCATACTTTCTAAGGGTTCGAGAATTGCTCGTGGTTTGAAGACTCTCTGCAATAAAGATTCTAGCTCCCCTAATGGACAGCACACATAATCATCAAATGTAGGGGTTCTTTTAAAGGAACTGCCATTGTAGCTACGTGTCTCTACTTCTCATTTTCTACATTTCTGAGAACACATAAACTATGCAGCAGACATTGAAAGACCGAAAGTTTTTTTCTGCTGAGAGACGCATTTCCTTTCTTGAATGGCAATCTGTAAATTGGCTGTTTAGTAAAGATTGTTTCCGATTAGTTGCGATAATCTCAAATTTCCTGGAACTCTTCGCTTCTTTTACGAACTACAAATAGAAACCTAGCGAGGATGATAAATGTAAAAAGTCAGGTAATCGACTTAAAACTGCGATCGTTTAGTGATATTCGTAGTTGTGGATGTATGCATAAGACGCTAAACACGCCTGTGGTTCATAACGGCTTTCATATCTTATATATAAAGTGAATGTCTGTTTGTCTGTTTGTTTATCTGTCTGTATGTACGTATCTTCCGAAGAAAATTCCATTTTTGAACCGATCCAGACCAAACTTGGCACACATACACTTCGGGGCCGGGAGGGTGTCATAGGCTACTTTTCGTCACCAATAGATATCGATTTTATCAATTTTTTTTGCAAAGTCTGAGCTACGTGGCTGAGAGTTGTCACGGGGGAGGGGGAGGGGTGACCAAGCATGCTGATTACGAATACAATATTAGTTTTTGGAACTATCCATTAGGTTTTATCGATTCCATTGATTTTTTTTGCAAAGTTTGAGCTGCGTTGCTGGGAATTGGTGAGGAGGGTAGGTGAGCATACTGATTAATAACACAGCGGGAATAGGGAATTGCATGTAGAAGTGGGCACAGGGAAAGGTTGTACAGGGATAGGAATGGAACCTTCGTCGTTTTTGACAAAGCCGGGCGGAGCCGGGTAAGTCAGCTAGTCTTACATATTAAGCTCAGTGTATGTATGTGAGGATGTGTCCATATATTTGTGTATGTTCAATGAAAGCTTTATTTTTGAGCGACCCGATTTGTTCTTGAAGGCAGCGTCTAGGCAGATTTAGGCACATGGGGACCGCACTTAAAATCTGACCTTGGCCGCCTAACTAAGACGCTGCCTAAGCGACAGTGCACTTGATGCCCCCACGGATAATAATTTGCCCAGACCCCGCTACCGTATTTAGCACTACCTTGGTAGACGACATTACTAAGCGTGCGCTCTGCGCGCAACCAGACAGCTTATGTAATAACAGGGACAGAAAACGGAATATCTTAAAGTTAGCTAGTGAAACATAATTAAAGCGCCACTCTTTCCTTAGAAATCAAGCGATCACACTTTCATTTTTTGCTTTTCAGATGCCAAATTTCGCTGTTTTCTTAGTGGGCGTCATATCGCTGCTTTGTATTGTACTATGCAGTGTGGTATTGATGATCATGTGGCAAAATCGAAAGTCGAGGCGTTTTAGATCTTTCTTCTATCGATGTTGCTGGAATGAGGTACAACGCTTTGCCTGTATGGCATTCATAACAAATCTGCTCATGCTATGGGTATCGGTCATTTAGGGTTTTGTTGATTTGTTTACTCTCGTATTTTTTCTATTAACTATGTATGGAAGATTTTTCTCCATAACGTTTCCTGTCTTCGTTTATCTCAATCGCCACCTATGGTGGACCAAATTTGCACAAATTACTCAAGAGCATCTTCTGTATATTCACATCATGAACGTATTCATCACAGTAGGAGGTCGCTTTTGTATCGTTTGTTTACCGGAGTCGATAATCACCCAGGTAAGTGCCATGTGATGTAATAATGATAAGTGGCAAATATTATAATCAGGTACATACTGTTCAGCTCGAAAACTTATGTGTAGAGAAGGCTACAGTCGAGTTCCTCTTTTCAACGTATTTGTATGTATGCATGCACCCTTAAAGGCACCGTCCATCCAAGTTGAGGGCCTTGAGCTTTTGGCAGCATATAAAAGTAGGGCCCTATATCAAGCCAATGCCCAAGTCGCGGCGCAAAATGTCGCTTCGAGCTAGAATATCGCTACGGAGTAACAAAAATCATGAGGACACCCAGACGGCACCGCCCTCTTCATCCATGCCCGCCCATCCGTGCGCGTCTAGCCAATCACCGTTCCAGAAAGCCGGCTTGTGGGTTCTCCGGAACGGAGAATGTTGGGGTCTTCGCGGATTCTCAACTTCATATTCGGTCAGAGAAATGAGAGGGCCCCGGAACTATCAATGATGTAAGTCGAGAATATGGGTGGACGGTGTTGAAGCACAATTTACACGCTCTTTGAAGCAGCCATTGCTCATCACATTTACTCTTCTATTAATTGAAATGAAAGCCCAAAAAGATGAAACACGGACATTCAACCCAAAATTACTTTGCTTGGAATTCTTCCAACAATTAATTCTTCTCTCAAACTTTAGATCAACCAGTATGGAGTCCGATTTTTGCGGTACGTAAGCTTGTTCAATGATTTTCTCAGCCTTGAAAAATGACAAACACTCAACATCTCTACGCGAAATTATGACCCTCACGTGGACATGTTGAGGGCGTTAGGCTACAAGTCCAATTTCTTAGTCCCAAACCAACGCCCACACTAAATTTTATCGGCGGCAAAAACAGGGGTTGGGGGTCGGGGTACTCAACTCAATGCCATGCAAAAAATGGCGAGCTTTAGAGTTTACGTTGCTTGCGTTTTGCTCGTCTTCTCGCTTAAAGCTTGCCCTCCTTGCAGAACCGCAAACTTGATCAAATGCGGTGGAGGCAGTCAAGCACGAAAGTATCGGAAATTTGATCCATTGAGATATGATGCTTCATCGTGCTTCAACCAGCGCGTCACCTTGCCTCGCAGAGACTCACACAGGCTCTACTATTTATATGCTTTACTCGTTCTCGCACAATGAACCTCACCGCGCAGAGCTGACTATACCGAACAAATTGTAACCAACTATTCACCTGAATGCCTTTCCATGTGAGATCGGTAACTTTGCGTAGATGAAACTTTCGCAAAAAAATGCAAATCTGGATCCGTTTTTACTTTTCAAGACTTTGTAGTCGCCATGAGAACAACAACCGCCGTAAGCCAAATCTTCATAAAATCTTCCCAAATGCTTAAATAAAACTCCAAGTCATTTGAGCAGCAAACCTTTCTTGGTGCCTTTTTTCGTAAAGTAATGGACTTTTGACCACTTTTATGAGTCAGAGTTCATGGCATGCACATTCACTCGCCAAACATGTCCATGTTTGCAAAAAGTGGTAGCGCAGACCTTTGCTGGTCAGAAGCCAAATGGATCCGTTTGACGCAAAATTAATGGATGATCCTCTCGAGCTTTTGCATGGTGGACTTTCACGCTGGTGTGTGCACTATGCAAAATTTGGGATCAGGTCGTTGGCTGGAACATTTTCTACGAATTTGCAATAGACACACACAGATACAAAGTCATATAAATACTCTCAGCCCGTTACCACAATTATGATGTTCGTTAACTGTTGCCTCGATGTAGTCATTGATTATCGCCACCTTAAACATCAGCAGAGCTACGCCTTTACCTTATATATAAAGCTGGCAGTTCGTTTGTTGTGTGCATGTCTGTACGTATGTTCCGGATAGAAAATTTTCTTTCTGAACCGAACCGGAAACCCTTGGCATGCTTACACTTCAGGGAGGGGCGATTTTTATCGTAGGCGATTTTTCGTTATCGATCGACATCGATTTTATGGATTATTCGCAAATTTTGATCTGAGGGCTGGGAGATGACACGTAAGTGAGCATGCTGATTACGAATCAAATATTAGTTTTCAGATTTATCAACTATTTTTATCACTTTTATCAATTTTTTGCAAATCTTGAGCTACAGGGCACAGGGCTGGGTGTTGGCGATGAGGTCCAATTGAGCGTGCTAATTGAATTACGAAAATAGGAAACAGGGAACTATGGAACTGGAAAAGGGACAGAGAAATGTGCAAAAGTCAGAAATGGCAATCCTCATTATAGTTAACAGACCGGGAGGAGCCGGGTATGACAGCTAGTCAAATCATATGCGATGCGATAATGTTGATAAATATACCTTCGGAAGAGGCTTCGAAAGTTGTGTGGTACTTCTAATTTAATTGATGAGTGCAACAACTCTCATAACGTTTCCGTTTTTCCGATCTGTCACACTCAAATTTTGGCATTACTTAAATCGTGCTGTAAACTGCAAATGTGTTCATGCTTTTATTCTTGAACACAAAAAAGAAAATCTTACGCTCTTTAAAACCAGGTGAATTCTGGTAAGGTCTCCATGCAAAAATGAACCAGTGCACAACATAATTTAAGTGTAAGGAGCCAAAATTGTGGGCAAGATATTGCTAGATGTTGACTGCTACGCCTAATGAAAAAAATCGTAAGTTGAAAAGAAATCAAATCTGCTTTAGTGCCAAAAATTCGACTGTCGTACTTTGTCGAGATTGTTCTACTCCAACATCCAAAACCTTCACACTTTATAGCAATAAGTGTTCATTCCCTTCGTAAGCTTTACAGGAAAATTGATGCAGTTTTGAAATCTCAAAGTAAGAGATTCTTCGGTGTTTGTTGCAATCATTATTAGATTCCAGGCAACCCAAGAAAAATTATCTAAAAAAATTGTGAAAGCCAGCTGCGAAAACAAGTGTTGGTTTGATCTGCAAAATTTGCCCTGTATGACGGTCAGTAAAGCTCGAGAAAGTTTCAAAAAACCCTCGAAACTACAGAAAGATAGATATTATAGCGTTTGTTCAGACAAACTTTTGTCATAATTGCTAGCAGGAGGAAAAAAATGAGGTTGGGATAGTTTGAGGCATTTTTTGAAATTTACTCTACGAAACACTTTTCAAAAGAATTATTCATGTTGCAAAACTCATTTATCAATCAACTCAATAGCTATCACATAGCTAACACAAACAGCGCTGTTAGAAGCGCGCAGCTAAATTTTAGAGAAGTTTAGAATTTATTCTAAGACTTGACTTAAACCAATAATTTGCAGGTGGCCGAACGAATGGGAAAAAAGGAGATACTTCTTCTACAGACTTTTCTTCCTACTACGATAGTGATTCCTCTTTATTTACTTTATGACCATCAGTATGAAATGGGAAGTATTCCAATGTTTTTGACAGCCACTAGACCAGATTTTGACCAGGTAAGATGATAAATGAAAACAACATCAAAACAGCTAAGATTTCAGGTCATTTCCGTCATAAAAATGACTTTTCGAACTTCCGCATTTGCGATTTCTTTTTTCGCTTACATATATATGTTTTGGATGATACAGAAAAAAGCGTAAGTCTTAGCTTTCCCTTCGTAGTTATCAAATTTGATATTATGGAGTAGTGTTCGAATGCTTAGGATTTTTATACAAAACCAAAGTTACATCAGTAGATTTGCAGAAAACGCAAGGAAACGAACATTTTGATTCATGGAGGATGTCTCATGTCAGCACTTGGAGGTTCTTCAATTTTTGATTTTCATATGGGTGCGGTATGTACCATATTTTATTTGAGCAAATGTTTGAAAATTCTTCTCATGGACAGCTTGTTCTTGTTTTATTTAAGATCGACAAAAGCCACGGATTATTTCTATTTACGGCAATACTGTGGATACCGTGCACCAACATTATAACGACTTTTTGCGTTATCATTTTACTACGGCGGCGCCTACGTCCATCAAGCGAAGCAAAACTTCCGAAAATATTTATCACCATAGCCTAGCAGGATCGTTAGATTTTGTGTGAAGCATAGGTATGGCGAACGAAGCTAGTGCTTTTATCGAAATTTCCTAGCTGGTTCAAAGCGTTTACAAAGGAGTTATATGATCAGACTTTCTTTGAAGTCTTCAATTTAGCTGCTTGTCTGTCAATCAATCCTTGTAATGCTACCAGGGCCCTCTGTCTTTCATTTGACAACATCATTACAAATTATTCCAAAGCAAAGTCATAATAAACATGCGGTTATTTCCATATTTCTAGCTGAACCCGACTTTTGAACTTGTTCTTGCTGAAGATGAACAAATCTAGCCCGCTTATCTTAAAGCAAAGGAATTGGCGCAAACATGCTTGTTACTCCAAATTAACCTAGACTTGTTTACAAGGAATTTAAAGTACTTGATGAAATCCATAAATTGTGTTTAAACTTCGGAATCTCATTATTTGATTCACCAGATTTGCAGGCTACGAATTGTGAATTAACGTTTAAATCTTATAAATTTTCCGTCAAAGCAGGATAATGTGGGCGCTACAGTATGATTTCGATTGAGGCCAAGTATTGCAAGAAGAGCACGCTTATCCTCAAGCTTCACGGATTGCATCTTTTGTAACGCATACTACATCAAACATCCCTCTTCTTAGGAAAAACCAATGAAATTCTTTCCAGCTGCGAACTCATAACACAGACTGTATGCATGTTATCGCTTCCGGATTCAAACTGCATCAGTTATGTTAATAGCTAACAAAACGATGAAAGTAGAGTACTTGGTGAAATCTAAGTACAGCCAGCATTGCTAGCAACTTCTGTTAACAATAGGAAAATGAAAGAAAGCCATGGAAGTTAGGCATTCTCAGGAGATTCCCAGGCTGATAGATGCGAACAAACCTCAACGCTTCTTTCATCGTTTTTCTATCGTTATTCGTAAGCAAATGTCAAGACTAATTGGTATTAGAGTGGAGAGTTGCAACTGATAATGTTGCTAATTGTTGTTAAATCTGTTGGATCATATGCTTTCTTGCTTCGGTTTTAAGGACAGATTTTTCAATTCATCATGAGATTGGTAGGCATTGACATTCTGCAACCTCAGCCATTCTTATTACTTTTTCCTTTCTTTTCACTTTGTATTGTATCTCTACCTCGGCAATAGTATAGTACGCAAGAACTTTCGTGGCTACAACAGACAACTACTCCTACTTTTTGCTTGACGATCGAAAGTTCATTTTTTGAAAGTTGTAGTGTTAACTTAAATTTTATGCACATGTAATTTCCGTAGCACGGTTATTATGACATATAATCATGATAGCATTACGTGACGTTGTCGATGTTTTGTCTGATAATATAGTAATCCTTGGAATGATGCAAAAATTGTTATTTGCATTGCTTTGTCAGAGAAACTTGACTGGAAACCGCTTATGCTGAAAAATGCGAAAGGAATTGCAAAATTCATGTGTAATTACATCACACAGCAAAAAAAATCTATGAGATTGATATGGATCAAATCAATAGCGATAGGTAGTCTATCTCCCCGCCTTGAACTCGATACGAACCGGATCAGAAAAGAAATTTTTTGCCAGGAATATACATTTTGTCTCAATTTGAGATCCTCTAACAGCCAAGACCAAGCCGCCTCGTTGAGTCTTTCGCCGCATTCGCGAGCGCATCTTCTAACTGCCAGACGAAGGTGCAAAACCTATAGGAATGAACGCGCTTTCAAAGCTACGGGGCTCATAATTCACAGGGTTTACAGCGGCTAGATACGCGCATCGCATTTGCTCCCACTCAACTACTCAGACGTTCATGGTTATCTCGCGCGCACAGAAAATTCCGGACATCGGTATTTCGATCGGGAGATTACTGCTCGAGACAACTTATTCTCGCATTCATGCAGATCGGGAGAAAATCTGAGCTTTAGCGCGAGACCCATGATGTTGTGATCAAAAATGGCGTAACTTGCAATCATCTTCGTTCATTTGAGAATTTTTGGTATGCATTTCATATTTATATTTTCGAATATGTATTTATCGGTGTTCAAACGAATGTTCATTGCAAATTCTTTTATACATATTTTTACGTGAACTGGGTGACTTTAGTTCTTCAGGTGCAAGACCGTAAACTTTATTAAAAACATGAGCACAGTGATGCAATGGAATTAATACATTTCTTCTTCTGCAAAGGTGAAGCAGATGTGCGATGAGACATCAATCTACGAAGTTCTTCTTCATTTTCGTTGCCTTCAGTTTTCATGATGTATACCGGATTGAGGTCGACTGTGGCTGCGCAAGTGTCTTTTTGGATCTGATGTGCGTAGGATAGATGCTGTCACATTCAGTGGAATACAATACCGCGCATAATTCGTCAAAAAAGTCGCCGGACTGCAGCGCGCTCCGTCAATGCGCTGCAATGCGCCGGAGTGTGACGCATCTAATAGAGAGCGGCAGAGTGCGCCACACTCCACTAGAGTCCGCCGGAGTGCGGCAAAGTGTGCCACACTCCACCAGAATCCGTCGGAATCCGCGTCGCATCGCCATATCTTGCTTCAGAATGGACGAATTTTGAATCCGAGGACACCATTCGATTCAGCTCGGCGAGACGCATCATCTAGTATAGAAGAGTGCCACAATATAGCAGGATATGATAGGTATACGCTAGACAGTAAGTTTCCGCTCAGTTTTGCAGTTTTTTATTTGGTTGGATTGTTCAGTCGGACAACTGTGATGCCGTTGATTTATCGCTGATGACAAATAGAAAGTATATCGGAGGAGTATGGTAGAGAGTCACACTGATCGAATTTGTTCTAAGATCTGCTCAAGATCACAATACCGCTCACAGAATGTGCAAAATCTCCGTGAAACTTCGCGGAATTCCGGGATTTAAGCTCAAGTCCGCGACATTCTGGGAATCTCACGACACTCCAGGAATCCGCGAAATAACGATTTCACGCAAATACGCAGCACCATAACTTCCTTCGGAATGAATATATTCTAAATCAGGAAACAGCATTATGTTTAGATCGTTAAGGCGAATCTTTTGATATGCTGCATGCCCTCGATATTCCGTTTCCAGTTTTCTCGAATTTTTCTGTGGAGGTCCCTTCGCAAGAATATAACGCAGCGTCTGTGTATTATGAAAGATTCCAGTAAGCAACATTCGATAGCATTGCTCTTGTAGGTTATCGTGCGCTAAGTAGTAGCCGCAGACTTCTTTCCAAAAAAGGTAGGAGCGCCGGTGAATTCTGGAAAAATCACGCGTTTTTAGATTCTACTTGCCATAACTTCCATCGGAATAAGTATATTTTGAATCCGAAAACAGTACTGTGCTCAGCTCATCAAGGCGAATCTTTTCTTGTACAGCATGTCCTTGATATCTCGATTTCAATATTCTTGAAACTTTCCGCGGACGTCTCTTCGCGAAGGTGTAAAGCAGCGAGCATTATCTCGAGTAAATTCCGGCAAGGACCTTTCGATAGCATTGTTCTGTAGATTATGATGCACTAAACAGTATCCGCAGATTTCTTTTTAAAGGAAATAGAAGGGCTGGTGAATTGTGGAAAAATCTTGTCGTCACAAATTCTATTCGCCATAGCCCTAGATTACGAAGCTCTTCTGTGTGATTATCGTAATCAGCAGGTCAAATAACCTCTATGAGCAAGTTTTCCGAGATGTTCGGGTTATTTCATTTTTTCCCGTTTTAGGCTCTGGAAGCTCGCCGATGGATTTTGGTCAAAATGTTGATACTTCTGAATTGTAAGGAAACTTCGCTTATAGAGGTTTTCGAACACGCTCTTTACGAAAATCGTAGTCTCTGGGATTACAAGGTCTTTTTGGAGAGATACGGTGAGGTAACTGTAAGTAAATAAAGCTCGTAAATTCGCCTGCACCTCTCGCGTACCTGTCAGAAAACCTGCTTGACTGCTTATAAAGGTTAAAGTAATTAGGAAGTGTGCCATCGAACGGTGCATGCCTCAAGCTCTAGTCTATAGAAATCGCCGAGTTACGAGTCTACGAAAACACGTCCTCATGCATTTTGCCCACAATGTAAAGACCGCATACTTCGTTGAAATTCCACCGTGACAGGTTGTACAAAACGTTAATCAAATCTGTTCAATCGCTCAAGAAGAAGGCATCATGAAGGCCATATAGGTGTGAAAAGCTCGCAGTCGCAATTTTCTCGAATCACTGCTTTAAACTGTGAGCCTGCCACCCTACGCTCGGCAAACAACAACCCTTTCTGTTGACTCCGCAGTAGAACCTTTTTCATCAATACAAACTTCAGGAGTAAGGTCTGCTGACTATTTACAAAACCCACAAAAGAACAAAAATTGTGCAAGTCCAATCTTCAATCGATAGGCACATTTTTTGACACCCTATATATGTTTAGGAAGAGCACATAAAAGCGTACAGCCTCTTTAGGAAGTCTCGAGCTGTTAGCTACCGCAAAAAAGGGCTGCTAATCCTCGAGCCATTCGTAACTTATATGCACTTCATGTGCGCTACTCAACGGCTTATAAGATTGAACCTGCTCAATGTTTATTTTTTTGTGGGTTTTGTAAATAGTCAGCAGAGTTTGTAATGATAAGAAGGTTTTACTGCGGAGTTAAAGGCACCGTCCAGGCAAGTCTGGACCTATGGGGATTTTACGTGGAAAGTACTTTTGGGGCCCTAACTAAGCCACTGCCCAACCGGCAGCTCAGGTAGTGCCCTAACGCCTGAGATATTTTCCTCGAAATTGGATCCCGCGACCGTGTTTCGCATGGATTCATTGCGCAAAGCGTGGATCCTGGCGCGAAACTGCCATGAATCCATGCGAATACGTTCGCGGGGGCCAGTTTCGAGGGGAGTATTTCAGCCATTAGAGCACTACCTGAGCTGCCGCTTGGGCAGTGCCTTAGTTAGGCCCAAAAGTACTTTCCACGTAAAAGCCCCATAGGTCCAGATCTGCCTGGACGCTGCTTTTAAGAGAAAGAGTTGTTGTTTGCCGAGCGTAGGGTGGCAGGCTCACAGTTTGAAGCGATTCGGGAAAATTGCGACTGCGAGCTTTCCACACCTACATGGCCTTCTGGATGCACTGAATCCGATATTGTGTTTCAAATGTCGAAAATCTGCTTTTTACAGCGTTGTCTTACGCTGGAGATAGCTGGAGGGGATGGGCGAGGGATTCCCGCCGACATCGCGAGTTGGCAGCCTGAGCCAATCAGCCAATTATCGCCCAAAGGGTGAAGTTACAGTCTTCTGCAGGCAGTCGCTGTGGCAGGAATTTTTTACCCATCCCCTCCAGCTACCTCCACGGGAGGGAAACACCGTAAAAAGAACTTTTTTAAACTGTTAAGCACATCACCGGCCTCAGCGCATTCAGAAAGCCATGTAGGTATGGAAAGTCGCATTCACTCGACGATACGTTCTTTACAGTGAAAGGTCTGTAGAACTGTGAAAAGATCTACACGTGAGACCCTGACATCTGACACTTTTTGGGCTTTCTTTCTTCGAAAAACATGGGAAATTCCCATAATGAAGAAAAAGCGAGAATGAGTGCTTGTTACATTACATGCTAACCAAGGTGAAGAAAGACTAGCTAGAAATTACAAGGACTGATTGAGGAAGATACGCACTAAAAGTTGGAAAAGATGGAAACTGTCAGAAAAACCAAAGTTCTTACTGTTAGTCTAATTTAGATGGGTTGCCGATAGACTCAAATCAAACTGCTGCTCGCTTTGCTTGAAAGCCAAAGAATAATTAGGAAGTACGAACTCATGGGACCGCAACGAGGCTTACTTGCAGTCCAAAAGAGGGGTGTGAGTTCCTTGGATAGTGATCCTTGAGTCATTAAACCGGCGAGGTGGTGGCCTGGCTCGGTCCTTGTGCGTCGTGCTAGAAAGTCAACAGTAAAAAAAGTTGTAGCAAAGCTTGAAAAACAAGATGCAGTATGAAAAAACCATCACAATACCGACACAATAATAAGAAAATGCGAAGAAAGCAATTAAACAACAGCAACAAACAATAACATTACTCAGCCTGAAGAGTGGATACGACACCAAAAAAATGAGCGCAGTTTGAATCGCGCGATTTGCCGCCCTTGATTGGGTTGCGTGTATTTAAAATCGCAAGTAAATCGGAAGTCGCGAAGAGTGTTATGAATTTCGCCCGCCTTATTTTAAGCATCCCGATTAGCCGGAAAGTTGCGACAAAGGCGGGTCTGCCGCAGCAGTACTCATTTTTTCGCGGTACCCCGTTCTGTGGGCGGATCTACTGCGCGAGTTAACCATGAACGTCTGAGTAACATCGCTTGGCGCCTTCATTCTACAGCGGCGAGAATACGGTAAAGAATTCAACCTGCACATTACAAATTAGTTATATGGCGATATAGTTGAGCGGGAGCAAACCCGGCGCGCGTATCTTCACTGCTGACCCTGCAAATCATGAGCTTTATGGCTGATAATACCGCGTTCGCGCCTATGTAGGTGAACTACGCCAAATTATAATCGAATATGAGTATTGTGAGATAAGAAGTAACAGCTAAGTGAAAACACTTGGTTTCGATAAAACAACATTACTCAGCTCTTGAAAACATTCACTCCTTCTTCAGCTTTTTCCTTTAAAAAAATTTAACTACAAAAACAGTGACATTTACCGGATTTCAGCAGAGTCATGCTAAAATAAATGACAGCCTGACACGTTATTTGATAAAACGAAAAGCTCTGGGTGCTGCACCTCGCTCTTATGAAACTTGTGAAACTAATCAACACAAGATATGATTCATAAACCGCATCTCGCATTTGCACTTTCGGCGTTGTTAGCAGCGTAAAGAGCTCAAGAGTCTTAGTCAACTGTTTGTAGCAATTTCTGCATTCTCATCTCCGACATGAGATCATGAGCACCAGCAGCTTTCATCGCGTTGTCAAGCAGTGAACTTCTTCTTTGCCTAGCAGTGCTTTTCACCGACGCCCATCCTATCATTCACTCACTCGATCTTCCTTATCGTATCGCATTATAGTTTCCACGAGTTTACCGTTGCGGTTTGCAACATCGAGAGTTTCAAAAATTCCACGAATTTTCTATCAAAAATGCTTCTCTCTTATCGGTTGAAAATCCTTTATTTGTTATGCCACGCCATTCTAAAATCGAGTACATGCTTTTTCGTATCATGTCATTCGATTCCGTTGTCCGCAAGCAGGCGACTTCCTTAATCGAGAACTCCGTACACCTTAGTGCACTATAAAAATCAATACAGGCTAAGTCCCCGATAACTCTTTTCCAACATAGATTATTGTTAACCTTGTATAGCACTGCTGCAGAGGTGGCTACCTCTGTAGCAATATTTGAAGAGTTTCATATCGTAGCGAGCCTTGATGGAATATACTGCCTGAAACTGAGCCGCTCTTGAAATTGCACTAGCGACTCATCGAAGCAGACCTCCTTGTCGGGGCTACAACTATGTTGCGCTATTAAAATAGAATCATGGAAAATTCGATGTTGTACCCTATTTACCCTCGACTTATTGTCAACAACAATATGGAGGAATCTAAGCAATTTCTCAATCTATCAAATCTCAAATTTCCAGCTAATAGACACTGCCGAGTGCAGTATTGTGCATCATTAGTCCCTTAACATCCTCATTATCCCCATCTGGGAGTATTGTCCAATGATCGATCGGCTGCGTGTGTGTCCCAAGACTCTGTATCCTTTTCCGTAAGTGTTCATTTCTTCGACGATGAGCGACATCGGTGAATCCACCACGCATAAGACACTATGGCGAGCTCGCGAGTTCCACAACAAGCTGGTGTTTTGGGCGTGAGGACTGGTGATATCACAGGTAATCACAAAGCTAAGGCTAACCTTCATATCCCTTCCCTTCGCGGATGGAACTTTTCTCTGCCCAACGACGACCGGCACGACGCCTTTCAAACACATGTACATCGCTTCTTCTTTTAAGAAAGATAGTCAGGCTTATTAGGATATGGTGAGAACTTAGCCCAGCCATTCCAAACAAGCTGTATACCACTGGACTTGCTCTGTAACCCTGATTCGAAGGGTACGTCAATATATGCCGAACAACAATCTGGAACGAGTCATGAGGTTTATATGTGAGAAATCATTTGAGTCCCAATGAATACAATTTGTTGAAAAACAGCCCGAGGGCGCGCAACTGCAGTGGATATGGGTAGTCTAATTACAAGAAAGAAGCACATTCACCGAAAACCTAACAAAGTGTTACTGCAACCTTCTTCGTGAATTTCCGTTATAATTTGATCTTCTCCTCTATGATTTTAGCTGTTGCGTTTCTAATTTTTTCCATCTCGACATACTCTTCATTGAGTCGAAGGTGCTCTTGTTGTCCCAGGTATGAGGCCGTGCGAGCGGGATGCTTTCTTCGTTTAATGCGGTTTCCGGTTTATAAACTCAGTTCCGACAAGGTTCATCCCGCGAATCGTTCCATCTCGGAAACTTTGACATTGGTTGATTTTTAAATGAAGATTGATTTGAACGAAGTGATGCTCCTTGTGGTACCTAATTTTTAATGGTATATCACTTTCTTCTGTTCAGTAATCCTAGTTCTTCCAGACAACAAAGGTTTTATGGAAGAGCAGCGACTTTCCGTTTTCCAACATAAATCATGATAGCAGTGCTTAAACAACCTGTAAATGTTTCATCTACCTTAAAAAAGTCATGATCCTAATTGTGGTTCGGAATCAAACATGAAAAAGAGGACGTTTAGAGTTTGGTGGCAGAGTGGAGTGCTGTGCAGCAACATGTGAGTGCCGGCCTAAGTCGCTGCACTGTCGCAACGCGAGTACACAAAAAGTCTATGTCATTAAGAAACCTGCTGCCGCATTTAATGACGAAAAATGCAGCCCGCCCGTACGGCCCCATACTTGGGACGACAACAGCACCTTCGACTACAATTAATACTCAACTTACCTTGATCACTTGTTCCATACTTCTCCTGGCAAACGTCAGCAAACTACTTTCCATTAACATCTGCTGCCCAGCCTCAAATTTTGCGATTAATTAAACGTTATAGAATATTCTTATTTTGTCTAGAAAACTGATGCTCAAATTTACCTAAAGAAGAAAACGAGAAAGAAGCAGTAAGCAAAGGTATTAGGTTGTCCGGAACTTAATGCAGGTTTTGAATTTCAACCGCAATAAGTCATACACTTCTCATTTCCAAATAGGTTGCAAGGCACCATTCGATAGAGCAAAGCAAGCTTACCAGGTGGCGATCTTGCTTTAGCAACAGTTCTGATCCACCACGAGTTTCGAGCCAGAAACTGAAAAGATTCAACTGCCTGAAAAATTGAGAAAAATCGTAACTCAATTCATAATAATCCTGCAAAAGTTCTAACTTGCTCACGTAAATCCAATCCGCATAAGACATCCATATACGCCGTTGCCGTATTTTTTCTCTGTTAGAAATCAAGAAAACGGAAATTTTCATGCATTTGCCAAAGTGGTGCTGTGCCGCCCCCACATAAGTAATTGTATACTACAAACCTGTAGAAGTAAAAACGAAAATTTTCAGCTCTTTACAAGCTTTAGTTCTCGAGAAATCCAAATTTTAGTTTGGACCACCTAACTAATAAAGGCTATATTCGATATTTCTCGAGAACTAAAGCTTGTAGAGAGCTGAAAATTTACGTTTGTACTTCTACAGGTTTGTAGTATGCAACTACTTATGTGGGGGCAACACAGCACCACTTTGGCAAATGCATGAAAATTTCCGTTTTCTTGATTTCTAACAGAGAAAAAAATACGGCAACGGCGTATATGGATGTCTTATGTGGATTGGGTTTACGTGAGCAAGTTAGAATTTTTGCAAGATTATTATAAACTGAGTTACGATTTTTCTCAATTTTTCAGGCAGTTGATTCTTTTCAGTTTCTGGCTCGAAACTCGTGGTGGATCAGAACTGTTGCTAAAGCAAGATCGCCACCTTGTAAGCTTGCTTTGCTCTATCGAATGGTACCTTGCAACCTATTTAGAAATGAGAAGTGTATGACTTATTGCGGTTGAAATTCAAAACCTACATTAATTTCCGGACAACCTAATATTAAAATGATGATACTGACTTTCAACTCAAAAATTCTGGTTTCATTCGAAAAAAATTCTGGTTCCACTCGAATTTCGAAAAGTCGGCTTACAGGCAAAATGCATTTGCACTTGTAATAAGTGCGATATTGGAAAGCCTGATCAAACAACTGGTAATAACCGCTATTTGATACATTCTACGCTACTTCGCGCTGAATTCGCAATCCTATCGGATGAAAAGTTGTGAATAGCATTGTCAATAGTACAGTCTAAAGATGTAGATGACCACCTGTCCGCTATCTACGAGAAATACACATAAGTAAAATAAAAACATGCAATGGAAGACGAAAAAGCGACTTTAGTTATGCCAGTGGTTGTCCTTCCCTACACCAAGATATTGTTATCTTGTGTCTGTTTTAGGTCATAAGTACGCCTTAGATAAAAAGAAAAAGAAAAATATCAAAAATATAGAAATTGTTCGAAAGTCAGCAGAAAATCACAACAATGTCTTGAATCTCATGACACATGACATGTTAGTAGCACGACGAGATGCGGCAGGTTTTTCCCAAAGAGCACATTACTCTCCGTGCTTTCCGGCCTGCGGACGAGATGCCGGCGGGTTGAGGGCAAGACATGATAGGATGGATTACTACCCCCCCCCTCCCCAAATGCGTTTAAGAACCATTCGCAAAAGTCCACTGGACTGACGCAGCTATAAACTTCACTAGGACGAAAAAAAATCTACGTGAGGCACGACTTTGCTTGTCCATAATCTTTCCTTTCGTGGTCCGTTTCCGAAATGATATCACTTGACAATTGAATCTCGCCAGCAACAAGAAAGGGTTTTCGTCAGCGTCCTGTCATCTTGCTCTACCTAGCCTGCATCGTAGGAGTTCAGTCTTACTCGGAGCGTCTAGAAAAGTCGTCACAGCTGTCCATATCTGAAAAGAAATTGTCTGCCATCATACCAACACGTCCCATCTATCCTACGCCGATAGGATCCGCTAGGTTCCCAGAATTGAGATCAAATCCAGACCTAGGGAGATCCTGATACTCTAACTGTTTTACAATTGAGCCTGTCTAGGTGTCATAAAAAAAGAATAATTTGACAGCCGATTGTTCAGCATATTTTACTTGGATCGTTTCTAGAGCTCGAACCTCTTTCCGCATTTTGCCTCTACGCATAAAACAACAGTAAATGGCTTTATGGGAAGGCCTTGCCTCCCATAAAGGCATTTATCACCTCGAGCAGGAAGCACTGTATACGCATTGCAGGCACTGGATCGGCAAAATCCAACAGCTCAGGATTTCAACGCGGCAGATTCCTTATCGCCCAAGTATGGAAACAGTGCAATCCTGGTTGCACAGCATACTTTCCCTGTCGAGAAAATTGCTCTCAAACTTAACTTACACGCGCAAGCCAATCTTACACGCATCCGGACAAGTTGGCAATTGCCTTCTCACCGTTAGAGGCTGCCCGCCGCAATGCTATAATCTTGCTCCACTCGTCCAATTCTAAAGGTAAGGGCACTGAAAAACTTTCATTTTCGCCGTTTTCAAGCTTTCAAAGTGGATTTTCGGGATCAGCGTATAACCCCAGATAAGCGCAAATTTGATTAGGTTGAGATGTGCCGCGCCACTGCTTTTAAGGGTTAGATTCTGGAGAACAATGAAGCTAGAAAACGAAAACCAAACGTACTTCTTTCCGCGGATGCATGTGTGGAATTTGGGCTGGATGTACCCAAACGTTTATCAGAAAAGAAAAGTACCTGAAATCCTCAACAGATTTAAAGGGGAAAGGAAGAAAGGGGACGAGAGCGGAGATAGAGAAAAAGAGAAAAGCGGTGCAGTTCTTGAAAAAGAGGGTAAAAGATGAAGGAAAAGCTAACGGAGATAAAGAAATCAATAGGGAACAACTTGGCAACACTTACATACCTCAATGACACACTCCCTGTTCAAAAAATTGACAAGTCGGCCGAGGTATAATAACGTAGGAGGAATCATGCAGCATACTCTGTATAAGAAAAGAGGGAGGAAGAGAAAGTTAGACTAAAGATGGGAAAAGGGGCAGCGCTTGACCCTGATGATGAATCACCGTCTCGGCTACACTTACGGCTACACTTACACTCACGAAATCAGTCATGCGCGATCAATGTATGGGTTTGAAAATCCTCTTTCATTATACTAATAACAATAACAATAGTTATAGCATATGCTAGATTGTTCCGAAGGTTCTATCCGGTTCGCAGATTTTCCAATTTATGTGGCAACTTTTTTCAAAATCAAGTTTTCTGAACAGATCAAAGTTTGCTGGAATGAGCAAATAACTTACAAAGGAGGTCCATTTATTAGAAGTGCCCTTTCCATATAAAACTAATGGCGCTAAAGGGCATGAACGCTGATTCCAAACCTTTCTTCGTTACCTGCCAAGCGCCTCTGGACGCCGAATTCTGAGCGTTTTTTGGGTGAAAAATTGAGCGTAAGTAGAACAAATTCCGTCAGAATTGCCTAAATCGTCCAATGTCAATTATCAGAGTTTCATTTAACGAATAGCTCTTGTTTGAAATACTCATGTTTAACGCTACCCTATTTGAGCGCTGAAAAGACCGTAACATCGATTTTACTTAAATTAAATGGTAGTTTTCCGCACCAATAAACATTCATAACTCAGCATGCAGAGGCGCTTTTCAGTCTATTACTGAGGCTACTCTGAAATTCGTCATTACCAGGGTCAAGTGTGGGGTGTGGCATGCCACACATGGGGGTCTTATTGAGGAATCAGGGAGGGGAGGGTCGTTATCAAGGCGTCCGCTGTTCGCATAACATGTTAATCGTTAACAATGTCAAATAGGTCCGTCATGCAAAACTAGCACATTGATGTTTGACCCATTATCGTATACGTACACATGAAGCATAAGAGCATCGATTTGTAATTAGCAAGTAAAATAACCCCTGTGGTCCAAGTTTCAGCGACTTCAGAGGTTTCCAAATACAGAACCACCTAAGTGAGATGGTCATTTTCGAACATGCTAACCTTGTTTCAAGGTGAGTGAACTACCTCTTTTTGCATTCATTACAAAGTACTCTTTGCTTACATTAGGTATCCTACTTCAAATGATCTCCAAATTAAGGAATCAAGATCGTTTATTCCATTTTTCGTTTTCAATATCTCAGGCTAGAGAAGACCAATTAGGCTCAAACCATTTCAATATAGATTACGAGGCTTAGGCTACGAATATATACATTCTTGTCGCCTTCCCTTGCGATTTACGTAGTAGCGCAGACTTAGCATGTTACCGTATCCCGACATTTTCGCAGTGTTTAACATTTGCATAGGTAACGAAAAACGTTTATATCTTGCTCTTGAAGAAACGTTTTCATATGAAATTTCTGCCATGTAAAGAAGAAGGTTGTGTTATAACAATGATGTAAAAAATGCAGCTAATCGATCTGTTCGAACGTAAGTTAATGGGGTGTGGCACCACCCCTAAAAAGCTGTGGCAGCCACAGTTTTTTAGGGGTGGTCCACACCCCAATAATTATATCAAAAAACATTTTTAGCAAACGTTATTTATAATCGATAGCGTAGTCCTCATAGATTTTATAGGAGTGATTTGAGCCTGATTCGTCTTCTTAGCTCTGAGTAATATTTGGTGAAAGCACAGCCATTAAAAGCGAAAAATAGGAAAAACAAGATTTTGGTTGGCTTCTAATCAGGGTCAAGCGTGGGGTGCGGCACGCCACACCTGGGGGGTCGTATTGAGGAGTCAAAAGGGGAGGGGTCGTAGTTGGGTAAACTGATAATAGTGATAACATGATATTAGTCTTATATCCATAATTAGCATGTCAAGTAAGCCCTGTAGACAAAGTTTAAGCGAATTCCGAAGATTCAAGACACTAGGTTACCTAAGTGAAATGGTCATATTCCAACATGGTTAACTTTGTTTCAAAGGTGATTAGCTATCCGTTTTTGCACTCAAGACAAAGCACTACTCCTTCTTTGTCCAGCTCAAAAATCCCGCTTCAAAAGACCTCCAAAAATTAAAAAAAATTAAAAAATGGGAATTAGAAGCCAACCAAAATCTCATTTTTCCCATATTTCGCTTTTATTGGCTGTGCTTTCACCAAATATTACTCAGAGCTAAGAAGACGAATCAGGCATAAAACATTCCTATGGAATCTACGAGGTTTACTATCGATTCATATAAGCACTGTCCGCTAAAAATGTTTTTTGATATAGTTAATGGGGTGCGGCACACCCCCTTAAAAGCTGCGGCTGCCGCAGCTTTTGAGGGGGTGTGCCGCACCCCCTTAACTTGCCTTCATAATCCAGAAAGCGCTCCATTGCTGGTATAAGTATTGAGCACATAGCTTCTTCTTGCTACATTGGAAATTTGGAGCCGAACGCCCCACCCATAAAAAATTATGGCCCTTTCAATATGCCCATTCAGATCAAAATCAGCCGTCAAATTACGCGTGATTGTAAAGTGCAGTCACAGAAAATCGGGCGTACAGCTCTTAAAAATCTGAAAACTCTCTAGAAAAAGATGGTGTCCTCCAGAATGTCGCACTTTGAGGTCCAGAGGTTAAGAGGAGGAAGAAGGGGTCGTTTGAGGGCTTTCATGGGAGGGGAAGGGGGTTTCGAAAGACTTGTGCCTGACCTCTTTCTCAACTCTGGTAGTGCTATCTTAGGTATACATATAGTTCAGGGGGGAGGTCTTATTAAGACAGCAATCAGGGGGGGGGGGGTCGTAACCAGCGATCGTGTGCCACACCCCTTGCTTGACCCTGTTGATGATTGACTACACTCCAATCAAACTGACTACATATCATCAAATTTTCTCACATTGCTTATCAGTAACGATTAGTTAGCATCGGATCAGTGCAGCATGCTGCTTTATAGATTTTGAATTTCGAAGTGAAATCTGTCGTTTTTCGAGGATACCAAGTTAGAAGGCCTAAGCCCGTACTTTTGAGATAACTTTGAGGAGCTTGCAATCGCTATTCTTTTACGAGATATCTTGACAAATCGAACGAAACTTTCCGCATAGACGGCGCGAATGACACGTGAGGCAAACCATTGCTTGCCTGGTTTTTTAAAGGAAATACGGTGTTATAGTTCGAAGTGCACCGGCGACATATGTGGACGTGTTTACCAATCGACATTGAGATCGTATTTTTATTTCTCAAAAAAAAAACACGGAGGTCCTTTTCAGGTGCCGAAATCACTCGGAAATTTGGATAGGGAGTTTATCTAACCAAATCTGAAAGAATTAATACTCATTCCCGAAGCTCTCGTTTTTGACTAATGAGTAAAAGTGCATGATTTTTGCCGCGCGCGATTTGGCTGTTTGCAAGGTGTTATGATGGGAAAACAAGTGAGATGCATCAGCAACACCTTTGCATGAGTAAGAGTTCTTGGAAATAATGCTTTTTTTGCCCTATGGACTCAAAATCAGTTATATAGTTACCAGTGCTCCACCTCGCACTGACTCCTCTATCCATACGCCTTCTTCTTGCTCGTATGATGTTAATTTTAAAACTCACCCTGCAATGCTAATCATCACAAATGAATTGTAAACAACTTTGCATATCAGTAGCTTTCCATGTAAAACGGTAATTTCAGATGGAGAAAACCTTTACGTGGAAGATTGAAAGCAAAAGTTGGTTATTCAGGTTATTCTGGTTTGGTAGCTTTAATTATGGACAGTCCTTCCGCTAGCTACATTTCTGAGCATAAATCTTCATAAATTCTAGATTAAAACCTTGACAAATCGAACATCTAAGCAATTGTTTTTTGGCATCAATTTTCAAAAGATTTTCGCTCACTTTTTGGATTAATGTTAATGGTCTGCGCTTTAGCTTGTACAAATCCACGACTTTGCATAAAATTGCCGACCCAATTTTGTGGGCCAAAAGTCGCGTGAATCCATTTAACGCGCAGTTTACAAAGGTTCCACACTCGGATCAGGTTGAGCTTTTGCACAGCTCACCCACATGCTGAGTTGATGCTATGGCCAAAATATTAGCTTAATTCCATGGCTACCAACTGCTCAGCGAATTTCGTCACAGACAGACACAACACAAAAAAACACGTAAACATAATGCGTTCTTATAGGATATTGATCTTAATAAGGCTGTTTTTTGTGAATTAATCTTAACCATGTAATATCTGCTGCATGACGAAGGAAGTTACCCAAGTAGCTTGAAGGCTGTCGCGCACGCGGCGCGCGGGCAATCGCCGACCACCGAGCGCGCGCAGGCTCGGTCAGCGGTCATCCACTAGGGCGTGCGCGCGCTCCGTGGCTGACAATTGCCCGCGCACCGCGTGCGCAACAGCCTTCAATCTATTTGGGCGACAGCCTTCGTCATGCAGCAGATATTAATTGCAAGCGAAAGTAATCAACGCAGGTCCTCTGCAGTGCTCAACGGAAATGATCTGCGCACTAACGTGTAGAGCGAAGTGGCTGCGGACATGGATGTATATAGCCTTTCTAACCTATAGTTGTTGTTTTGAAGACTATGGACTCAACTTGGCTACAAAATCTTCAGAGTGACCGATAGTCATACACTGCAGAACGGTATGTATCCGTTGTTGCGATGATTAAAGTTGGCCTTTCTATTTTATGCTTGGTATGTGCATGGATAGCAAGTATAACAAAGTGGTTTGTGACATAGCTAAACTATACTATCCTAAAATACAATTGACCAAATGCGAGTTGCGTGAAAGACAATTAGCCATGGTGAAGGATGTGTGCTTAATTGCCAGCAAATCTATAAATCTGTAAACAAATCTGATATAATAATCTGTAAGTATCTGTGATTCACAAAGTGAACGAAGTGTGCAAGATTATCATTGCGCAAGGGGTATCACTCCAGCGTACGAGAACGTCTTTCCACAACAAATTCTATGAAGTAAACCGATCGGTTAAGATGCGAGTAGCTTTGATCATTGAATTAGTGTATACCCGCACAAACTGAGAATTGTTATCACATCTGCTGTTGATCCGCAAGCATTACAACAATCTTTTCTTCAAACACATTCATTCTTCACTCGTTCTACCCTAACTACTTGTGGCTTGGTCCGGTCCTGCGCACGAGTAGGTACCGTATATTGGCCATGCAGGCGTCTAAGAAGACTCCGATTCAATATTTTAGTTGCAGAGGTCGGAGCAGGACACGTACTCGCAAGCAAGCTTCCATGACCTTAGATGAGCAACTTATCGCCGCATCAGACCGACTCCTATGAAGAAACACAAAGTGACTCATCACTGTGGGAATGTGACCGACGCCGTGATCGAACGGATTCTGGAGAAGAAGGAGATGCTGAATCCGCAGCAACTGCAGTTCGCCCATGCCGCCACCATTACAATATCTGTTCCGTAGAAAACACTGAGCTTCATGATAACACCAAAGCAGATCGGATTGTCTACATAAGTGTACATCTACCCGCAAAGAAGTTTCACGAAGCTTTAAGTTGTTCAACTTCTAAACAATCGAATGCGACGGAGACACGGAAGAACTCTTCACATTGCGATGCGTCAACATCGGTTCGTTATCTAGACTTCCACTAAGACAGTTAGTTTCACCTGTTTCTTATAGCAGATTAGTAAAGCTGGATATGCAGGCTCCACTTTTGATTTATTGTTGGTCGGTCCTCAAAGACAGAGGCATTATGAGTTCTGAGGCAAGTACTGGTAGAAAGCGATGTTGCCCATGAGCTCTGCCTGCGCGTGCGAAGCGACGACAACGCCTACTATGCATGGTCTGAGACATACGTCTCAGCAAGCAAGCCTATCCGAAACATAACGACTTTGATCCAGCAAATACCATGATTCTGTACTGAAACTCAAACTTACTGAGTTTCGCCTTGCGAAGAGGCAAGCACCGTGCAAATGATCCTTCGATATAGTCTTGAGTGGTCATTTTCAGCTGTAAAACGCCTTTACATTAGTCACATCAGCAAGATCCAAAACTTTTAAAAACGCTACCACAGGGCTTAGCATGATATCCTAGAAAATCGAAAAGCTAAAGAAGAAGACGAAGCCATATTATTTGCCAATGCTAGCGACCGCGGCTTTCATCAGAATTTCTCAATGTCCTGTAAAAAATGCACTTGATAACCTCGACCAACGAAGTTTGTTACATGCAGTCGTTCCTACCGTCAAGAGCCGAAGCAATTGGCGTGTAAGGAGCCGGGCATACTTCACGCGATTTCAGTCGCGACACGATTTGGCAAGATTCCAACTGTCCGTAACTCACTGTAAGCACAATTTGAATGTACAGAAGATGGCGTATTTTATCAACCCATTTAAGTCATACACACCATGCATGTGCAGTTTGCTAGTGTTGCATCTGAAGAGTTCTGGCGGATTGCCAAATCGCGTGAAGTATGCGCGGCCCTTAACGGTGCACTTGTCCGCCGGGCTTTTCGCCAAATCGGCTAGTGCACAGGATTGCCAAGGCTTCAAGTTCAAATTGAAATGAGAGGCTCGAAAGTAGGACCTCGTACAGAAGGACGCGGATAGAGCAGAGAACTTCGACCTTGAAGGCATCCATCACTCAGATTCTTGACTTCCGTGTTTTTGCCGTCTTTGCCGTTGCCGCCAAACCTTCTCATGTCCTTGAATTGGAACATGTAGTCGGAGATCAGGAAAAACCCTAACAATCCCCGTTTCGGAGAACTCGCGGTTTTCCGGATTGATAGGATGTGTGACCAAGGACGTGGGGCTTACTAGAGGGGATGTTGCCACCTACAGGTGTTCTACTGCCTTCGTTTTTCCAAAGCAGTTTTCTCGCTTCCAGAGCGACATTTTGGGTAGCGGCTGGGCACAGGGGGCCCTGCTAATGTATGCTGCTAGAAGCTCAAGACCCTTAACCTAGCGTTGACGGTGCTCTGAGTTCCGTTTCCGTGAACTGGCATGCAACGACATGTGCGGAAGGAACAATTGTCCTCGAAGGCAACGCTTATCTCACGGTAATCGTTGTCCTGCCCTAGATTAGAGCAGTTTTCTCGATACGGCGCAAGGTCCTGCGAGTCCGTCCCCATTGGCCTCTACAATGTTAAAGCAAACTACGTCCAAATTGCTGACCTTTACACCTTTCGAGCGCCTCCTCTCCGGAGAAAGTTGTAGACCTCACCAACAGCAATCACTGAGTACATTTTAGCAGATTTCTTCGCTTGATGTTTTGTGTTTGCGGTGCCGACGGCGCCAAATTTACATGTAAACAGTATCGGTATTCCGCACGCAAGCTGCCGGCCATACAGGCGTAGCTATCTTTTCCGCTCACCTCCGCGGTGCAAGCACACTTTATCAAGCGAAATTTAGTAGATTGCCCGAAGGTACAGTCGAATCATTTCATGTGCTCTTGTGTGCATCATACTGTACATCTTTGGCGTCATCATCCTGGATTTGCAGTCGCAAAAACGCTAGAGAGACCGATTGTTATCGCTTTCATCACTTTATTTATACATACATAAGACTGAGCGTTGGTAAATTGTTTGTTACTGTGTGCGCTATAGAGATTTTTGTCTGTGGACCAATCCTATGGTTGACACCGGTACACCACGTAAGCTACTTTTTGCAGCAAAATTCCCACTTCTTTTGATGATTTATTGATTTTCAAGAAAAATGTTTTAACAAACGATACCTAACCGCTTCCAATTCTCGTGTAAGCAATAGCGATAAAACTCATTTTCTATCCACGATGACAGAAGGTGTTTTTTTTGATGTGGCTCAGGAGGTATTTGCCCTGTGTTATCTGAGATATCGAAGAAAGCCGAAATGCAGATCAGTTGAGCTTTGGAGTTGAGCACGATTTTGCTCTTTGTTGAACCAGGTGAAAACACGATGCGGTCGAAGACGCGTATCAGCTAGAGGTAAATTATACTCAAAAAAACATTAAGAACGCATAGAAAACCTTGTTGTTTGCTCCAAGAGTCCACGATGGGAACGCCAAAGGTGGACAGTGTGTGCATTGATACACATGATCATATGAAATGAATCGACTGTAGCTTATCGATAATCTAGTAGATTTATCTAAGCAAAGTCGATAAAGACGCGTCATATCTCTTCGCAAAGGCTCGTCTCGGTTTATATCTACTTGTCCTCTTCGTACCCTGATGATTTCAAAGCTCACGCGCATTTCCGAACATAAATTAATCGCAGACAACTGCTCAAAAGCTCTTCTATAACATAGGCTTTACTAAAACGGAATTCTCTCTGCAGTAAAGTAGCAAATTTGTAGTAGTCATAAACTTATCGTGGCTTGCTACACGCCATAACATGGACTTTTGTGTGCTACCATCTAAGCGATATCTTAGCTTCTTTTGAAAAAGCAATTTATGTTAGGTTTGAGAACGATCCGCTCGTCTTGTGCATAGTTGACTTAAGTGCTGCTAGCTCACATAACCCAGAATATATTCCCGAGAGGTTGGCTGGAATGTGTTATATTGAATCACTTGGAGGACAGACGCTACGACAAACATGCACAAGCACACAAACGCACAAAAAAGAACGAAACAGCTTACCCTTTATTATAAGTCATGATTGACATTGTCTCTTCATTTCTATAGAAATCAACCAAAAAGCAAGTGTTACGTCGAGCACGAACATCCTCAAAATATGCATGAAAAAACTTGAGAGTGGATAGTTTTCGTTTAATGAATTTATACAAAAATATGGAAAGGGAAACGCTCTAAGCACTACTCGACGCATCTTTTCCTCCTCTTTCTAAATGTCATGTTCCATGCCGATTAATCTTTTGTTCAATGAGAAAAACGCCGAAATTTCAAACCCATAGTTTTTACTATGTTCAAGTTTGGCAATTTTTCACAGTCTTTATTTTTGACCTTCGGAAAAGCTTTGGCAACAGTTAGATAGAGCAAACACTCAGACAATCGCTGGGGCAGGCGGGCACCGGAAAAATAGATTGCTGATTTCTCGCACCCCGGTTTTTTTGGGAAGCAATCAGGACTTTTCGGAAGACCGCTTGCTGAGTCAGCGGATTTTTGAGAGACCGCCTGTTGAATTTTTTTCGCTCTTATCTTCTGCGGATATATTGCTGAATCTCTGAGGAATTGAGAACTCAGCAAGCGGTCTTCCGAAAAGTCCTGATTGCTTTCCAAAAAATCCGCGAGCGGGGTGCGAGAGATCAGCAATCTATTTTTCCGGTGCCCGCCTGCCCCCGGCGATTGTCTGAGCGAAGGGCAATATAATGCAATTTTGCGGCAACTTTAGCCAGCTTTGAAAATTTTTTTAGAATTATTCTTCTGATGCTATCAAATTCCACTTTTGGTGATGCCAAAAGCCAGAGATCATGAAACGGCGTACAACTAAGGAGTTATTCTAGGCAGCTTTTCCTCCTCTTTCCAGTGAGTGTACTTTCTCTTCAATTCTATGCAGCTTTTCCTCCTCTTTCCAGTGAGTGTATTTTCTCTTCAATTTGCGGCGTCTTTGGCGATAAAATTTTCATAATTCTTGAATTTGACCCCACCCCAGCATGTACACGTAAAATGCAAAATCTTAAATTTCAAAGCGGTAAACACTCATTTGCTTCGTAAAAATAGTTAATAATCGTAATCGGTTTTTTAAAGCTTCAAAATCCGATGATTTGTTAGTGTTCGAGGCGTTTCTGTATTTTAGAACCTCGCAAAAGTGAAGACTTTTGAAAAAATTATCTTTAAAAATATTGAAAACTAGCTAGATATGCCAAATAATTGCATTGCATTGCCCTTTGCTTGCTCTATCTGGGGGCTATCAAAGGTCTTCAAAAAGTTGAAAATGAAGATTGTGAAAAATTGTCAAACTTGGACATAGTAAACCATAGGTTCGAAATTTCGGCATTTGTCTAAGTGAGCAAAAAAGTAATCGACATGTGGGCTTGACAGTTAGAAAGAAAAGGAAAAGATTCGTCGGGTAATGCTTAGAGCGTTTCCCTATCTTTGTTCAACGTATTTTTATGATAGGTTGAAAAAACGGACAGAACCTTCGGGACAACCTAATACATTTTCGTTAACCATTAAGATCTCATCGTACTTGTGGACTCAGCCTCTTTCGCTTTGATATGAAATTTAAAACATTTGCTCGTCTTCCAAACATTATATCGCATACAAATTGCAGGCCGAAGATGCGAATCAAAATCCTCCAGACTCGGTCGTAATGAGTTTACCTTACATAGAGGGATCAAGCCCAGAACGCCCATTTTTGCGGCCACCCAACACAACTGCAAAGGAACTCATGGAAATACACAGAAACTACCGCCGAGGACTAAATCAAGAGGTGACTTCAGTAAAATAGTTTTTATTCAATTTTGTCCGACTGGCACACGAGTAGTACAGTCCTTTGAAAGAACACTGCTATTTTAGTGGCCGGTGTTCATACCGCCAAATATGGATGAAGATTTACAGAATCTGGAACATCCAGACCCATCAAAACGTCCACGATATCTACCGCTGGCCCCACCCTATCATCTTCTTCCAAACACGTCATTCTTTCGCAAGGCCAGCATCAAGCCTCCACCAACATACTCCAGCTACGGCTTGCACCCTTTGAGAAGAATTATTAATCGCTATTTAGCCAGTATCTTGGTATGTGCAGATACAATCACTTCGAATATCTATAGCTAATCAATTTAGGTAGATCAAATGAAACTGGAAGAAGAACTGAAAATGGTAACTGGTGAAGTGAAGAAAACAACACAAGTAGAGGAAAAAAGAGAGCATATAGCGGGGAAGATCGAAAATGGCAATCTAGAAGCTGAGGGTGTTACCTGCGGGACCTTTGAATCAGATGCGAGATGGAGACAGCCTCGACATCCTCGCTTGGTGGTTAACCATCTACACTACGGCGGACAATTAATTCATTACATACAGAATGGAGGTGAGAATCCTCCTCCCGTTCCTGGCTACTTTGCGTCGGTCCCTTTGATTCCTGGAAATGTGAATGTCACACGAGATTTATGTGGGAGTGTTTTATCAGAGTATGTACAACAGAGAACAATGCAAGGATTCAAAAACATACCCCTCAACACATCTACTGAAGAGTCATACTCGAAGATGGGAACACCGCTAGAAACCTTGTATCATATAACACATAGTGAACAAATTCTTCCGATATCCGAGTCAGAAGGAGAGCATATAAGCTTTCAAGAACATTTTCCAAGTTGCTCTCTCGTTACGGAAAAATATGGAAATGTTCCCTTATCAGAAAGTTCAATAAGCATGAACATTGCAGAGAGATGTAAGTTTTTGTTCTAGTTTTATTACTTGCCCTATAAAAAGTCCTTTAGGTGTGAGCTTGTGCCGATCTCCATACGGCTAATAGCATATTGTTATTCTTCATATACTGTTAAGCAAAACAAGCATCAATTTCGATATAAACGCAACAGTTTCACAGGCCCATAATAAATCTGGCCTTCGTTAACTTATGTTCTTACACTTTATCTGTCATAGTGACAACCCACCGTGCATTCTTAAAAGAAACTAAGAAAAGATAGTCAGTGGCCGTATGAAGAGAGCTTTTAGAAAGACCGTTCCTGTTGAGTAATCACCCTTCGTACTGGTTAGTATAAGTACTGATCTTTGCTGTAACTAACTATCATTGTGTGTCGGGTGGCAAATGTTAAGATAGAAGTGGCTTTAGGGGAGAAAATGAAGGAAGAAAGTACTCATGCGCAACGTAGACCACAAATAGCTAACGACATAACGCAAAAGCCAAAGTGCGAATCATAATTTTATGGACACTCCATATTCTAAGAGTTTCGGGACTTTTCAAACTCAGGAACCTATAACCTATAACCTTCAAGTAGTTACCGCTGGTACTACGTGAAAAAGCGCGACTGAAAACGGAGTACGTTGCTCGTATAATCTAACCGGAAATCTGCAACCGGCGCAAAAAACATCCCTAAGGTCCACTCCAATTTTCATTGCCGTATGTACCGTTTACGGCTATGCTATAGTACCAATACCAACGGTTGCCGAGTTTGTTTCAAATAGTCCCGGAACTCCCTACCTGATTAAGGGTTCGTTTAGGGGAGTAGAAACAAATAAGGAGAAATATGCCATTTTGATCACCCGAGGCTGGCAAACCACAATCAAGTCTATCTGCATTTATTTTTTATTTTGCGTCACCTCTGCTTCGCAGAGACTTGCACTGGTCCTACTATCTATACATCTCATTCATTCCCACCCAATAATGACATTAAAATTCACCGCGCTATGCCGACTATCACGAATGATTTGTAAACAACCATTCACTTTGAAAGCTTTTCCAACTCCATTTGAGATCGGTCATTTCGCGTAAATAAATCTTTTCCCAAAAGAACAAATGCAAATTTGAACCTGTTTTTCGACATTTATGGCTTGGTAGTGACCATAAGGTACAATAATCGCCGTGGACTACATCTCTGTGCAAAAATCTTCTCAAATGATCAGGTGAAGTCTTGACAAATTCAACATTCACGCAACCATTTTTTGGCGCCGTTTTCGAAAATTAATAAACTTGAGTCTACTTATTTAGGCTAAAGTCCTTGGCTTGCACATTAACTTGTCAAACATATCCGTGATTTGCAAAAAAGTGGTACTACAGGCTCAATTTTGCTGGCCAGAAGCCAAGTGGATCCGTTTGACGCGTAGTTTTGGAGGGATTCACTTAAGAAATCCATTCGTGCTTTTGCATAGTGGACTTTCATGTGGGCAACATGCGTTATGCAAAACTTGGGCTCAGGAGGTTGGCTGGAACACGCTCTACGAATTTCGTGACTGACAGACGGACTTACACACACACAACACACACAGACACACACAGACACACACACATGCACACAGACACACACACACACACACACACACACACACAAACAGGTAAACATCCTTAGCCCGTTATTATAAGTAATTATAACATTCCTGCGATCTGGTTGCACAACTGTTCTTTTTGCTTGGGCCCGCAATAGCCTGGAGGGTCTGGATTTTGAAAAGAGTGCAAAAGCACTGCCAAGCAGCAAAGCGTACAGTGTTGATGTGCCAAAGAGGAGATTGGTCCTCCAGATTTATATAGATGGTTCCTTATTCATATGGAGTACATGAGCTGTACTAGCTTCATTGAGACATATGTCGAACGCATTGAAGCAGTGGTAGGATGCTGATGTTAGCATTTGCGACAGAGGTAAATTCAAGGTAACCAAGCAGACATCTGGACTATAACACATGAGCTCCTGGTATTTGGCAACAACATGAGGTACAACAAAGAGGTGGAGAAGTTGTGACTGCAGCGCTTGTGCCTGACCTTCTTGGAGTTCAATTGAAATCACTCTACTAGATGGAAGTTTTTGTTGATTAGATGATGCTGCTAAGCTTAAAGGCAGCGTCGGCAAAAAGATGGGTGTCGGGCTTTTCTGGCGATGTTAAAGTAGACCCCCTATTTAGGCGATGACTGAAGTTCGGAGCGAAAGAGGGGGTCTACCAAGCCTGAAATTTGAAAAAAAAAATAACCCGAATCTTACGGTAGGCCGGGACGCCGCCCACACAGCAATATCGATTTGCAAGGCCAGAGTGTATAGCGCACACAATCACGAGCGCAGGGTCCCGCAACGACTCTGCGTCTCTACCTTGCATGCGTCTCGCACTCGCCCGAGCCTACCGTAAGATTCGAGCCACTTGTGGGGCGATTTGTAGACTTCGTAGGCCCCCTTTCGCACTGCAAATTCTGTGTTCGCTTCGTTAGGAAATCTAGTATTACATTACTACCAGAGCCAGGTACCTCCAGCCTGGTGGGACGCTGCCTTTAAAGGCACCGTCACCCTAAGTTGAGGGTGTTGTCTTTGGCAGCATATAATAGTAGGGTTCCCTAACAATCCAATGTCCAAATCGCGGCGCAAAATGCCGCTCCGGAAGCGAGAAAATCGCTTCGGAATAGCGAAGATGCACGAGGACCCCCATCCATGCCCGCCCATTTGTGCGCGCCCGTCCAATCACCGTTCCGGAAAGCCGGCCTGCGGGTTCTACGGAACGGGAATTGTCGGGGTTTTCGCGCATTCTCAACTTCATATTCGGAATCAGGGACATGAGAACGCCCTGGAACAACAAAAACTTGGAAGTCGAGAATCTGAGTGGACGGTGCCTTTAAAATCTGAGCTGGGCTACACTGCAGATGCCTTCGGTTTTTTGTAGAATTTAAGTGACATCGTCGTGAATTTTTATTGTATAAGCAAATCAAATGGAGAATTACTACAGTGTTGCTTCAAGACACAGCTGACTTTATCATCTTGACGTCAGGACACTGACTTGCAATAAAATGCACCAAACAATCACTTCTTGAGTGCTGCCGTAATTGCCTTCACTGAACTTCTTTGAAAGTACGGTATAATGGACGAGGTTTTACCGTTTAAAAAGACAAAAGCAAGCATTTCGGATGTGAGATTATCTCTGGTAAAATATACGGGAGTCTTAGCAGTTTCTAGTTTTCTGAGCTGATACTCTAGCTAACAAGGGACTGGTTAGAAATCGAAGCGGCCAATTCAAGCAAACTACAAGCATTAGATGCGGCATAAAACGCTGACTCTAAATCTGTCTTCCTTATCTGCAGAGCACTTTTGTAGACGAAATTATAAGCCGTCAAAAGCCATCATTTTGCTAAGAAATCGTGCGTGTAAGGCTTGATACGTACCTCTTAGGTATGGACAAAACCAGCGAGCAGCGAAGGCAGCGCTGCTCCGGCTGATCAGCGCTGCGCTCGGCTGCTTCTTGAGTGCATGTTGAGTGCAGAAACCATCAAAAATAACTGCGCTAATGTCGAGTTTTATCACGTCAAAAAGAAGAGAATTAGCATATTTTAAGTTGGATTTGGTCCATACTTTTATGAAAAGTTCTTCATTTTTCATCACTAAATTTAGAATAGAAAGGTAGCTCATACGAGCAAACTCAGAAGAGCAATTCAAGTGTATTCATTCCATTTGACCCCTGATAAGGCAATGGCTGTCCCAGTAGTATGCAAGTGTCCCTCAGGCAATGACATGATTGCAGTCCATTGGAGGCCAAATTTTATCTGATAACGCTGTCAGCTTTTTGAATTATTGCCAATGTCTAGTCAGTATCAATTACTTTATTTCTCTTCGAGTTCATGGAGTATGTCCCTCCAGTGCGTCTTAATATTTCCCCATATCCTCTGAAACCTAAACGGTATTAGGTTGCATTCATGACTGGCTCACGCAATATAAAGACGGACTCTGTTTTCAGAACGCTAGTCAGAGCTTGAAAATTGCTAAAAATAGGTAATTTCGAGCCAAAACAGCTGTTTAGAGCTCACAGCAGCTGAGATAAGCTCAGAAGAGGTGAGCGTAACTCAGCTGCAAACCGCGTTGCAGCGCTGCTCAAAATTGGCTCGCTAGGTATGGACACGACCTTCCATGTTAGCTGCTGCAGCGGGAGGCAGCAGCAACTGCAATCAGGGTTGAGCAGGAGGTCAGGCACAAGTCTTTCCAAAACGACCCCCCCCCCTGAAAGCCCCTAAACGACCCCTCTGCTTCACCTCCAGGACCTCAGGCTGTGATAATTCGAAGAGATCAGCCGTTTTTGGGAGGTTCTTGTTTTTTGGAGGTCTGTAGGTCGACTTTCTGCGATTGCACAGCACACGCAACTTGACGGCAAGTTTTGGATTTTGGATAGCCCTACTTTTAGAGCTATAATTCCCACAGGGGTGTATTGTTTGGCTACATATTTGCAGTATTGCAAGAAGAGGCTTTGAGTTCAATACTCATAGCAGAAATGGAGCGATTTTTAGATTTTGAAAACAAGTTAATCGGGTCAGGCGCAACCCCTCAAAAGCTCAGGCGGCCTGACCTTTTGTGGGGTTGCGCCTGACCCGATTAACTTTATCATTGAAGAAGCTTTTTTATTCAAGTTTTATGTGAATCGCTAGCACAACCCTCGAAAGATTCCACAGTAAGTGTTTGAACTTGATTCGACTTGTTTCGGCCTTGTGGTAATCCGTGGAGTTGAAGCAGTCATGGCGAAAAGCGCGCCGGTCGGAATTTTGGCATTATTTCTTACTCCACTATTTGCAAGCGATACAAAGCGCGATTTTTAGCTTAGACTAGTAGGGAACAATACTTTGTTACGAGTACAAAAAAATTGACTTTTCTCACTTTTGAAAACAAGTTAATCATGTTTGAAAATCACGCTTTTTAGTCGTTGAGAAACACTAGATAATGCAGTAAATAATGGTTTGTAGGGCTCATAGAGGTAATTTGACGTGCTCGGAAATGATACCCATTTCACACAGCAAGCTTCCTTGATGAATTTATAATATGTCAAGTAGAAGATGAAGATTTGAGTTTTGGCCGAAACTTCGATTGTGGAATCAATCAGTATGCTGTTTAAGACCGTTCATTCCTTCAGTACTGGTGAGGTCGCGATATCCACTAAAAAAGCGCTTTTCTTCTTCACCTTAATCGTAGTATCTCCTCAATCGAACGAATTCGATTCCTAATCACAACCCCCCCCCCCTCTGTCTTACCCCAGTACGACCCCCCAGGTCGGGCGCGCCTGACCCCACGCTCAACCCTGGCTGCAATCAATACGCACAAATCGCATTGCTGCCACCGCTACGTATAGGCACCCGACGCTAGGTATGTATCAAGCTTAAAGGGCAAACTTGGCCGTACAAAGCCATTCTCGGCTCAGTTTTGGACCAAAATATGCAACTAGGTCGCTTGTCAACGATTCAAAATAAAGCATTACATTCTACTGTTGCGTTTCTGCAGCCTTCAAATCTATCATTTATCAGAAAATAAAGCTATCAATGGCCGGTAAACAGCCGCAATTTTCTTGCCATTCTCTGAGGAGTAGATGGTAAATGCAACTATCATTATTACTTGTACGAGCCTCCTCTAACTTGTTAATATGAAAGTGTTACGGAATGCATCCAACTTTTTCCCACATGGAGTGAATCGTAAACACCGAGGTGTTGGATTTTCGAGCTCTGTACCACAGTCCAACAATCTCAGCTTTGCTGCTACTTGAAGAGGATGATTGTTGCAATTTGTAGTATGGATTCGAGACATACCGTGGACAGAATTGACTTCGAAGTTAGCCTCCCGGACTTTCAAAGCACTCCGTATAATTTGAGCTCAATATGAAACGCAGATTCTACTGGGTGAGCCTAAAGCTAAGGGCTATATGTATAGCTTTATATTGCATGGAGCTTGATTTAGGCCTCCCAACCCGAAAGCGGCAAAAGCAGTTATGGTCCAGCCCGCACTGATGGGATAATTTCAGCATGTTCCGGCCCAAACAAGAGCCTAACACTCCGTGCAAAATGCACGAAAGCAGGACGTTTTCGTAGCATATGATTCACCAAAACTTTATTTCTCGTGATAATCGTTTTTTTAGTATTTGCTTACATATTATTACACTTCAGCAAACAATTCGTTGAAGCACTTCTCTTTTGCTTTCGTCGTCCCCCAAAGTCTTCCTTCATACAGCCAAGAATTTAATTGTACTTTGATCTGTAGCGTTTACTATGTTTTGAAATTAGCCTGTATGCCATTTTAAGCAACTTTATTTCTTCGCTCTGCTGTCAAAATTTTGTGTCCATCATGCAAAAACAATCTGTTTCTTCCGTGCTTCCTTCCAAAATACTATAAACTAACAATCCTGATTTTGATGCACATATAAAGTATCCTCATATCGGTTCCCACTGAGAAAACAACAGTTGAACTTAGGGTCCTTTCCTCTGATGATGCTTTTTCTGAATTGTGACATCCTGTTTTTACTTTCGTTTTCTGCAGACAGTGATTTCAATAAGGTAGCCGGGGCTTGCTGATATCATTTCTATGGCGCTCGAGCATCACATATATACTTATCACAAATTTTACTTTGAGACTCATTTCAATCCCGCAAACCTTCAAATATCGCTCCACAATGAATTGTCTGAGATTTTCAAGAACATGTGCATGATAGCAGTGCACAAGAAGATGATTTATATGAGTTATAAGAAACTTCTAGGCACCACCTGGCGTCATCCCTTCAAAATTCTGGCTAACAACCGTTTGAAAAATTTGTAGCGAAAATAGATGCTCTTGTGGTCGTCCACAACATCTGTTGATTTTGAAAAAATTGGTTCACTTTTGTAATATTTCTGGGACCGCCCTTGCTAGATAGCTACAAAAACGGCATAAAAAAGTAATGAAAAACCTCATGGAAATGAGTGAAAAGTGTTGGAAGTTTGTTGAGAGTAACTTTTGATATATTCATTGAAAATTGTCTTAGAATCGACTAGCACTAACAAAAAGAATCGAAAGTATAGGCTGACGCATGACGAAGGCGCAATATCTTTGGACGCAACGCGGCTTTATTGGCCGCGGAGTGCGTGAGGCGCAGCATCTACAACGGTAAACATACGCGCGCGCCGCGATCGCGACCGCTCAACTAATGCCGCTTCTGCGCCTTCGTCATGCATTAGCCTTTACATTTAAATGCCCTTCGTGTTCCAAAGATTGATTTCCTTGCAAGTGTGCTTGCTTCAACCAAATGATTTGAGACATGGTTTTAAATGGTGAACTTGTGTTTGCAGATCTTCATATGGAACAGCGTTTGCTAATAATCTGCCACCCCCTCCCGCCCCTGACCTCTTGCGAAGAGTCTGACCACAGATATAACATTACAACAGGCGTGAAGACAGCCAGCTGCAGGTGGCTAAGAAACGCGCTCTCCCCTCGATTTGTAGCTTTCGTTTCATTTTGTTAAGGGCTTTAAATCAATGTTTTCAGTTGTAATTACTTCTATTTGTTATCTCCCCGTAAATTTGTCATTTTAGTGTTATTGTTGTAAAGAATGCCATTTTTCTGCACAAAAGCTCTCAACTATATGAATGTTTTGCAGTCCGAGCACATTTGTCGTTATGCTGTGTTTCGAACTTTCGAAGCAGTTGCTGCTGCAGATCTCTCCCCCGTGCTCGAACATTTTTTGATGGAGCATATGTGCCCTCTTCTCCAGCACATTGCTTCAGCTCTCTATTTCATTCTTCACATCGCACAGTCACACCCGCCCGTGCTGAACTGAGAGGGAGAGTTAGCACAAAAATTTGAAGCTTGAGGATGCATTTTACACAAACACCGCATAGGCCCGCTGTTTCTATTTCTCTAACCAAGCATCCGCCTTCGCTGCACTATATGCTTGACAGCAAACTTCTTCAGTCTGATGCTTTTTGATGTCGCTTTATAGCGGATAAAATAGGCTAAGGGATTAGCAGAATAGCGATTGCGAAGACTATGTAGAAAAACAGCAAACCTTTCTATGCTGACGTCATTCAATTGCTAAAATTGTAGAAACATAAATGTCAACACAAAAGCAGGATTAAGTTTTGAAAGAATTCACGCACTGGCTAAAGCCGTAATCAGAGGCAAGATGGGGCAATATTTTCTTGATTTGGTTACTATGAGTGCATGAACCTGGAGATTTAAGCATTTCGAGACTCGTGCATGAAGATGATCTAGCTTTACTCTCATGATCTAGCGTCCGGTACGAACTTGCATTTTTGCAAGCAGAAAAGGAAAATAAAGTTGAATGCAAGTGTTAAGTTTGAAGTATTCTGCTACGCTTGATATCAAACCTACAGTAGGTATTTACTTTGTAGCTCTCAAATTGCCTCTATGCCACTACGGAATACCCCTTCTTCCGCCTGAACTTGAACTAATGTTTCAAAGGTTGTTTGGTCGAATGTGTACCATTGAGAACATGTTAATCGCTTTCATTTAGGAGCTCTATATCTTTCCGATCCCATTTTCCCCATCGTAAGCAACAAATCTCTTCTTTCTTATGGCATGCACTTCTGAATATATTGGGCTCATAAGTGATTTTTCAGCGAGATTTGAAACATGAAGATCTATTTAGCCATTAGCGAGCGTTTGTAAAAGATGATACGTTTCAGCTCAAATATATCGCTGGATGCTTGTTGTCATTCTTTTGTATGAAGATTAATGACTAATGAAATTTGATAGCGCTTGGTTGACAAAGACAAAAATTAAGATTTCTTTAATTTCAAATGCCTTACACCGTTTCGTAATTCGCAGTATCATCATTTGTGCACTGTAATGCATGATTCGATGAATATAAAGAGAAAATCATTAGCTATAATAGCTTGAAGGCAATGTCCACCCAGAATTTATTCGCTCCGGATTACTGCTTATCCTACTAGCAGGCTCTAAAAGTAGACAAATCGCATTGGTCCGGTTCCCCATTGTTGCTACAAAAGGAGATAACAGACCTGGATTCTCTTTGCGCTCCGTCCCTTTTTTGCACTCCACGGATTGACTCTCAACGTGTTCTAACATGACAAGCAGCATCAAGACGCATAGTTTGATGTTGCAGTGTTGCACACCATGAGGTTTCCCGTTACTTACGAGGTGACTAGCGCCGGGCAGGGCTTGGCACGAGCTGGCTTTTGGAAATGCAAAAAACGAAGCGTCCTTGGCTTTCGCAATTTTTTTTTGCGAGGTCCCCTTTGACCCTCAACCTTGAACGTAAAAAACCCTCAAAAAACGAAACGTGGAAAAAACTTCGCTATTTTTGGGCCTTTTTAGCCTCAAAAACGATAATCTCCTTGCTTTTTGTCCCGAAAACGATATCCAGCTTGCTGCAAGGCCACCTGTGCCGAGCCCTGGCACCGAGGTACTCGTCCACGTCTGCCAAAATAGGGCTTCACAAAGGAGCAATTTTGGGGTTTTCTGGTAATTTGAAGTCATTTACAAAATCAGCGCCTGGAAAGGCCCGATAACAATACATGGAAGATGAAATTTTTGGGCCGACGCTGCCTTTAAGCGAATATCATCTTAGACGCATTCAAGAAATTCAGGCTGCAGATTTATTTGATTGATTGTAATTTACTATTTATTGATAACGCTGAATGCAATACAGCTAGTAAGTTACTTTATTTACTCTTTTCGACTGATAAATCAATAATTGTACCTTTGTTTCGTTAATATTGAAGAATCCCTTTTCGTTATATATCTATATGACTGCAGAACTTTTGAGCCATTATACTGATTTATGTGCCTGTTGCAACAAATAACTTTCCGCTTGTAAGCACTTATCCTGCATTGTCTAAGCTTTACTTTCTTTAGAAATTCGAACGAAATTCTCAGCAAGAGACGCTCAGCTTGACGACATCTGTTCTTGTAGCAACTTTACACCAATGCGTCGATAGTCGCGCCAATCCTATATGCTCTTTTAGCTGAAGTTTGCACTAATCTAACTCTACTTCTATAAGTAGTCTGATTTTTTTTTATAAATCTAGAGAGTCAGCAGAGTCCAAAAAACTACTTCCGAACTTCTAACGATTTGATGACCTTCCCTTGTAAGTGATTTTCAATGACTCTGTCAAGTAACACTTCGCAAAGCCATTTTCTTATACTCTGTATTTTTTTTGAAGTTCATTGTACATTTGTGTGATCAGCGGTAACCAATTGTTGATGAGTTTGCTTTGTTTGTTTGTTTGGCGTCTCCAGTTGCTTATCCCACAGGCATTCTTATCACTCTCCTATATACATCACAGGGCGAAATATTTCCTTTTTTTTGGTTGATAGATTTCCTGAAAGTAATTTTCGAGGCGCACGCTAGCTTTCGTAATTTTCCTTTCGTTTAAACGTCCTTTTTCTACTTCTTTTTTCGAGACCTAGATCATTTTTAATAGCTGTCGTTAATTTTCGTTTGGATCTTTGAAGCCTTCCACCTTCGCTTCGCATATGATTGGAGAAGCTTTATCGATTTTAGCGTAGGGGAGCGATCGCCTCGCATTTCGAGGAGTGTAATCCATTATGGAGGGCAAACCAGAGGCAACTGGCGACGAACATCCTGTACCAAAGCAAAGAAGAATTCAGGTATGCGACACGAGTCGCAGAAACACTTGGAAAAACATGAATGAAGAACACGGAAAAAGATTCAAGTGTTAGGCTGTCCCATAAGTTCCGACCGTTTTCAGCATTTACCCCTATAATTCCCATTTTTCGACTCCTAAAAAGCTCTAGGATAGTTTTCAATAGAGCAAAGCGAGCTCTACAAAATGGTTTCTAAGCTTTCGCACAGAGTTAGTTCCACACCTCGAGTTAAAAATCAAAATCTAAAACTTTCGCAAGCCCAAAATAGAATAATTCAGAGCTCTACTTAGAATATTTCCAGGAACCTCTAACTTGTTCACGTAGGTATAATCACTCTTCATCTAATATTCTTATGCACACTTGCTGTTCCAGTGCTAGGAATTGAGAAACAGAAATAAGCCGAAAATAAAGAAATGTCGCTTTTTCGAGTTTTTCTACACTAATCTTTGAAATTGCTCGAAAATCATCGCTCGTAGAAGGCTACTTGTGGTTATACTTTCAAAGACTTAAGCTATACGACCACCTATATGCGAGCAGCTCAGCTCTGAAAAAAACTTGCCAAATTTCGTTTTCTTATTTTTAGCGATGGAAGAAATACGGCAAGTGTGCATGCGAATGTTAGATGAGGGGTGTATTTGCGTGGATAAGTTAGAGCTTTCCTTGAACTTTTCAAGCAAAATCTAAAAAAAATTTCTAGGTTTCGGATTCCCGAAAGTTTTATTTCGATTTTCAAATCAGCGTAGAAAGAACTCTGTGTAAATGTTTGGGCATCAATTTGCAGAGCTTGGTTTGCTCCTTACACATCCCAAAGCATTTTTGATATTCTTAGAATACGGGACTTATTGAAAACGGACGAAACTTATAGGACAATCTCATAATTTAGTGTTTTTAGACAAATTCTGTGCAAATAAATGGCGATGCACGACCAAATGGTCATGCTCGAGAAGAAGAAGGAGAAGTCACTACGACCACACTTTCAACGATCGCTGTTCGGGCAGGACCGCACGCTTCCATAGTTGTTGCATTATTGAAGGTGAGTATGTAGTACGGTATATATAGAAGAGAAAGCTCACAAACGACTGAGAGCATAAAAAACGGAAAGAACTTTTGGCACACTTCTCCTTACTATTCCACTTTCAGTTCTGTGTCAGGACTTTGAAGTTATTGATACGGAGTTAGGGAGTTAGTTCTTTTAAAAATAATTTTTTTCAGCAATCTCCTCAAACCAATGTACTCTTTTCACTTTGCCATTAGTTGCCGATCTTATTGCTGTTGCTCAATTCAATCAAGTGTCTTCTTATCTAGTATTAGGTTGTCTTATAAGTTTTTTTTCAATTTTGACTTTTACCGCAATAAGTCACAGACTACAGTAGTGATTAGAATGCAGGGTACCATTCGATACAAGAGAGCAAGCTCTACAAGACGCATATAAGTGTTCGCACCAGCTTCAGCACATCACGAGTTAGAAGCCGAAATCTGAGAACTCTCGGACATCCAAAAAATTGAAATTTTTCTATATCACTGTCCAAAGAAAAATTACCAGATCTCAGACTCGCTCACGCATATACACTCCACATGGTACATTCATATACGCCGTTGCTGTGTTTGTTTCTGTGCTGGCAACGGAGAAAGCTTGAATTTTCAAGCTTCCGAAAAGCGATCACACAGATAATTGTACATTACACTCCCCTTGGAAATACAACGATAAATTTTCAGCTTCCGGGAAGCGCTAGTTCTTGAGAAACACAGAATTTAGCTTCTTTTGCCAAAGTATTTCGTGTTGGAATCAATATTTTTCGGGGACCTATGCTTATAGAGAGCTGAAAATCTGTGACTTTACTGCTAAAGGCTTGTAGTGTAATTTACCTATGTGAAACAGCGCAGCATCGCTTTTTTTTGAAAGCTTGAAAATTTTAGTTTTCTCGGTTTATAGCACAGAAACAAACACAGCAACGGCGTATATGAATGTACCATGTGGAGTGTGTATGCGTGAGCGAGTTTAGGATCCGTTAAGTTTTCTTTGGACAAAGACATAAAAATTTTCAATTTTTTTAGGCATCCGAAAGTTCTCAGATTTCAGCTTCTAACTCGTGATGTGATGCAGCTGGTGTGAACACTTACATGCCAACTTGTAGAGCTTGCTTTGCTCTATCGAATGTTTCCCTGCATTCTAATTATTATTGAGAAGTCTGTGACTTATTGCGCTAAAAATTTTAAATTGAAAAAAAATTTATGAGACAACCTAATACTATTGAAAAAGCTAGGTGTGATTATAACTGCTGTTTCGTCTCGTCTAGATGATGAATGAACTCAATGCAAATCACCAATATCATTTTTCAGAAATATCCTCAAATAGAAACTAATTAGATAAATAGTAGTCAGAACTTTTTCAGAATTTTACGTAGTTTTATATTACCTTTTAGTCTGTTGGATATATACAATTACGAATTGACGAAATGAAACCAGGTCTCCTTGCCATTGGAGGATCTGGTGAAGAAGCAGCTGCTTTACTTCAAATTCACGATGATCTCATGGCACGACTCAAGGTAAGGTTTTTCCTCGTATGATATCCGAATCATCTCACGTGATTTATTGGCAAAACAAAGGCTCAAAAGCTTCCTCTTTTTTTCGCTTAAATCGATTTCAAGAAATGTAAAAAAGATGTTTCTCAAAGGTAGCTGTACCTCTAACAGCACTCTCCTGAAAATGTTGCTTGCACTCTGCAGCAAGTTAGGAATTTTTTACATGCAATTTTGATCTAACTTGTTTGAATTCGTAGTATGTGTGTGCTTACAAAGCTGGTGTCTGTGCCGCTTAGAGCGGGCGCAGCGTCTTAGCTCCACGACTTTAGGATTGCCCATTCTGCATGGATTTTGGATCCAGAAGGTTGTTAAGATACCCGTAAAATTAGTAGCAAAAGTCAAGCTCGACAGGTTTGACGTTTCCAGATATTTTCCTCATGTTTCGATATAGGTATAATAGGTGATATAGAACTGACTCGAACGAACCCTTCCATCCAAGTTACGCTCAATCAATGCCCCAGAGCCGCTTTATTCCAATACTGTTTCCTCAAAAATGTATACGAGGATCTGGAAAATGCCATTATAAAATAGCGTTGGCGTGGTCAAAGAAGCATACGAAGTGGGTAAAATCACTTCAGATATCAGAAAATCATCTCAATATGCCCCATTCTCATTCTCTAGCAGCTTAACGAGTAAACCTTTACAAAGATCATTTCAGGACAAAGAAGAACAAGTGACTGCCGTGCTAACGCGAGCGGAAGGTTTGAGCTCGGAGAAACAAGCTAATGAAGCAATAGTCTATGACGATATGGCAAAATGCTTGAGAGAGGTAAATCACTATTCTGAAAATTTTCTTCCATTAAAATAATCTCAATTAAGGCGTGGCAAGGGCTAAACAAACAACTAATATTACGAGGCTACCTTCTCAGGGAAACGTTACACTTCTATCAGTTGGCAGAACGCCATGAACAGGTAGAAGCTATGAATCAACGAAAAAACTGAACTAACGGTTTCTTAAACACCGATTCAAGTATGCTTCTTATTTTCTTTCAGCTAGTCAATACAGTAACAGATGCTCTCAAACGATTAATGGCTGGTGAAAGCGGTGAAGACAGCCCAGCAGCCGCGAAGAAGATTGAGAGTACCGTAAATGGTAAATTTCGAGACTTTGAGCAAGAACTTTGCAGATGACTCAGTTTCAGAACTCATTGAGACCACAGCTCAAGCAGTGGACTCTGGTTCATCGGTAATAGCTCAGATACGAACCCTTGGTCAACTTAGTGATGACCCTGGACGACCACAGGAAACACTGAATGCATGCGTACTCATCGAAAAAGTTATGTTGAGGTGGGTCATTTCATTTATATCTGCAGGTCGGAAGTCTTAGCAAGATCTTTACTTATTTGGTGGTATTGTACCTCTGCTAGTCACTACTGTACAGATTTGTGTAAAGCACATGTCCTCTGCTTTGCTATTGGTGAAGTTCATTCCTTCCTTCATTCAATAAAGATCTCTGATAGGTCACTCGTTTCGAAACTATGCTAGTAGCCCACTGCCTACAGAAAAGTTTTCATCGAGATATTCGCTCGTGCAAACGATCCTCACTCATTGTGTAACGTGATACAACCCTTGCAACGTCAAAAACATTTGTGAATACGAACCTACATCAGCATGTTTCTTGTTGAGCTATAAAACTGATTTGCATTTCATGTTCATGATGCTATCTAAAAGCTTGCCTTTCCGATTGAAATCCTGGAAAGTCGTACAAAGTATCCCAAGCACCAGGATCATCCATCAGTAAACACGCAGTTTAGGATAGCAGCTCAAAGACGCCTTAAGGCAACCAGTGATCCAGTTCATCTAAATTCAAGTTGAATGCTCAATGCGCATAGATTTCAGAAGTTTTTCTGATTCCCCAAACTTGCCCTCTCTGCTCCGACTTTTTTGAATCTGTTTTGACAGAAAGCCATCAAATCTCCATGCATTATGCTGACAAGTCCGAAGCCCTAGTTTCTGGTCCAGAAATATAGGTTGCCCGGAAAATAGTGTCGCATAGCATCCTACCGCGACAGAGTGACACAGAAAATAGCGAATGGGTATCGCGTGATAGAGCAAAGCAGACCCTATCATATAGTTCACAAACCTCCGCTGAAATCTTGCTGCACGTAGAGTTCGAATCCACAATATAAAAAAGCTCAGATATCTGAAAATCGTATCTTCGTTCATAGACGTCATAGGGTTCTCCAGGCACAGGCATGTACTCTTTACATCAAACATTCACTTGTACAATTTGTGGAATTTTCCCTTGGCTAGAACACGTGAAAAAAAGGTCAAAAGTAACATGTTGCGTTTTTCGATTTTTTTTGCAAAAAATTTGATTTTTCTCGAAAAGTAGGTTGGTTTAAAGCTGAAAACATGGTTTTCTCTGAAAGCTTCATACCATGGAATCACCTATTTGAGAGAAGCTCAGGATCGCTTTTGCAAAAATTTGCCAAATTTCGTTTTTTCAATAAATGTGCATACGAGCGCCTGGTATAGTGAGTTCATGCGTGAGCAGATAGGAGTTCCCAGGAATTTTCTGAACGGGCACGATTTTTTTCGTTTCTTTAGATCTTTAGTGCCTTATGAAATTTGGTTCCAAACTTCACGCAAGTCAAACTTGACGCGAAGATTCGAGCTTCATTTTGTAGAGCTTGCTCTGATTTATCCGACGCTACTCCACTTACCTTCACGCTCAACCTCCGCGATAATGCATGATAAAACAAGATGCGCATTATTTTCCGAATAATCTAACATTTTCATCAATAGTTTGTATTTTGCTAACCAAAAGCCGGTGCTCAGGAATCTTTTTGAGTTCGGACTAAAGTGTTCTTGCAATTCTCTTCTTGAACCCCTTTATCAACATATCTCACCTGTCACCTCTCTTAATTCCATGTGCGTGCAGTTCTCCTTCCTCCATGATTTTATTAGCTATGTCCTATTTTGGTTAGGTACGATCATTGCCACCTCAATCCTTCATGATCGTTCGGATGCAATTCGCCTCTCCCCTTCACAGAATTTCGCCGTAGTGAAGAAGCGCCCTTGAACTATATGACTATAAGCTCATTCTGGTTCGGCACGAGAGTCGGTCTTAAGGGAGACAGAAAGTCGCAGATCGCCGGTTTGCCCGGAAGCTTCCTCATCCACTTTCAATGCTGCAACATGCCTTTTTCTGCCCTTGAATTTCTAAGAAGAAGCGCTTTCGAAAAAGCTCATTTTCACTTTTTTACTTTTCTTTCGAATCCCTTCAACTTTCTCCCATAATTGAGCAAAGTGCACTTATAATTCCTGCTTTTCTGGGGGCCGTTACTGTTAGTATTCTACAATTCTCATCTCTCCGGATCTTCTCAGATTGCCTTCTTTTGGAAACATCTTGTAAGAGAGCGCTGGAAATCCTCACCGTTTTTTCAGTGTTCTTCAGAAAATTTGCTCATTTTTGAGCTGGCCGTACTCTTGGATTTTTCTTCTAGTTTTAGATCGATGCATAACTTTTGCACAAAATTTTGTAATCTTCTCGAATTTAGTAAAGTAACTTACTCGATACATAATAGAGAAAGGAATGTGCTTTCCAAAAGTAATTGATTCAAAATTCTTTGTTGGATAAGCCAAGAATACGAGATGATTGAGTAAAACACTCATAAAGTGTTTTTCCAGACTTCGATGGCTACAGTTGCTTAAGATTCTATTGTAACCTAATGTTATTCTTGCTCTTGGTTTTATGACCAAGCTTTTCATCTGCGTTATCGTTCAATTCAAAAAGCTTCCAAAAGCGGGAAACCGCGGCGGTTCCCGAAGCGAACGCTCTTCCAGTAGCACCTTTAGATCTGGTCCACTAGTCTAATTATAAAAGAGGATTGTGCGGATGTCTCTATAAATATATATGTATATAATTCGAGATTCTTTATCTACCGTTTGATATTGTTTCATATTGGTATCTAAAATGTTTTGTAAATGCGTATTTTTGACATACAGAAAAAAAGCATATTGTAACAATCGATTAGTTTGTTTGAGCATTTTCAAACGGTTTTTTTAGTATTTTTGGTGCAAGAATTATGCATTAACCTAATAATATCTCCTCAAAAAGTCGCAATGAATCTTGTCATGCGTAACCTCGTAAAACCATTGTCGTTTTGACCCTTAAATTCTCAGATATGAGTGAATCGTGTGAACAGCTGGTGAACTCTTTCGGTGCCGCGAAGTTGCTTGGATTTCTGTCAAGATTAATACAATTGTTCTGTAATATCCTTCGTACAGTATCAATCAAAACATCCTTTTTCTCTCTTTAAAAGTAAGTAAGTTTCGAAGAATTCGGTCTTGTCCACTTAGACTGAAACCTCATTGTGTAGGATGGAGAACCCATTCAATTCTCACTTCTGCCAGTCTTATGTCTAAATAGACAAAAAGAGGCGTAGAAAATTAAGATACTTATTGAAAGAATTACAGGATTGCCTCGGAATGGGAGGGAGTAGAAACAACGTGGAAGAATGAAAAGTCCAAAGTTATTCCAGCTGAAAAAATCGACGAAATGGAGGTGAGTGCCCTCTTCTTTCAAACATGTGTGGAAAAAGTAGAACCTACTGTCAAGAAAAACGAAACGAAGCGATTCTATGCATCAAAAGAGCGTGTAAGGTATTGTGTAAAAATTGCTGAGAACTTTTTATCAGAACACTTCTTTTTGTAAATGTCGTGTTAGCGATAAAATTTGTGATTCATCATGATATGCAATGTATTAGGTTGTCAAGAACATAATGTCGTTTTTTTCGGGTTTTTTCGTGTAAAGTTGATATTACTCGAGAAATAGAGCTTATCCAAGGCCGAAAATTTATGGTTAAAGTTACGAAGCTTTGTTGTATACAAAGGCATATGTGGGAGGGGCCCAGTACTACTGGGGGCGGAGTCTGCCATTTTCCATTTTTTAATTTTTTCTTGGTTTCTAAGCATGGAAAAAATATAGCAAGTGTACCTATGGATAAGCGCATGTGTCCTTTACAAGCAGGAGCAAGTGAGAGGTTTGCAGGGTTTACTAGGCGAAAATCCAGTTTTTGGCATCACGACTTGCTCGTATGTTTTGGCTCTGAACTTTGCGTAGATAACAAGTTCTGCCAATGTTCGGATGTCATCTTGTAGAGCTTCCTTTGCTCTATCGAATGGTACCCCTCCCATGGTTTTTTGGATTTGTCTTATGGCTTTGCTATGAAAAACGACATTATTTTCTTGACAACCTAATACAATCGTGCTTTGCAACAGCTGATGGCACTCGTTAGATGGAGTGAGATATATTTTTCAAAACTCTTCAATTTCTTCATTTTTATCTGCAATGAAGCATCACCTTGAATTCCCTACGCGATGAGAAAAGGCATAGGAACTTGCATTAGTATTTTGACATTAGCAAATTGGATGAGCTTATCATAATTGAGCTGGACAAAAAAGTGATTTGGGTTGTTCGGAAAGGAATCCAAAAAGCAGCAGCCTAACATCGAACTATTGCTTCTGGAACTGTTTCTAATTACAATTATTTCGGAAACATTGCGTTTTAGATACGTAGTCTATCAGATTCGTTCAGCGAAAAAATAGCCAAAATGCATTCTCACTGTTTTTAAGTAGACTGTTACTGTCTAAAGCCAAGCAAGCTGCAAGAACGGCTCCCAGCATTCTCATGCCACCATCTACTTGATATGAACCCGAATACACTCGTATGCGTCAAAATCCCAATTTTAAGAAAAAATGCTGCGGACTCACAGTCAGGCATGATACAAATGCTCATTTCTCCTTTCAAACCTATTGGTAAATTATCTTTTAAAGCATATCTGAGCTCTCTTCTATAGTCACGTTCTCAAACCTTGAAACGTAAACCATAAATTTCACTTCACTTCATACATGCGCTTTATGCAAGAGATAACAAACGTATAAGAAGATTGAAAAGCTTATACCCAAAAACTTTTATTGATTCTGAGCTGGTTCGTCCCGGCAGTTGCTTTTGAAAGAACAAATTCTGGGGAGACTACAGAAAATGGAGGAAATTAATCTATACTAAAAAAAGTGGGTCCAGGTGATTAACTGATATATTGCTGAAATAAAGAATAAGAATAAGAACCCAAAGATAAAATTTGTAGTTAGTTTGACCCTTCAATGATGGATTGTCCAATTTGTCCAATTTTTTTTCCAATTTTGATTGTCCAATTTCCAAGTCCATGTTTGAAAGATCATCACGCTTCGGAATGGAATCATGATACGATTCGACTAACTCAAAGTTTTTTGAAAAAATGGAAAAATTGCAAAGTTCATTCGTCAGTGGACTAGCCACATTGAGAGGTCTGCGAGTCTGAGGGAGGGTGTGCTTTTCGTGCTCGTGCTGGCTGAATAGCTATTGCGATATTCTAACGGAGACAAAGAAGAAGAAGAAATAAAATTATAGCAACACTCCTTTTTTGAGGCGACCTGAATCTACATTACCTAATGGGGGTATGTTTCCAGGAGATCGAAGAATGGCTGTCACTTGCAGAACGACGAGTCAAAGCAGTCAATGAGCTTGGTTTTAAGCGCCTACTGGAAGAAGGAGATGTGAGTTTCTCAGTATGCCCTATGTCAGCGCGAGTCAATTGCCGCAACTTATGCATAGTTTTTTTTCTCGTTTTCCTTTTTCTCGTCACAAGAACAACACGCACACTTGACAGGCGCACAAAGCTCGTCTGCTCGAGTTGGGTGCCAGTGGTGCAGCCGACGGCTCTAGAGTCGCACATCTGAACGGCAGAATTGAGGAATTCCTGCACTACGTCAAGACCAGAATGAACCGCTCAAAACGAATTCAGGCGTTCTTCCAGTCGGCACAATCGGTTAGCACCCTCATCATCGTTATTTTCTCTATCGTTATTTGCCTCAGTTGGCGCATGGAGCTGTGGTTTCGTGATTTTTGAATGCTTAAGTCAGTCTGTTGCTGTGTGACTAACTAACCCTTTTTTGTGTTATTATTATCACCCGTATAAGTTTAATTTTCGTGCTTGATTTACTCGAGTTGTATTCGTTCAAAATCTATTCCTCCTCATCAAAAATCTGTACTTTTTTTCTGCTGTAGCTCACTTGGCCTCAGCGGAGCAGATCGAGCTTTCTCAAAAATGAGGTTTCAGTAACACTTCGAAGCTGCTGAAGACGCAGCATTATTACTAAAACCTAAGCTACGTCATCAAAAAATACTATCGATCACCCTAGAAACAACTTGTAATTCTTATCTTAGCTGTTTTGAAGCTCTACACTTCATTACATCTCTAACATCCCTTACATCTCTTCATCTCTTATCAATCTACATGAGCTATTCTTCATTGCTCCACTTTGCCTGCAGTATCGCGCCTACAACAAGCTGAATACGTTTTTTCTATGTCCAAACTTTTCTGTTCACAACAGAACTAATGGTTTCAAAAACGCGGGGGGAGGGTGGAGGGAGGAAAGATATAGAGGTGAGGTGGAAGGGGATGAAAAAATGCAGGACGACTGTTAAGTTGAGAGCAGGGCTCGACACGAGGTGGCTTCCTAGAATTGCGAAAAACGAAGCACCCTTTGACTTCACTATGAAAGTGCCACATCCGCCATGAAATATTAGGAGAGAAAACACATGAAAAGCAACAAAACAAAGCAGAAGGAGCCAAAGAAGCATTAAACAAACGCGATCATATTCCTATTTTCCGGATTGGCGCCATAATGTATCCAGCGTGCAGCAGACGCGCCCGGAGCAGCGTTGCCGCCGCCATTCAAAATTTTCAGAGGGCTGTAACTAAACGGAGAGGAAGGAGTCTGAGGCGGTTTAGGAACCAAACCAATTTGTAGGGTTCGAGTGGTAGGGTGAGATATACGTAAAGAAGGTAGAAAAAATTATGCGAGGGAGGAAAATTTTATGACTTTTTCTTTCCCAAGCCATCTCAGGTGGCTTCCAGATGTTGAAAGCCACCTAACTCCAAAAAAGTTTGCCACGCCTTCAGTTCACATAATTTTTTCATGAGTTTTCAGACATAGTCCTAGCTCCTCATTGCCCATCTACACACCAATTTTGGTGTCATTTCATTTTCACTTCGCTGTAAACAAGATCCTTGTTTGTTTGAGAGAGCATGCCGCCAGCATGCCGGCAGCATCCCGGCGGCACGCGGACCCCGTAGACAGCGGTATGCTCTTCCGCAGAAATGATATCCCCTTTGCCTTTTCTCCCAAAAACGATATCCAGCTTGCTTGGTAGGCCACCCATGCCGTGCCCTGGTTGAGAGTGTTCCTTTGAATTCCATCGCCAATATCATCTACAATGATTATGTAGTCCAAATCCGCCGCTTGAATGTACGATTAGGAGCTATAAAGTGGTAAGAGGACAATTCTAGGACTTTATTCCAAATCCTCGAATGTCCATGCCATTCCTGCTTAAATGGTTGTAGGGCTCTTGAAATGTGAATAATGCTGATATTCAATAGAGCAGCTTAGGGCCATGTTTTTAGCTAAGAACTCTTAGGACTTTACTGTAGTACTGGTACCAATCTTCGTTGGCATACTACCGGTTTCGGGCTGCCCAAATGTAGATGTAGAAAGTGGTAAATGAATAGGTCGTATTAGCTCAATAGTTTCCTTTGCTTTTGAATTTCTGTCTATTCACTGCCAGTGATTTATAACGAGTAGCTTTGACTGCTTTGCTTTCGATTCATATTCTCCAAACATCAATTATTCTAGGCGTCTCTTGACATCCATCTATTTTTGCTGCTAACCACGGAATTTGTGCATTTATAGATATTGATTTTGATATTTGTAGTTCTCTCAGACCTGTGATACCCGAACTTGTCATCTGTTAACATTAGTTCACTTGATTTTCTGCTTGTTAATAATTGTCTGCTGCTGTCCGTGAGATTACTAAACAGTGCATGGTTGTTTTATGCTTTTATAAAATTTGTGAGTGCAGTGCCTGCTTTTTGTACGATTACTTGCATGAGCGGCCATAAAAACAGATCAAATATATGAAATGAAAATAATGCGACATGATTGAAATGTACGTGAGTCAAACTTATCTCGTAAACTGAGGTAATTTTGCATAATATTTTGAATAGCACATTCCGAAGTCCATGCCATAATCCAATACTGAAGAAGATCTAAAACTATCAAACTAGTTCTCGACAAAATGCGGCTCAAAAGTGCGAGGTTTAGGGGAACGGCACATTTTTGCAGTGAAGAGTTGATCCTTAATATTTTTAACTGTATTGTGCTGTATATCCTCAAACAGAAGAAGATCCAGAAGTTGAACGCGAAATATTGAGAGAATGAATAACATTGTCCAACTCACATCTGCTTTCTCTAGCTGCGGAAACTGTAGGAACCTTGGAGCTTTTTAAAACAGTCGGGGGTTAACTTCTAGAAGTTTGTGTGCCAGCCAGAATCTTCCAGATCATAATTTTACCATTTTAATTTGTTGCTGAGAGGGGCATTTTATGAATTTTGCTAAAATCGCCGACAACAAACGCGATTTTTGCTTGTCATGGATCAGTACTTTAACAAATTATGGCAATTATTTGTTGCTCTTAATTTGTAAAAAAAAAGTCACCGAACTCCAACGGAGTTCACTGAAATCCGCGTCGCATCGCCATAACGTAGATGGAGTTGAAGCTCAAAAGCCCCTTCGACTCAGCTCGGCGAGACCCATCTTCTGATAAAATATGGTAGTCTCAATACAGTAAGCGCACATTACATTGGGCAGCCTGATTTTGTGTATTCTTTCAAATTTTTATTTGAGGTATCAACTGAGTGTGCTTATTTATTGACTGAGTAACCTACTATTGACGAAAATCTATAAAATTTCATCGCTTATTTATCAAACCGGCACTTCTATTAATCAGGAAATCCTAGTATTTATCTACTGTGAACCAAGATATGAGGATGGGACGCGGAACTCCGCTGGAACTTGGTGTCATTTTTGACAAATCATGACTAGTTTCGTATTTTTACCGGTTGGCGCAACTTCAATTAGGATAACGCTAATAGCCTAAAGCGTGTGTAACTGAAACTGTAACTGTAACTGTAGCATGTGTGTAACTCATGCAATTTCGGTCGCTGTGCGATTTATCGCTACTACGCTCACAAATTCTTGCAGTCATATTTATATAATTGAGACTTAGCATGTTTGCATCAGCTTGCAAAAGCTAAGCACATATCCATCTGAAATCCGCGCTTGTCACTTGCGAAGTTGCTTCAGATGTGACTGAGGCCTAATTGCCAAGAACTTGATTGATTTTCCGGTTTGGACTCTCGAAGTTTTGATTCAATCCCAGGTCCGGCCTTCCTTGAATCTTAGCATGACTGTGTAATCTTCTATCAGCTGATGTAGCGTAGACCAAGACTGGTAGATAGATTCATTGGCTTACGTACGTTTCGGCTTCTCCGCCTTCTTCAAAGCCTGGAAAAAGACATTCACATTCATTCTCCCAATCGCGGGCGTAATCTATTTGATCACATGTCAGTCATGTGGTGAAGAGTATGTAGACGAAACAGGTCGAACTCTGTGCATCCGGACCAAGGAACATTTGAAAGGACTCGCAAAAGGTAGATCATCAACCCTCCTGAGTGCTCACAGCAGGCTCTGTCATGAAATTATCGCACGAGCCCCAAACTATAGCACGCAAGACACTTGAGGGGTCGTGGATCTGCTCTCGAAATCCAAAAATGATTAGAAAAGAAGAATGGATTGCCATCACAAACGAGCTTGCACCCTTCCGGACCCTTTGTGGATTTTGATCTACGGATAGGGGTCGGGTCAAGCGCGGGGGAGTGATTAACATATCACTAACTCATCAGTAGCGGCGCAGCTTTGCTTGGTGGTCGCTTTCTCTCATCCGCAAGGCTATAAGGTGAGCGCTAACCCTATTAGCGTTTTCTCGTTTGTTTGTTTTGGCTCTGTTGGCTGTTGAGTTGTACCGATGTGGTGAAAACGAAGCATTTGGGAGGATAGATTGTAAATGTCGACGTTTCCAGGCTCTGAAGAAGGCGGAGAAACGAAACGAAACGTACATAAGCCAAAAAATCTATCTACCAATCCAATCTTGAAGTTTCGATTGTTGACAAAAAAAATGAAATGGAGAAAGAATGAAATAAAAAAATAAAAATATGTGAAAAAATACATACAAATGAAATGTACCGCTGACTGGTTTTTCCTAGGGCAAACTTTCCTCATCGAAATCGTCGCGATTTGACCGATTCAGCGATATCGCGTCTCTGACTTCGCGAGGCGATTATATCGCTGAGATTGAACTTCTTTCCCGAAAGATTTGTTGAAAGTATTTTTTGTTGATTTAGAATGTTTACTTGCAGAGATGTTCAGAAACTAATCAATATCTGCAACATCACAATCTTTGACGTTTTTTTCAGCGCGGGAGCCACAAAAATTTCAAAGGCACAAACCTGCTCAAAAAATTATCTTTGCGAGATTAGGAGGAACGGCACATCTAGTGCGATATTGAGAGGAACGGCACATCACTGCAGTGATATATCCCCTTCAACAAATTGAACTTTGGGCTGTTCACGATATTGCAGTCAATCTATGCTGTAAGGCCGTTTCGTAAAAGTTACGGTAGGTACAAGGTAACTGAAGTGCAAACTTTCATTTTTCGGGGAGCGGAGAGGGAGGGGTGAACCGAGTGATATTAAGGCAAAGTGATACCAGTAAGGTTTTTGTGTGGATTTTGTAGACGTCTGAGGCAAGTTATGAGGATGCACCTCAAGTCGGTATCAGACCTTGATAGAAGAGAAAGAAGGAGTATCGAACTAAATTACGTTTCAACAGCCGCAGGGACTTGATTAGCGTAACCCACCGTAACCTATAAAAACGGTTCTTGTGCAAATCACCGTCGATCAGCTTGTCCAGTGAGCCTCATAGGCTGAGTTGCGTCCGCGAACGCAGAACACAGTGTTCGAATGCATTCATTTGAGGGAGAAGTATGCCCAGGTAGAGCGATTAGCGACTTTACCGCCTCGATTTCGTCGCTACTTCCGGCAAATCGCGACGAATAGAAATCGCAACGAAATCGCGTGATGTACGCCCGCCCGGCCTTTCAGAATACCATTCTATAGAGCAAAGCAAGCTCTAAAAAATGACCATCGAGGATCCATCAAGTCATGATCCGTAAACTTTAAAGCGAAAAACTGAAATTTTCGATTACTCCCAAAACATCTCCTTCCAGAGAATTCTTATACCTTTAACTTGGTCATCATACTGCAAACCATAGTGATTGTAACCAAAAATGCAAGTGCTAGGTTTTTTTTTCGAGGTCCAAAATGGGGAAGCAAAAGTAGCGCAAAAATGCGAGAATGTCATTTTTTGGGATTGGTGTCAACTTGGTATTTCTCGATACCAGGGCAAAACTGCGGTACGTAGTATATAACCGCTGTGATGGGATATGGGATCTGAACCTGAAGTTGTCATTTTTGGAGTTCCTTTCTCTCTCAATTTTTATACGCGCAAACAAATCCAGCAAATCCAATAGCAATTCGATAACTATTATATATCTAGTGTATGATGGCCAAGTTGGGGACCGTAGAGGTTTTTTAGAGGAGATCCGATTTTTAGGCAGTCAAAAACTTCAATTTATAGTTCTTTTATCAATCATTAGCGGTCATCTTGTAGAGCTAGCTCCGCTCTATCGGATGGGCCAAGTTTGTTAAGAAAACAAAAACGGCTCAATTTATTTGAACAAAGCAAGGCATACTTTTGAGGCACCCTAATAATTATGAGAAGATTGGCATGAAAAGGTTTCAAAATGATTAGCTTTGGATCATTGACTTGTGGGGCAAAACTGGAAGCGGTCATCGCTGGGACGAAATATTAGGTGAAGTGATTCCATCCTGCTCACTTTGAAACTTTACACCCCTGAGGCTTCTGGGACAGCGAGTCAGATGTGCAATGAGTCACTGTTCCGAAAAAAGTCGTTTTCATGGGCCAGTCTAGGGGTGACATCCTTCTCCTTCCCTCTATCAAGCGCTGCAAATCATGACTAAAAATGGCAAAAACAATCTTTGCATTTTGCAATTCCTAGCAAACTGCTACCACCATGAGGAAGCTGTTAGAGTAGAAAATTTGGAAATGTTCTCTTTGTAAAATCAAAACCACATGGAATCCACTGATATAACCACTCACCACTAATTTTGCGCAAAAGACTTGTCATATATCTTCCCTACCGCATGCGCAGTCCTGCTGCTGACATTGAGCAAGAGCATTCTTTGACTACGATTGAATTCATCGGCACTTTTTCCTTCGGAGGTGCTGATGAATTCAATCGTAAGTGTAGTTACATAGTCTCTACTTTGTTTGTAATAACCAAGCAAACTTTGAGTTCTGTAAGCAATTCGTCCTTTGTGAAGCATTGCTACTGTTCACTCTGTGATCCAGCGATCTGATAATAGTTTTCGTAACTTTTCAAAATCTGTACAATTCTCTTTTTGTAAGGCTTGCTTTCTGTTGTTAGCTGAGCTTTTGCAAATGTTTGACTAGCTCAAATTTCTTTCGTTACCCCAAAAGTGGGAGTGCTTTGCACGGTACGCTTGGGTATCTGAGGTACATGAACCATTTGAGGAAACTGATTGGGAAGACATGACGGCCAAGAACTGCGGTATAATTCTTCGCTTGAAATGTTCTCTTTCCAGTCGACCAATCAGCGTTTATTGGTACGGTACCGAATGGTATTTGCATGATTTTTCGGCAGCGGTCAACACAATAAGCTTTGGCTTAGCGAACGACCTCTCAATCATCAAAACGTAATACAAGTACGATTCTTGACACTGCTTTCAACGATTGTTAGAGATTTTGCCAAAAAATTTGATCCAACCGCTAAATAAGTCAGTAGTCCGCTTTCTGCCTATGATGAATTCTGCACAATTCTGCATGGGTGCTGGTTTCCATCAAAGGTGGCAAAAATTTCTGTAAACGTATTTTTCTCAAACCACAAGCGCACAGTGTCTTATACAGAACAAATCCGGAGTACGGTATGGCACAGTCAAGCTATGCATGGCATTATAAGTGTTCGTAAATTAATAATTTTTGCAATCTATACTGTTGTGATCTTTTGCACATTAACATCGCAAATTATGTTGCATAAATTAGATAAGGTTTAAGCAAGAGCAACTCTTTTTGTTTGCAATGTACATTAAATATTTTGCTATTATTGTAGATCATAGCACGACTGTAATGCTCAATAGGCATGGTTCAAATTTTGCATACCAAAGTACGCGCCAAAAAAATTTCTGATCTGCACATTTGTCACCTGAGAATGATTCCTTCCAAAGAAATCAGTGAATTTCTTAGTTTGTAACTGTTCGCTGCTGCTGTGGGTAGTCAGCCGCTGATAAATGCAAATTCGCTAATCCAAGTGAATTATATGAAATCCTCTGTTTGGTAGTTCAGATAGTCATAACCCCATTTTGTGAGCTCTGAGAGCTGCATCGAGAGGGCATCAGCTAGTGTAAAGCTTTGCTTCATTTTTCTGCTATGAGTAGTTTTGTCGGATTGTGGGGGTTCATGAGGTGCGAAAAAATTATCGATTCTGGTTTAAACAAGCCATCCGCCAGCACTTGTAGACAGACACATTTGTTCGATTCTGAGTAATCCACCCTCCTTTGCTGCATTTGAGCTTCCCGATCTGGAATGCTGCAGAAGACGGGTAATTGTTTGGGATGAATGTTAATTGGAGCTGCATAGGGAGATTTTGATGACTATTGTTGGAGAAAAATTTTTCGGAGAAGCCTCATAAATGAATCGAGAACAGTAAAGGGAGAGAATTCGCGCTGCAGTGATTTGCATAAAATCATCCTATATTTTATTACAATGACTGCGTACCTTTCGAGAAGCAAACAGAATGAAAACTTTACATCCACGACGTTCGAGGAATCGCGGTCGTTTACTTTTTCGTTTGGATGATTTTACGAGAGTGCTGTCCCCGTGGGCGGTGATGAACAACGCTCACTTTCTTGCCCCTGTACACATCCTCCCTGAAGTTTTCGAGACAGGATGACTCAAAGCAGGTCAGGCAAAATTCAAAAAGATTACTGCATAATGATGCAGGGAAAGTCAAGCTCTGACTCAACAACAAAGTATTAGATTAGGCAAAAAGCATACTAGTAAAGCAGATTGTGAGAAAGTTTAGATATCGAATGGAGCTACAGTATACCAAGTTTGAACTGGACTTGTCCCCGAACGCAAACAATCGCTTGCCCTAGCTTGTAGTTAGCTTCCGTAGTGTCAATGTACGACCCAAGCCGCATGTCATATGCATGCATGACCGAGAAACTCAACTTCAAACTCCGGCCCAAACCGTATTTCCCACCGGAACCCGATCTGGTCTTTTCGGACGGAGTACGGTTTAAGGGATAATCTAGGTCGAGCTTATAAGGCAGCCGTCTGGAACATTCAGATGCATAGATCTACGCAAGAAGTCATGTAGGACAAATTCCCCTAGATGCCTTTGACAGTATAACGTTCGTTACATTTGGTCATTGAAGCTTATATCTTAATCTAAGTAATGACTATCCTAGAATAAATCACAGGAAAAACCTGAAGAAGAGACCTACATGACTTGAGTTAGTTTAAAACGCTGGCTTCATACAGCTATGTTTAGCTGCGGCGTTATTATGAAGCAAGTTATCAGCTTTTTCTATGAACAAGTGGTTTACTTAAATATAAGATGAAAAGATTGCCTGTTTATAAAAATCTGCAGAAAATGTGCTGAGATATCAAAGTGACATTAGCCGAATCTTTTGTCGTAACAAAAATTTTAAGGGAGTATATTAGCGCTTAGATTATCTTTACCGTAATACCAGTAAGTCGATGAGCATGCAAATCTCGCAAGAAGAACGCCATTAACAGATTGGTGGGCAATGGACAGCATATTTGGAATCAGCTCCCAAATCAAATTTCCAGAAACTTTTTTCTTTTTCAAACACTCTAAGTTGAGTGCCATTCCTTGTTAGCAATCTTATCAGATGCAATTTACTTGAGCCACCGGTTGCATGGAGTGAAAGGAGATGTAAACTGACTGTATGGTCTTGAAATTCTCAATAACAAGATTTTTTCAAGCATGATTAGCATGAGCTTAACTATGCACCTATGATTCAGACTCTTTCACAACTGTCGATGATGGAAGCAGATATGCGAAACGCCAACGCAGCCATGGCCGGGGAACTTTACCCGTTGGCAAAGCAGAAAGCCACTACAGTCATCCACGAGGGTCGTGACATAGCCGGTTAGTTTAAAGTGATTCTTTTTGGACACATATGCGCCTCGGGCAGCAGCGCCCCCACTAGTGCAGACACTGCACAACCACTTCCTCCCATTCGCTTTTGCTGCTATATATACTAGCACTTCACATAATCTTCTCCAATGAGCAGGTCATTTCTTTTCGCTGCTCGGTGACAATGGTGACATGTCAATTGTGATTGAACTTTGGTGACCTTCGACCTCATTTGCTATCAAGTCACTTCTGTTTTCGTACTGCACAATCACTCATCCCTCGTAACACTTACTGCAAACTGTGACTCTTCTCCATTTTTAACCTGATTCAAATATCACATTAGATTAGTCAAACTGAATCAAAATCTAATGCAGACATCTTTAATATGTTGCGTACCCTCTCCAAATTTTCTGAGGTGCAGGTCATCCTCTACGAGCTGTTCTTTATTTCCTTACAGAATCCTCTGAAACCTTGAGAAAAAACATGTTGCCATGATTCCCGTGAGCGATTCCGGTCTTCAAGCCCATTATAAAATGTTACTGAAGCATTTTTCTATCTTTTCGTCATGCTTTCAAAATTCTTGTCATCAGTGGCTTTCTTATGAGTAGTTTGCCGTGATTCCATCGCGCCTACAGTATGACACCAATACAGTAACCCACGATTATATTTTGAACGGCATTTTGACACTCACAGAAGTCATCCTAGGTCGAAGGAAATATACCTCAGCAAATTTTAAAGCCGCTATTTTATTCGTGTGCCATTCCACTACATGACAGAACTCAATCCTCCTATCAAAACAATTTTTCTTTGAACCACATTATTACAGCAGCGACCTTATGGCGGTAAAGTCATAAGCATGGCATCTGCCTTTTTTGGTAAACAAGAAGATTTAGTAGTGCTGCCCTTCAACCAGAAATTGCTTTACAAACCCAACGGCAGTAAATCCTACTCTGAACGACGGCGGAGGCGGCTACCATTGGATAGTGCTGGCTCAGTGCTGGCAGACATGCTGTCCTGAGCCATGGCAGTCCAGATGTAGCCAGCTGAATGGGTCTCTCTCGTCCTCAAGATTAGTCTCACAGCCGAACTCCTCCATACTCCTTCAGTAGCCTTTGTGTTGAGACCTTCAGAGTTTCTATCAATTTTTCGACGTTGAATAGGCGCACATATTATCATAGGCACAATTTCAATTATCTCATTAAATATGCGTATCTGTATCTGCTATCCATTCTTCATGCTCTATATTGCTGTTTTCATTCGTATAATTGAAATACTATACTTTTAGCAAGGGAGGTACTTACGTACGAAGAACACGCTCTGGTGAAACAACGGTGTCGAGAAATGGAGGTTCAACTGCGTATGCTTGAAAGTCTTGCCAATGATCGCCAGAGAGGCACGCAAGTCAGTCAAGAGGTGCGTACAACTTTTATTAGGCTCAGAAAATGTATCTGATCGGAGTGGTTAGATATAACAGCATTTAGAACTAACAATAAGGGTTTGAGGAAAGAACGGAAAGAAAAAATAACCTACAGTCCCGTGATAACAATATCCAGGCAATATGCATAAAAGGATAAACTACAGAGTAGATTTTCAGTCGAGATAGAACTCGAAGGAACTTCGAAAGTTTGCGCTCTTTTTTGCATAGCCTAGGGAATCGAGATCGTATAGACCATCTTTGACTTTTTTGTGTCTTGATAAATAGCTTTACGAAAAAGATTGGGGCGAACAACTGTTAAGATCTTCTGCGATATACTGTCTGCATATGCACTACACTTGGTAAAAAAATTTAACCGAAGACAATGAAGTGCAATTTCATGACTATTTTGAAGTAATTTTTAGAATTAGTGACTATTTTTTGGACAAGATACTAAAGACAGATCAAATTCTTTGCGAAATTGGTTAGTTTCATATCATCACTCGCATACGGGCTGAGGACCGCAAACTACCGTATCCCTCACTAATAATTCATTATCTCGATTTGTCATTTTCGAATTAGCATTTTCAGTAGTCTGTCTGATCCATAATTGAGATGACTATAATGTTGTCAACATACTTTTAAATTTTTTATTTCCAAATTTCCTAATTTCAGCTAGCTAGCCTACAAACATGGCAGGATATGCGTGTCGTACCTTTCCTTGCCACGCATGCCGACATGGGTGGGACCTTGAACGAAGCGGTAGATTTTATTGAAGCGCACAAATTATTTGCGGATGAAGTCGTTGTAAGTCTTCTGTCTAGAATAGAAGCATAACCACTTATGGTTACGCAATTTTGCAGAATCGCGATGCATCCGTCGTCTCAGCAATGTCAAAGACGTCACAGATGACAGTAGTAGAGCAACATGCTATGAGAACATTTGAAAGAAACTACGAGCGGCTCAAAGAACTTCTTGAGCATCGTATGCGTATCGGTAGCAATTTTGTCCAGGTAGAAGCTTATTTTTCGCAGAAAAGAACTCAACAGGGAGCTAATGACGCTTTGAGGTGCACAAATTCGCGAAAGACCTAGAATCATCGTTTGATGCTCTCGGATCCCTGCTTGACACCAATAGGGACTTCGCGAGCGATAAGGTGGCAGCACAAGTGAATAATGTCTTCCGCATGATTGAGGAGACGATGACTCAGGAGAAACATGACGGTGAGTGATGTTGAGTCTATACTACTGCATCCTCCCGAGCAGCTGTAGAATGACGAACTGAGTTGTAGAACCAACAATAAGAAAAAATATGCGCTCACTTACACTGTCACGTATTCTTATTAGTTTTTGCCGAAAAAAGCACGAAGGAACCAGCTGACTCTTAGCAGCTGGCCGTGACTTCCTTATAGAAAAGCAGTTATTCGCTCTAAATGATCCTGCATTCTACACAGTTGGGCGCAACCAACTCAACTGAAACACAAAGCTTGACAGAATACAGCAAAACCCGCAGAAGAATGTCTACAGACATTTCAAATGATAATATTGAGAATGCTTTAGTAAACAAAATCATATCAACTAATAATTGTCATACCTATAACGGTTAACCTATGCATACCTTTCACAGAGTCGAGATCAAAACGAATTCAGTTTGTGCAAATCTTGACAGAGCAGTAACGCTAGTATAGCCAGTACATGTAATTATATGTTGACATCAGTTGCCTACCCAGGATGTCCAGTCGGGGAACAAAATTTTTTTGGAAGAGACGTAAGGCGTTAGCCACTTCAAGATTTTTTTGGGATGCTTCCCAAAGTTTCTGCGGGCCTTAGTCCCGAGGTTTCAGGAGGAAAAATGTGTGGAGGCAGCCACGCCCCGAAAAAAATCGTTTTACAGGGCTAATATTGAATTTCGGAACTTTTTGAAAATCATCGCAAAAGTTTTTCGTTGGTGGGCTTCACTAGCCATTGTCGAAAGTTAGAAAATGATTACATTATATAGAACTAGGGGTATCTTCCATCAGAAGGGTTTGTCGAACATACTGTTTCGGAAAAGCAGAATGCTGCAAACCTTCCTGTAATCCCTTTCATTGGAAGAGACGGTCAAGAGGTGCGCCTTCTCCATACGTAATCAGATCAATAGCCCAATTTAGAGCTGTCCAAGTCTTTCAAGAAACCAGGCAAAGTTATACAGCTTACTGGCTATCCGAAGTCACCACGTGCTAAGTTTGGCGGGTTTGGGTGAAGAGTTGAACGAAATGTCTACGAAATTGCGACTAGATGCATTTTCACGAGTTTTGAACTTTAACATCTATATTCTCAATAGATTTCAAGGTGATAAGGTTAAACGGCAAAGCAGTGGTCTTATGTAACTCCTCAGAAGTCTGATAGGCTTTTAGATCTTCATTGAACATGAAAATGCTCTACTTGATGTCCATCTGACAATAAAAATCATGCCTCTTGACCTACACCCCCTTTCACTCTAGCTGCATGGAAAATCAGAAGCAAATTTCAGTTGAAAGATTTGTCAATGCTGCTCAGACAGTACAAAGAAGTGATGAGACTCTGGATGTACATCGATCCGTAAGAGCGGCACAGAATATGCTGATCGACCACGATCACCGCTACATTTATCTCAGATCGAAATGGGACGATTGGCAGAGAAATAAGGCAAGCTTTGAGTGAAGCTTTGAAGAGCTTTCGATTTTGCATTCAAAAAAGAACCAAAGCTCATCAGTTCTGTTTCAGATCGAACTGAAGAAGCATGTAAGGATCATCGAGGAGATTGAGATGTGGCAGGAAGACACGTGGGAGATCATTAGACTCCTCGAGAACACTGCCGTCACTACTCTGCAGGTTGATTTTTTGAGATCTGATGACTCGAGGTCAAAAATTTTCTTGTAGGAGAGCGAAGGGCTTCATCGCAGAGTTGCTGAGCTGGGTCAGACGATCGACCAACAGACGGCGAAACTGGAAGACGCGAGAAAGTATAGAGAAAGTGAGCAAAGCAGAAAAAACTTCTTTTGCTATATTTCCACCCTTTCCTCGTATTTTACGCCTTGCTACGTACCGGCTACAACTCCCAATACATTGTGTACCTATGCGGAATTTCCATGATTCTATTGCCATATCTTGCAGATGAGGAGTACAACAGAAGAATTGACGAGCTGCTGAGGAGACAGAAGGAGATAATGGAGCGCTACAAGAAGCTAAAGAAGAAGGTAGAATCAGCTACAAGTTTTTAAAGAATCAGCTAATGTTTTTGAAATCGAGAAACGAAACAGCCCTTTTGTTAGGTGGAAATCGAGTACGAAACATTCGCGCAGCAAGAAGTCGAAGAAACAATCAGAGCTCCTCAAATTCTCACCGCCCTGCAGGATGCCCAGGTCTGATAATATTTGCTTAGGAGTTGAAACTTGGCAGAAATATCAAAATTTCAAGGTTGAAGAAGGTACCCGCTTCGAGTTTGTTGCACGGATCGAGGGCGAGCCAGAACCAAAAATCACGTGGGTCTCTTTGCAAAATTATACCGTATTCATCCTACTGTAACACGGTGACGAGGCTAGAATAGTTATGAATTCTCCTTCAGCTGGCTAAAGGATGGAATCGACGTCAAAAACAACATCGACTATCGTCAGGAATACATTAACGGAGTTGCTAGCCTAGTTATTGAGGTGCGAATTTCTTTAACGACATCAAGTGCTTACAAAACAATTATGAAATTTTTGTCATATATTGTGGTGCTGATTGTTCCAGGAAACTTTCATCGAAGATACGGCCACATATACGGTTCGAGCCGAAAACGAAGGAGGAGTTGCGGAAAGCAGCGCCAAACTAACAGTTAAATGTATGTTTCTATACCATGTCAAAACAAACACAAAGAAAAGAGCCTGATGATCACTTTTTTACTTAAATTTCTCGTCCCGATTACAAGAAAACCCACAATTTGCTCTCATATTCTTGGAAACAAGGAACTTCCTAAGCTATGCATTTTCAGCCCGCTCAACCGTTTCTAGCTATCTCGAAGAGGAAAAGCCGCGATTTATTAAGAAACTAACCAATGTAACAGTGACAGAAGAAGAGACAGCTCGCTTCGACTGCGTTGTTGTTGGTCGTCCGGAACCAGAAGTGGTAAGTGTCACACTCCTAAAAGGAATTCTCCCTGGTTGATGATTGCATCATTCAGCGGCATTTTGAGAAATTACACTGATGCATGCAGACATTTTTGGTAGAACTCACAATTTCTGTTATAGGTTTGGTACAAAGAAGAGAACACCATAAAGGAAGACAAGAGAGTGCACTTCGAATTTACCGGCGACCATTGCACGCTTACCATTGATCGGACAGGTTATCCACATCATTAACTAGTTAACCCGCTTCCCCTACTAGCATTCTAGTTTCAGTACCATCCGATACCGGATTGTACACTGTCAAAGCGAAAAATATCCATGGCGAGGCTATCAACTTCTGTCAACTGAAGGTTGTTAATCAACACCATCTAGATCATTATTAGAAAATTCATAATTTCAGGTCATTCCTAAGAAACAACCACCACCCACTCCTCCAAAGCCTCTGGGGCGCCCTGTTAAACCACCGACAATCAGAACGACGTTAACCAGCACCACGTACGAAGAAGGAGATACAGCAATCCTTCAGGCACGTAATCTCCATTTTCGATAATAGCTGGGGTATGAGATGGTATGGATTCTGTAAACATTAGATTCTGCATCGCAATCAGAACTTGTCAGAAATTCTCCAATTTTCACTCAAAGCCTATTCGATTTTAGAAATTTTCGCTATCAGTTCCATCAATAGAAATTAGTTATCTGCGTAGCTTTGTATCACATGAAGGTAATAAAAAGCTTTTGCATCTCTTTCCTTTTCCTCACGTCTTTCACCAGTTGCTTCCAAAATGCTACTGAAAATAATCCTTCGCTCCAGCAACTCCTGGTTTGGCAGACAGAAAATTTTGCAAAACTTTAGGTCATCAAGTTTCTTTGCTTGAAACTCTGTCATCCCAGCTTCGTACCTGAGATTTGAATCGCCACTATTATCCATGCCAAAAAATTGTGCATAAGTGTACCCAAAAGATTGACTACTGTGTTTGTTACTGTACATCAGCATCGTATATTAAGTACATCATACTCCCAACATCTATGAGTAATTTTCCCTAAAAAAGAAATTCTACAGACACGATACATAGGCTCCATTCTCATCTCCTTGAAACAGTAAAAAAGTAGCTCTCCCGAATCATCTCCCAAACAAGACAATAGATTTTTACTCAGTCGAATTTAGATAATTAAGATATCTGTTAATTTCAGCTCATGTCTTCTCTGGATATGAGTATCAAATATTTCAGATAAACGTGCAAGGAGAGCCGCGCCCTCGCGTGGAATGGCGATTTGAAGAGCAGCCCATTTACACAACAACTACCACGAAAATCGAGGAAACGGTAAATCACAAAAATGACTTAAATGGATATATAATGTAAAGACGGTGTTCAGGAAGAAGGCTGGCATCGTTTGATCATCTCACCCATCACCCCTGCTCATGCCGGCACCTATACGGCTGTGGCTACCAACGAATATGGCGAATCGTACACCTCGGCCACGTTGACTGTCCAGCCTTCAACCACCACCAAAACTGTCGTTGAAGATATGCTTCAGGAGGTAAAATTATTCAAGCATAAGTGTAACCTATCAGTAGCTAACTGTATTCTTTTCAGGACACTTACGAGAAGCTTCAATCTGAAAAACAGGTACCTACGTCTGATTCCATTATCAATATCAGAGAAGACCATATTCCGCCTTATACTCATAGAAGCATCCCTTTGACTCCTTTTTCGGTTCTACTCCTGTGTGGCTTGACAAAATACAAAAGATTTTTCTAACCCAAGAAAACATCTTTAGCGTCAGGAAGCTGCAAGAGCTGCACGACAACAAGAAACAAAGAAGACTACTGAAAAACGATGGGTTGAGGTTCTGTTTCCTGAGTTTTCCAGTGTATTCTTCCTTTGGTTTTCCATTGTAAACTTCCTTTCTGATAACACTATGCAAGAGTGGCATAAATTTAAGTTGGTCGAGGAACAGATGTCCCAACCGTCACCGATTTCTGAACCGATTTCTGTAACAAGCGAGAAGAAGAGGGTGTTAGAACGACGCTGGGTAGATGTTAGTGCCAGTATCTCATATTTTCTTCCTAAGAAATATCTGCTAATTTTCTTTGCATAGTCTTGAGCTTATTTGATCTACAACTTTACCTTTCTGGCCTAATCATTAGATTCGCTAGACTAATATAGTTATTTCCAGCAAATAGACGATATTCTCGAGCAAGCGACGCGACGCGAAGTGCAAACAGCTGAAACTTACGTAAAAGTAATAAAATAGTTTTTGGCCTTTTACTAATCCTAATAATGGAAGATTAGATGGTAGACGAACTGATGCGAGATGCTCTACCGCGAACAGAGAGCGAGTCCACTCGCACTCTGACGAAGGAGTACGCGCAGGTTCTCTCTTCTTTGATTTCCACTAAAAAGCGCTTTTTCAGTTTCCTATCCTTTGACAACATTATGGACTTTTGATCGCAATAAATTTGAAAACTTTGCATAATTTTTACCTTGAAGGAGATCCATGAAGCACCAAGACCTGAAATCGAAACGAGTACGACCACCAAAGTCTCTCTGGAAGCATATCATGCAGGAGTAAGTTTCAATTTCCTGAGTAACAACAATTCTGCCGTCTACGATATTATTTCTGCTCCCACTAAAAAGTGAAGAAAAAATGTTCTTTCCAGAAAATTGATGTTGCTCCACAACCAGAAATCCAGACAACCACAACGACTCAGGTCGCTGAAACATATCATGCCGGGGTAAGATCTCGTCGCTTACAAGTTATGATTCTAATCTTGCTAAAGATCTGTAAAAGGGACTGATCCTGCGAAGTGTTTCAAATAACTAAAGGATCAAATTCCAGCAAATTCACGAAGTTGCACCTAAGGTCGAAACAACAACAACTACACAGGTCACAACGGAGGCTTACCACGCAGGGGTAAGGGTAATTCGCATACCGTCGTTGGATATTAACTTGAAAAAGATTTTAGTGCTCAAGCGCTAAACATTTACAACTTTTTGCTTCGTTTGCACGTCTTTGAACTAGCTGAAAAAATTTTTTCAAACTAGTACTCTGAAGCAAAAAATATACCCATTATACAAAGTTTATAATCTGCAAGCTTTCATGCAACGCATAACCCAAATTTACGTTGGTACCACATTTTAGGCTTACTACGAGGCGGTGCCCGAGGCGAAGCCGGACAAACAGAAAATCACTACGGAGAAGCAAGAGAAAATGTATAGCGCTGTGAGTTATCACTCGGTCATTTCATGAAAAAAATTTTATGTGGGGATTTTTGAGTTGACCACATTAATTTCGTAGGTGAAATAAATGGGTGTGCGATAATTTGGAGAGAAGCAGTGGAGCACTGAATAACTTTTGATAAACATGAAAGAGGTTATTCATCATCCAGTATGTGCCCTTTTTCAACTTCAAATTGCAAACAGAGCAGCTGCAGTATCAGTTTCGCCTTCTGGAATAATGCTTAAATTATAGTGTACGAGATTTCTCGTGCTATCGCTCAGTGAGCTCGTGAATCTTCTTCCTATTAAACATTTTGCGAGTTCGTAAAATTAAATAGCAGGATAAGCCTTCAATAGATCATGTGATCAAGCCATAGCAAAAGCCTAAAGTTCCATCTAATAGTGTAAAATGTATCAGTTGAAATTCAGGCAATTCGTCAATCACCAGCACCCGAAACACATCAGGCGCGGCTCACTCATGGAGCATCAGTTGAAAATATTGCAGTGAGATACATTCACATGGCTATCTTAAGTGTGCCGCAAACAAAGTTTTATTCAGCTTACTGGCGTATCCCTGGCTCCAGAAGTTCACAAAGCTCGTCTTTCTCGTGGAAAATCTGTTGAAAGCATCGCGGTAGGCATTCGCTAGAATTCTCTGTTTTTTTTTTGCAATATTGGATGACCTCGGCTCACCTGAATGTTTAGAAGCTTTATTTGATGGATTTACTTGTTTAGAGAAACGTTAGCCAAAAGATGTAAAGTTCAACGTTACAAAGGAAAATTGTTTTGCAGGCAATTCGAAGATCTCCAGCCCCAGAATCTCACAAGGCTAGTCTCACTTCCGGATATAGCGTAGGAAATATAGCGGTAAGCTTTCGACTCTAATAAGATTGCTTTTCGGGAATAGATGTTTGAAAAGTTTGTGGCCCCAAGTACTTCAATTGCGAATCCTAACTCATTTTTGCTATAGTTCGCTAGGCCTAGAAACCACAGGTCCACAGAAAAAACTATTTTTTGCCTCAAGATATCTCAAAAAATTTGAAAGCAAACAAATTTTTCGGCTTTCTTGAAGAGGCTGAAGAGAGCGTTATCTAAGTTTTTCTACCTTTTTCAATGCCCGAAAACAATAATCCTAAGTTTACAGTTTCTTTATATAACAAAAGTTCCTCAGCAGCTTTCTAACAAAGACTTCTTCATGTGTTAAATTACAGAGACAATCGCGGCACATATTTGCATTGAGATTTTTTCGGTTTAACAGATTTTGGGAGTCTTATTTCAACCTATATTTGTAGCGCAACTCTTTGATCTCCACTATATTGATTTTCAAAAATTTTGCACGCGCGTGAAGGTTTTAAAGATAAAATATAAAAATCTTGTTGCTGGATTTATTGCCGAAAAAATCCTGGAACTGAATTCTTGTACAGTCGAGTAGATTTTCCGCTCAATATAGTGTGCTTGCACTGAAGGTTAAAATGCGGTAAAATTTGCGCGTGAAGAAATAGCTACGCCTGTGATGCCTGCCACTTGCGCGCAAAATGTTGGCATAATTGGCGTGGCTACTTGTTCACGCGCAAATTTTACCGCATTTCACCTTCAGTGCAAGCACACTACAATACCGCTCACATTTTTTGAAATAGACACGAATGTATGGACCTGTATGGACATGTATGGACATGTCCGTACATGTCCGTACATGTCCATGCATTCGCGTCTATTTTTCAAAAAATGTGAGCGGTATTGTATATTAAGCGGAATACTCGACTGTATTTCAAGGCACGGTATCTCAAAACGAACTCGACTCAAAACTTCTACGAAAGTAGAAGCACATGTAAGAAACCTTAAAGAAAGGGTTTTTAGAAGGAACAAGTTTTCTGTGGATTATGTTTCCTTCTGTTTCCTTTCTTCTTTCCTTCGTCCTTTTCTTCAATAGAACAAAAAGCGCGTCAAAATTCGAATTGGAAGCACTTTAGGCCACTCACTTTCCAAACACCCTGTAGCGAGATCCAAAAGTGCTGACAGATTTTCCTTTGTAACTTCATTCGTTTGAAAGAGATAATTTGGAATTTTAGCCATCAGTTCCAATTTCAGTTCGCACTCAGAAATGGGTATTTCAAAAATAAATGATAGAACGGGAGGCGCAACAAATACCCACAGTTATAGTTTCTAACAATAAGGTATTAGGTTGTCCGGAAATTAATGCAGGTTTTGAATTTCAACCGCAATAAGTCATACACTTCTCATTTCTAAACAGGTCGCAAAGTAATTTTAGATAGAACAAAGCAAGCTCTACAAGATGGCTCTTTTGCTCTCGCAATAGCTCTAATACACCACGAGTTTTGAGCCAAAAACTAAAAAGATTCAACCGTCCGAAAAACTGAGAAAGATCGTTACTCAGTTCATAGAAGTCCTACAAAAATTCTAACTTGTCCATGCAAACACTGTCCACTTAAGACATCTATATACGCCGTTGCCGTATTTTTTCTCTGTTAGAAATCAAGAGAACCGTGATTTTCGTGCATTTGCCAAAGTGGTGCTGTGCCGTTCCCACATAAGTACTAAGTTGTGTACTACAAACCTATAGAAGTACAAACGTAAATTTCCATCTCTCTACAAGCTTTAGTTCTCGAGAAATATCAGATACAGTTTTCTCTAGTCGACTGGTCCAAGCTAAAATTCAAATTTCTCGAGAACTAAAGCTTGTAGAGAACTGGAAATTTACGTTTGTACTTCTACAGGTTTGTAGTATGCAACTACTTATGTTGGAACGGCACAGCACCACTTTGTCAAATGCACGAAAATTTCCGTTTTCTTGATATATAAAAGAGAAAAAAATACGGCAACGGCGTATATAGATGCCCTATGTGGATTGTGTTTACATGAGCAAGTTAGAATTCTTGTAGGATTTTTATGAACTGAGTTACGATTTTTCCCATTTCTTCGGGCAGTTGAATCTTTTTAGCTTTTGGTCGAAACTCGTGGTGGATTAGAGCTATTGCTAAAACAAGATTGCCATCTTGTAGAGCTTGCTTTGTTCTATCGAATGGTATTGCGCAACCTACTTAGAAATGAGAAGTGTATGACTTATTGCGATTGGAATTCAGAACCTGCATTAATTTCCGGACAACCTAATATTTAATTCAAAATTACAAGTTTGCAGCTAAGCCAAAAAATGTCAAAGCTCAAAAAGTAACGAAGTACCCTTTGATTTCGAAAACTTCTACGAAGTCCCCTTTGGCCATTCTTTGGCTCTCCTCACTTCTCTCCACTTGGCTTTTGCCCTTCGTCCTGGGTAAAATGCGGTTAACGCAGAATAATGAGCAGAAAGCCGAGAACAACAAAAAAGCAAAAACCTACAGATCCTGCCTTTCATCTTTCACTTCTCTTTTCTCTCTCTCTCTCTCTCTCTCACTCTACCTCTCCACCTCCCCCCCCCCATAGAAAACAACAAAGAAGAAAGATGAAGAGCACCGAACGGCCAGCAAAGTAGAGGATTCTCGCGTTGGGCTCATTTTGCGATGGCAGAGCGTTAGTGAAGAACTCTTGAGGGCTATAAAAAAGCTAGAAGAAAAATTATAGAACCGTTTTTCTCTGTATAAAAACATTTACAGTTAAGATACAATTTACGTATGAAAATACGAAGAAATTTGCGTCCTAAGGGTTGGTTCAGCTCATTTAGCAACCAAGTGTGAGGTTCTAGCTAAAAGTTAAGCACGGCTTTCACTCACATAAGTTTTAATAAACTATTGGGTCATTATTGGTAACCCTCCACGTGCACACCAAAGTTGGTGACATATCATTGCTACTTGGTTGTAAACAAGGCTTTTGTTTGTCTATGACACAATTTTGAATTCCCGCGATGATTAGCTGTTAGCATGTCGCCGGTTTGCTGACAAATAGCGATGTAAAGAGTAGACATGCCAACAGCGTGCCGACAGCGTGATCCCGGCATGCTAACAGACAGTGGCACGCTAACCCGCAAAAACTATATCCCCTTTGCTTTTCCGCTCAAAAACGATATGCAGCTAGCCGGTACCAGCTGCGCCGAACCCTGTTTAACCTACACTGTGTTTTCGCTCACCCAACTTTTTTGTCATCTGTGCTATCGGACAAAACGATTCTAAGCGAAACACTACCTCTTGTCAAAAAAAGAAGTGGATGTTATCACACCCTCTTAGTCAAGACGCAGTCTAATTGTTTTTAGAGTTGAGACCTCTCGACCATCAGCTCTTACGACTATTGGCAGTAGGTGTTTGAATAACAACGCTTGCGTCGAATTTCCACTCATCAGATAAAAGTGTTAATCTATACATTAATAAGGAGTGTTGGTAAATTGTTAGCTAGTATGTTCTTTACAAAGAATTTCGTGTGTGAACCGATCATCTCCAAACTTTGCTCAATCATGTTTTCGACACCGGTCTACCTCGTAAGCTACTTTTCGTGGCAAAATTCAGGCTCCTTTTATTGATTTATCGACTTTGAAGGAAAATTAACTCTTATCGTTTATTATCGAATCTCTTCCAATTTCCTGTAAACAATAGCGGTAGAACTCATTTTCATTCCACAATAAGGGATATGCGATAATCTAAGGGATCGATCAAGAAAGCCCTGTGTAATAAAAGAGAAAAACGCCGGAACGCAGAAGGTAAAGTCTTTGGGAATGCGCAGCAACCTTGCTTTTTGTTGGGTCACTTAAACCCACGGTGCGGGCAAAGCCGGGCATACCAGCTAGTAATTCATGAAGATTATCCATATTTTTATGGTACGATGGCCACTTCTTTCTCGAAATGTTAAGGTGGCGGAATCTTCTGTATTATTACTCGGATTTTTTCGTTCTTCTTTATCCTCATCCGCATTTGTAAAAGCGCACTTCCTGTGCAATAAATATAATATAATAATATAATGTTTCTGCTCATATCGGTCAATTTCAGGCGATTCGCCACATACCGCATCCTGATACACATCAAGCTACCGTAACCAGTGGAGTGTCAGTAGAAAACATTGCGGTAAGTTTACCTAATTTATAACACTGTTAGAAACTATAGGTAGAGATTGGCTTGCATGTACCAATCTACTATTTCTATAATTGAATAAGCTACATATTGCTAGTCGTTTGCAAACGGTAACGAGACAGAAAGAAAATACAAGCAGTGTTTCGTAGATTAGCCTATAGCCTATGATAGCAATAGTGGCGGGGCATTGCCTCTTTTTCTCAACATCTCTTTATTCGGTGCTAAATATGATACTCAGATTTTTATTACGTTGAAAGGTACTTAGCTTTTTCGGATTAGAGAATAGTCTCCTCAAAAGAAACTCCAGTTTGACCCAAAAGCGGAGGATTTTCCGGAAAGTTTCGCAGTCTTCTTTCAAAATGCCCTTTGAGCAAGTATTTACGCTTAATTGCTAGTTCAAATATTATTCCGCTGTTGACTCGAAAGTACCCATCCAACACACCTAGCAAATCTGAAGAATGTATTTTTTTTCGCTCATTGAACCTAAAATATTCTGCGACACTATACAGTGAATGTCTAACTAAATCCCTACCCGAGAATTTCACGAAGTCATAAATCAAGTAAATAAGTCATAAGTATGAGCAGTAATAGGATCGAAGACTTCATTTTGCATGCAAAACTTTGCCTCTTTCTATATACACTAAAATAAGCTACCATTTACAGAAGTGCTTCAAAGGCGAAAATCTTCCTGAGATTTCAAAGAGCAAAGTGTTTGCATACTGAATTATTTGCAGGCCATTGGACGAGCCCCAATTCCCGAATCCTATCGCGCAGATGTCACCTCGACACCCATCGGAAATATTGCTGTTAGTTTCTATTGTTTATTAGGTCATATGTATCAGGAATGACCATTAGACGTCACTTCATTAGTCATTTCATAGAAAGACTTGGGAAATTGCCTGATTTATTTCAGTATTTCTACATTTTGAATGCTGCCAAATATCTCCAAGTTCTTTGCGCCAGTTTCAAAAATGCTTTACTGGAATTCCTGGAAAAAAGATTATTTTGGGTAGTGCAGACTAATCTGAGTCCTCATTCCGCTCAATACTCCGAATTTTTCGTTTCTCAAAAATTTTACAGTTTCTCTCTTCGAAAAGTTTGTTTTGACTCCCACTATGAATTGAAGAATCAAAGATTTCCTTGCTAGGACTACATCACCTACAGGAAAGATAAGTTTCTAGCAACATTTGCAACTCGTCGACAACAGAAGTGGTAGGCATAAGATTTTTTTGGAATATTCCAATCGTATATCAAATCATGGAACAAGCCCTGTGGTATCTTGGTATCTAGCGATATTCCTAAACTCCTTTTTCCAGGCCATCCGTAGGACTCCCGCGCCGGAAGCAGAATTCGCAACTACTACTCCCGGAACTGCAATAGGGAACATAGGAGTAGGTTGAACTTCACCAATGTCTGAGCGCGGCGGAAGCAAGGTTTTTAATGCCGATGCTTCTCAAAATTTTGAGTCATTGCTATCCATTGATGGTTGTGCACCTCACCAATTCCAGGCAATTCGTAAAACACCGGCTCCCGAAACCGACTTTGCTACAACCACTCCAAAAACTGCATTGACAAATGTTACAGTGAGAGCTGCTGCTTATATAGGCTAAAAGCATTAAAGCTAACACTATGGCCAAATAGCGCATTGCCTAACCCAATTTCCTGACGTTTCTAGGCCATTCACAAAACTCCTGCTCCAGACTATGCGTCGACCACTCCTTTTGCTTTTGAAAATGTCGGAGTAGGCTATTTTTGCTTTCCTTTTACATTTCGCAAGGGCCAATTGACTGAGCTTACCCTCCTCTTTCTTAGACCATTCGCAAGACTTCAGTTCCTCAGTCTGGAAAGGCTACTACAGTTCTCAGATCTGTGGAAAATGTTGCAGTAAGCTATATCCAATGGCCGAAGCCACACGCTAGTCCAGTGAGCTTCAAAGTGCCATTTCCAGGCAATACGCCGAACTCCTGCTCCTGAGGCTATTTACGCCACAACCACTCCTAAATCTGCAATCGGAAATATTGGTGTAGGCTAATCTTAACGCAATCCTCTTGAATCTAATCGTAAGAAGTGATCTTGAAGCACATATTTCATTTTTGAGCATACCTTATGTTGTTTACCGTCTCTTGGGACCGTCTCTAATTTTCCAGACAATTCGCAAAACTCCTGCGCCGGAGGCTGCTTTTGCGACCACCTCTGCCGGATCTGCTGTGGAGAATATTGGTGTAGGCTCATTATTCAAGAAAATTATGTTATTACATAACACGTCACGTAGCAAACGATATATACATATATAGGGTCCAACGATACCAAGGCTTTTTCTATGCACATTGCAACAATGGCACTACAAAAAATATGGGAGCTTTTATTGTTCTGGTAGAAGAGACTATACCTTGTGGATTAACAAATCATTAAGCCGACCGTTGCGCTGTGTGTGAAATAGCCACATGAAACAAAATTGAACGATCGGTCCAATAACTTTATTTGTAATCTATCTCTTTTAGAATTACAGTACTTGGAAACACAAAAGAATGATTTCAAACATATATGGACAATGTGCAAACGGTTTCTTATCTTGTGTGTCTCAGAAAAGATGATGTTAGGATGGAAAGAAAAATGTCGCTTTCTTCCATTTGTCAGCTAAAATCGATGTTTTTTAACTAAAGCACTAACGCCATTCGTCTTGTTGCTTTGCTATGAATAACGACATCTTTTCATCCCAACCTAATACTTTGAAGACTGCAGCCACACCAAAATCTCACAAAACTTCTCACATCATTATGTTATCACTTCAATAGTAACGCTCCAGAAGGCCCATCAGAGTGTATGGGGTAAGGTTCACAATACTGCTTGCAGGCTATCCGTAGAACTCCTGCTCCAGAAGCCGATTTTGCTACCACAACTCCTGCGACTTTATTGGAGAATATTGGTGTAGGCTATAAATTTTAGTTGATGAAATTCGGCTAATGTAGGATTTTTTGATGAGGCAGCATTGCATAAGCATTGCATAAAAAGAGAAATGTCTTATAAGAAAACTCACCATTCTATAACAGTGGTCAATCCTAGCATGATTTGCAGGCAATACGAAGAAGTGCTGCTCCTGAGCATGGAGTTGCTACAACAACTCCTGGGTCAGCTGTGGAAAATGTTGGAGTAGGCTAATTCTTGTTACTATGATGAAAGTGTTGATAGATCTTACGAAGACCTCTAAAAACCGCTTCATCTTCGGTCATGCTGAGATCTTGTTTGTAACTCTTCTCGACCTTTTTAGGCAATACGTAAAACTCCTGCTCCTGAGCATGGCCTTGCCACAACAACGCGTTTTGATGTGGAAAATGTTGGAGTAGGCTCATGCTTGTTTGACTCTTAATGCCTATTTAGTTCTCCAAATTGTGCTTTTGTGGGGCCTTTTCATGTTGAAAGTGTTGCTTGAATACGGTTTTTAATAGCGCTACATAAATTTCAGGCAATTCGTAAAATCATAGCTCCTGAGCAAGGGCATGCCACTACCACGCCTGGTTCTGCTGTCGAGAATATCGGAGTATGCTAAACCGTAGTCTTTGCTTCATTAACCACTCATCTCGCGATTAACTTACTTCCCCTGTTCCTGTGCTCACAGCAGTCCATTCCCATTGAAAGGTGAAGGCGCTGAGATTCTCCGTTCTAGGCTATCCGCAAGACAGCCGCTCCCGAAGCTGAGTTTGCTACAACTACGCCTAAATCTGCTTTGGGAAGTATTGGAGTAGGCACAGTAAATAGATGTACTGCTGAGTATGTAAGCGCCAGTTCAGACGATTCGCAGCACTCCAGTTCCCGAAACGGGAATGGCAACGACTACTGCTGGAACAGCTATTGAAAACATTGGTGTAGGCACTTCGATATACATTATCGCAGTCGGCTAACACCTTGCGTACTATGTTTAGACCATTCGCAAAACACCGGCCCCTGAAGCCGATTTTGCCACCACTACTCCAAAATTCAATCTGGGAAGTGTCGCTGTAGGCACATTTTAACATAAATCTTTTCTCAATAACCAATAGGTCCGCGGATGCAGTTGGTTGCATAATTTCCAGACTATCCGTAGAACTCCAGCACCTGAATCCGCTGTTGCCACAACCACACCCGCATTTTCCGTGGAGAACATTGCTGTAAGCGCTAGTATGCGTATGGTGACGCATGTTATCTCTTGCATTTGCAGGCAATCCGTAAATCCACAGCCCCTGAAGCTATTTATGCCACAACCACTCCTAGGCCTGCTTTGGGAAGTATCGGAGTAGGGCCTTATTCTTGCCTTTTTGTAGCGAGCTCACACAAAAAGTTCCATACTATTGCACGCAGCGTAGAAATTATTCCCTGACGAAAATTCTTCTCTTTTCTAAATCGTTTCGGCTAAGCCGTCACTCGATCAATCAACGTACAACGTTGTGTTGAGGCTCGTTAACGTTTGCAAAAGGAGATTTTTTTGGTAAATGAGAAAACAAGTGGTTCATATGTTATGACCATGGTAAATTTGATTTCGCTTTTCTTGCTTTCTAAGTTTCAACATTCCTTCTTTGGTAAAGTGACTCCCTCATTCAAAGTACTGCTATATGTTGCTGTTAGTATCGATATCTTGACTATACTTTCTGTTCAGCAAAACCAGCATCCATACAACTACTGCCTCCAAAACTAATGAAAGCACAGTAGTAACTTCTTCAAAGTCAAGTTATCGTAACACTGTTTTTATCTATATCTATTATTTTCATCACCCAGGAATAGAGTGTTCTAAGCGCAAGCTTGCTTAAATTTTTGCAGATTTTGCAGATGCAGATCGAGCAGGTTTTTGAGTAGTACGTAACATTCCTATACAATTAAGCGTGTTAAATAAGTAGCTGCGCAACTGTGAGATGCTTGAACTTCGATTTTTTGAGAAATTAGCATGCAGAAGTAGTAATAGTTTATAGCCTTTTTTTTATAAGATCTTCAATGAAACTAAACAGAGTTTTTCTTGGATACCATTTGCATGCTCTGAGACGCTTCGTCGAAGTTTATAGCTAAAGGCGCTTTAGAGAATACCGCTTGTAAGTTTCATCCTGTAAAATCTCTCATCACATTTATTCACATTAATAATGAAGGTTGAAGATGTTAGAGAAGGGTAGAACACTGGAAGAACGAGAATAGTGCGGAAACTTTTTGGGTGACTTACTACTTGCATGCTTCACTCTCTTTGTAAATTTCAGAGAATTCGTAGCGCTCCAGCACCTGAAACTGATTTTGCTACCACCACTCCGGGAATTACTGCGGAGAATATTGCCGTAGGCTTTTGAATGCATGCAGATCAAGCTGTTTTCTAGAACCAAAAGTGGACATTCTGTGAGGTTTAGGCAATCCGTAAAACAGCAGCTCCTGAAGCGGAATTTGCCACTACCACACCCAAATCTGCTGTAATCAACATTGGGGTTGGTTGTAACACACAACTTTTGGTATACATCTTAATTCAAAGTGCGACTTATAGACCATTCGCAAAACACCAGCTCCTGAATCTGAGCTACCCACCACCACCCCCGGATCTGTTGTAGAAAATATTGGAGTAGGATCACATATTCCCAGATACTGAGAGTTTACCCATTACGTGTTCAGATGATCCGCAAAACCCCTGCTCCCGAAGCAGAACACGCCACCACTACCAAAACACCAATAGAAAATATTGGAGTAGGCTAATTTAATAGAAGGGCATAGTATCTTTTTCACTGTTGAAGTGGCAAGTGTTCACCGTCTTGACATTTCTAGATGATTCGCAAAACACCAGCTCCTGAAGCCGAATTTGCAACAACAACCGCAAAAACTGTTCTGGGAAATATAGGAGTGAGCTAGTAATAAAAAGCTCGTCTTTTCCGAATTTCAATTTTCATCACTTTATGATTCCAGACAATTCGTGAAACCTCAACTCCAGAGTCTGGTGTTGCCACAACAACTCCTGGTTCTGTCGTAGGCAATATTGCAGTATGCGCAAAACGCTTTACTTTTGACAAAGTACCCAAACCTCGTCATAATTCTAGACCATTCGCAAGACTCCTGCTCCTGAAGCTGTTTATGCCACAACTACTCCTAAATTCGCTGTGGGAAGTATTGGAGTAAGCATTTGCTGTAGGTGAAGATGCGGTAAAAAGCTTTTGAAGTAATGCACACTTGTAGGCAAGTTGAACCAAACGCAAAGTTTGCAAAACCCCGACAGTTTATAAATCTTATTCGCTAGAAGAATGATTATGTTGGTGCAAAAGTGATGAGCATTCTTTTAACTCAGATCGTCCTTGAGAAGATTTTGCACACATACTGCTTCAAACATTACCCATACTTTTCTCTGTACATACTAATCTGCATACATTTGCTGCTAGCATGGTTCTAGCCTCTGCTCAACACACATAAAAAGCTATTTTGACTCATATTTGCAAGGTTGGAGAGCTCGCGATGGGCTACTGGTTGCATTAAACCAATTGTCGAATTCAAATTTTATGATTCTAAAAGCTTCATCATGTGCAATGGACAATTGTTACTGTAGTCGAGACCACCCTATAGCGTCATTCTACTTGTAATCGTGAGAGTCCAAACAGAGTAGAGAAGAGCTCATTGCATTTGCATTGCCCTAATAGCTCACTCTTTCCGCTTTACCGCGAACGGAGCCTCTTGTCATCATTGCTTTATTCTGATACTTCACATTTTCTTATCAATCCTAGACAAGCTAAGTGCTCAAAAGTACCGCATCTTCTTTGTTCTGTAGACGGGTCCTATCATAGTTTCTTGATTCTACAGACGATTCGTAGCACACCGGCCCCTGAAACTGCTTTTGCCACAACCTCTCCTGGCACAACGCTGGAAAATATTGGAGTATGTGATTACGTGATTAGTAAAGGAGCGACTCTAGCATGAGCATTTTAGACCATTCGCAAAACGCCAGCTCCCGAGGCCGGCTTTGCCACAACCACTCCGAAAACCGCTGTAGAAAACATCGGAGTAGGCCTTACAACTTTTGAAGGTTTCAGATAAGCAAGAATGATTGTACACTCTCATAGACGCTGAGAAGCACACCAGCCCCAAAAACTGATTTCGCAACAACGACTCCTAAATCTGCTTTAAAGATTGTCGCAGTAGGCTAAATTTCAGCGTGGTTTTAGCTAGTTCCATCTGAAAGTGACAGTTTATTCGCTATGGTTTAGGCAATCCGTAGTACCCCAGTTCCTGAAAGTGATTTTGCCACAACCGTTCCTGGATCTGCCATCACAAATATCGCAGTAGGCTTTTGCAGTTGCCTAGTAAACCCAAATCAGGCTTATCATGATACAGTGTTCTAATTTTATCGCATGCTTGCTAAGAAGCGGCGCCAATTTCAGGCAGTTAGGAGCACACCAGCTCCACAGACCGAGTTTGCAACAACAACTCCAAAATCTGTTGTGGAAACTGTTGCAGTAAGCCGAATCTCAGTAAAACACTGAAAAAATTCACCGCTGCCAAGTTTAGGCAATTCGTAGTACCCCAGCCCCTGAGAGCGATTTTGCTACAACTACACGTGGATCAGCGGTTGAAAACGTTGTAGTAAGCATAGTCATTCTATCATAGCAATAGGCTTTGATTCAAGCTCCATAGCTGCTGCCTTAATGTCCTCTGACTACTACCACTACTTCAGGCAATATGTAGTAAACCGGTCCCTGAAACAGATTTTGCCACAACCACTCATGGAACAGCAGTGGAGACCGTTGCAGTAGGCTATATTTGTCTTAACTAAACAGCGGGCCGTAAGATTGAGGCGTTACGCTTTAGATGATTCGCAGCACACCAGCTCCTGAGTCAGATTTTGCTACAAGAATCCCTGGATCTGCTATCGAAAACATCGCTGTATGCTTTTTGGATTTTTTCCACTGAAGAATAGTTTTGTTTACCGAAAATTGCAAGAGCTGATTAAGGCTATCCGTAGTACGCCAGCACCCGAAACCTCCTTCGCTACTACTACTCCCGCTTCCGCAGTTGAGACTGTCGCAGTAGGCTAACTTTCCATACTTTTTTAAGATTTCTGAAGCATATTAGCGATGTAACGTGATTTTATTCCCTTCAGACTATCCGTAGTACTCCTGCTCCAGAAACCAATTTTGCCACAAAAACTCCTGCATCCACAGTTGAAGTTGTTGGTGTAAGCAGTGAATCCCGTACTCTAACTTTGCAATTGAATTGATAAGCTCAAGGGTTTAGTTCAACCTATTTGTAGGCCATTCGTAGTGCTCCAGCTCCCGAAACTGCTTTTGCTACGACCACTCCTGGCTCCGCAGTGGAAACTGTTGGAGTAAGATATTCTGCGCTCACTTTCCTCTTATTTTATAAGACTGGGTAACGAGACCCGATTCAGATGATACGTAGTACTCCAGCTCCTGAATCTGATTTTGCCACTAAAACTCCAGGATCTCTTATTGAAAATATTGCAGTAGGCGTTTTTTTTTCAAATTTCTTGTAGAAAGTAGGTTTTTGGCGGTGAAATTAGTTTTTGAAAAAAAAGTCTTCCCTAGCTGTAGACTGTCTTCTAGGCAATTCGCAGCACTCCAGCTCCCGAAACAGCTTTCGCTACGACTACTCCCGGTTCAGCAGTAGAGGCTGTTGGAGTATGCCCATTTTTTACTCGAAATGCTCAACATTCAACATGTTGCCGGCGTTAGGCAGTGCAACATTGTTGTCTGTCTACTCGTTGCTATGGAAAGCAGAAACTTTTTGAAAAGATCAAACCTTTCAGTGAATGCAACAGTTTCTTGATTTTCCTGTACAAAAAAAGGAAAGGAATTTTGCTAATTCAGACCATCCGTAGTACCCCAGCTCCTAGAACCGATTTTGCAACGAAAACCCACGGCGCAGCCATTGAGAAAGTTGGAGTAAGCATTTCAGATCCTCGTTAGGAATCTTTGTCGCATTTGATTATTCTCCTCACTCTTGCTCTCAAAATTCAGGCAATCCGTAGTACTCCAGCCCCGGAAACGGACTTTGCTACAATTACTCCCTCTTCAGCACTGGAGGCTGTTGGGGTGGGATAAGTCTTCTTCTCGAACGAAATCTGCCTGTTTTGAAAAAGATGTTCACAACTATAGGCCATTCGTAGTACTCCAGCTCCTGAAACCGATTTTGCCACAACAACTCATGCAACAGTCATCGAAAACATTGCCGTAGGATTTTATTCTTGATGCGCAGAACACTAAGCAGAGTTGATTTGCATTCCCTAACCTCTGAAGTCGTATTTCGCAATTCACAGTTGTCCGAAAGAAAACTAATTTGAGCTGTAGCTCAAAAATATTTACTGAATTAAAATTTGTAAGTGCAGCAAAATTCGGACACAGAATCGTTGGGTAGAATGCCCTCCTTTATAGAAATAATATCAGAGTTGCCTGTGATTCAAAATTGTATATGTTTTCGTATTATACGATTTTCCATATTATACGATTTCCAGCTCGGTTTGCTCAATCGTCCGTACTGAATTCGGCTCGCAAGTCAACTCTGTTTTGTGTTTAATACTGGTTTTTGAGCTCCCTATAATTTTTCATCCAGCATTCAGCACGTATCCTATCCTTTTTGTAGGCAATTCGTAGCACCCCAGCTCCAGAAACTTCATTTGCTACAACTACTCCTGGCTCTGTGGTGGAAGTTGTTGGAGTGAGAGAATTACGCCGATGTTATACTTGATCGCTCATCTGAAAGCAGGCTTACATGTCATTTTAGGCTATTCGTAGTACCCCAGCTCCCGAAACTGATTTTGCTACCACTACTCCTCGATCTGTTCTCGAGAATGTTGTAGTAGGCTGATTCTTGACTTTATTGTCTTCATCCCAACTCAGCGATCAATAGCATTGGTGCCCCCTAATTCAGGCAATTCGTAGTATTCCGGTTCCTGAAACTGATCGGGCAACAACCACGAAGTCTGTTCTAGAGAACGTTGGAGTAAGCATCGTCTTCAAGATTTTCTCAGCCAAATCAGTGAATATGAAATGGCCTGCTTTTCTATCACTTACACTATACTTGTTTATAAGAATTAAGGATGTGAATCCCAAAAAATCGAAGGGTAGCAGCAATTCGGCTTTGTCCTTTTCCAAGATGTGCTCGAGTTTTTTTTTGAGGAATCTACTTCCTGCAGAATGGCCCAAGCTACATCTTGAATGCGAAAAAAGTTTGCTATTGAGCTGTTGATGATTAAATTGCAAGCTGTCCTGGGCATAAAGAAAGCTCGTCTATAGAATTGGGCTTTAGGAGAAAATTCGAACAAGTTACATATTCAAGCATTCATTGCAAAAGATGATGTTCAGTGCTCGTGATTTCCTTCTGAAATACTTATGCCTCTCAACTTCGGCTAAAACACTTCTGTTGATGGGCCATTTCATATTCAATGACGGAGGCTAGCACATCTATTACAATGGCGGTTTTAGACAATTCGCAGAACTTCCGTTCCTGAATTAGAATTTGCTACTACCACACCGGCATCTGCTCTAGAAAATGTTGCAGTATGTAACATTCTGATAGTTTTTAGGAAGAGTGATTATTCTCTTCCTTCCAGGCGATACGCAGAACTGCGCCTCCTGAATCCAGAGTGGCTACCACCACTCCTGGATCAGTGATTGAGAATATCGCTGTAAGAACTTGTTTATGAATCCACGTTGAGTAAACTCATATGTGAGTTTTAGGCTATCCGCGAAACAGCCGCTCCTGAAGCTGTTTTCGCTACAACCACCCCTAAGTCAATTTTGGGAAATATTGGAGTATGTTCATATCTCGCTCTTGATAAGTCTTGGCATCGCCGTAGATGATTGCTGCTGTAGATACCAAATATTGTAGACCGTTCGACTAAGTTTCAGCCTAGTTGACTTCGTCAGAGCCTATAAAGCGTAGAACACTCTAAAGGTGTTGAGATGTTAGGTAGGGTAAATTAGAGTGTTCAATGCTTTACAGGCTCTGACGAAGTCACTTGAAGAAACTTCAGCCAAATTAACGATTTGACATGGCCGGCTACAGCATTGCAAACATCTACTGAAGTCTCAATTGAAATGATTCGAATTAATTTTTTCCGGAGGAGTTATGTAAATCATATCTAGACGATTCGCAGTAGTTCAGTGCCTGTATCCGAAGTAGCCACTACTACTCCTGGCACTGCTGTTGAAAATATTGGGGTGGGCGAATATTAGAGTTTTCGCAAGAGAAGCCTAAGTTTCGTAATGCATTCTCAGGCTATTCGAAAAACTCCAGCCCCAGAAGCCGATTTTGCTACCACCACGCCTAAGTCTGTTGTTGGCAATATTGGCGTAGGCTACTTTGATTTTTGAATATTACTCAACGACCTCATCTGCTTACTATTGATTCTAGACAATTCGTAGTACTCCTGCACCCGAATCTGGAGTTGCTACAACCACTCCTGGTACAGCTGTGGAGAATATTGGAGTAGGCTATCAATGCTTCGTTCAATGCTGCGGCAAGGGATACAAAACCTTTCTAGGCAATTCGTAGAACTTTGGCTCCCGAAGCCGAGTTTGCTACGACTACGCCTCAATCTGTAGTGGGGAACATTGGAGTAGGCTAATCACCGCTTCATTAGGAGATCAAGCATCATTTGTTCTATTCTATCCTGAACTTCAGACAATTCGGAGTACTCCTATTCCCGAATCTGGAGTTGCCACTACTACTCCCGGTTCGGCTGTGGAGAACATTGGAGTGAGCTGCCATTGCGATTTCGCAGCTGGGAAGGCCTCAATTCCATTCCAGGCAATCCGTAAAACACCAGCACCAGAAGCCGACTTTGCCACAACAACCCCGAAAACCACATTGCGAAATATTGTTGTAGGCTGACTGTTCCATCTGTTCTTGGCAAACACATAAGCATCGGATAAAGGACATATGCCATCGAAAGAGAGGTCCCGCGCCGACAACTGCAACAAACATGCACCTTTGTGCATCGTGAGCCCCGGCCAGTAGTTGTTCGCACCAGTGGAGCCTGTCGACGACATACTGTCCCTTATCCATGAGCAAGCAGCACACTCTTTCTTGCCTTTCCAGGCGATACGCACAACTCCGATTCCTGAGTCTGGAGTTGCCACTACCACTAGATCTTCTGTGGAAAATGTTGGAGTAGGCGCATGGTGTAGTTGCTGGTAGTTGCTGATTACGATTGATGAAGTCAATTCTAAGCCTGTTGGAATTGAATGTCATCAGTAGTGCTCATAAGTTATAGCTTAGTATGCTTAAGAATTAGTTTCTGCATACTCCTTAACGCTTAATTCACCCAGAACTTAGTAGATGAATCTGTTATTTGCCTTTTCCAGGCAATTCGCAGATCTAGGACCCCTGAATCTGGTATCGCTACAACAACACCAGCCTCTTCATTGGAGAATGTTGCAGTAGGCCATTAGTTCCATACCTCTAGAGTAACAACGAAAACTTTGCTAAAGATAGCTCGAAAATAAATGTCAATATCTAATTCAAATTCAAACAAACTGGAAGCTGAGCATGTTTAGTGCCACTTTTAGGCAATTCGCAGAATACGTACTCCTGATTCCGGAGTTGCCACAACTACTCCTGCATCTTCTGTGGAGAATGTCGGAGTAGGCTGACTTTCTATTCCAAAGCTTATTTGCTGTAGTAGACATTCGGCTGAAATATGGCAAGATAGTGAGCCCATTTTGTGCACAGCCTATGTCCTCTGCCCTTTCCAGGCAATTCGTAGGACTCCTGCCCCTGAGACAGATTTTGCAACGACCATCTCTAGATCTGCTTTGGAGAATGTTGGAGTATGCTTATTCGCCTTCACCTTTCGAGTCGTTAGCGCACTTTGTCCCAGCTTTGCATTAAACTTGCTTCCTTCTAACTCGCTCTTCCCCAACTGCTTTCTTTGTTTTCGCACGTAAATTATATTTTTTCGCTTACAGGCGATTCGACAAACACCACTTCCTGACATCGGAATTGCTACTACTAGTCCTGCCTCTGCATTGGAAAATATTGGAGTAAGTTTTGGTTCAATCCGTGGTAAAAACATCGAAATTAATCTATTCGAAGACAGGAGTCAAAAATAGAACTCATCGAACAAGCGAAGTCCGTTTAGCCAAAGTGGCCTTTATATGTGACTCCTATACCACTTTGAAAGGCCATGAAGGATAGTTCCAAACAGAGTCAAGCGTGCTGATGCGATCCGGGACCCTCTTTACGACCCCTCTCCCCCTCCCGCCTTCCTGCCCCTCATTTCTTTGCGCGGTAACCTACATTAACGAATGTCAGATTACTTCAAAGAATGCCAATAGACCTTACAAACATCACACATTAGGGGAAGAAAATGTAGTACCTACAAATTTGGGATAATGCAAGCAATAGATTGCTCAAAAACCTCCCAGAATAATTATGTATAGATTAGATAAGTAAGAAAACTCTAGAGATTTGTGCTGTATTATGGTCACGAAAAGATGGATGGAAAGGATATCAATTGATGAGGGAGGACATCAGTTTTATCTGATACTGACCTTTGAATTATAACTTGCCTAGACCTTGAATTATAAACAGGAAATGGACTAAAATAATGAGTAGGAATAATTAGGAAATACAGAGCAATTCACTTCAGTGAATATAATTAATTATTTTATTGTAAATCATAGCGACGGGTAAGAAATTCTCTTGCGATTTTGAATGTTTGGCACAACTCATTCAGTTTGAGTGATAGTACTGAAAGGCCTTCAACAAATTAACATTTTGGAAACAAAAACGCTTTAGGCTATGATGACAGTCTTGGCTTTGATCCCCATGTGCGACATCCTTTTTGCAGGGGAAAATGCAATTTGTGGAGCTTGAGAAGCGCTTGCGACTGAGAATCTTGATTCCTGTTTTCGCACAAATTTTCCTGGGAACAAAACCATTTTAGCGCCCTTCAGAATGATGTAAAAATGTGCATGAGCACCTTACTTTGAAAATTCGTAACCAAAGTCAGGAGATGGTTGAGGCTGCAATAAGCAGGTTGTATAGAGTGCCCAGACTATTGAGGATAAAAGGCAGCCACGAGCAGTGAGCTTGAAGAAATTCAGGTGCGACTCTAGCAGATATGAATTCGATCCTGAGACAAAAGCATGTAACGGGGGTGGGCTAATGGTAAGTCCCGTAGAACCTGATCTATGGAGAAACACGGGTTTGAGTACAAGACTTTTATTTAATTGGCAAAAAACTAACAGCAACAAACTATAACAATGGGTATAATAGCTATGTACAACAACAGGCTTCTCCCCGATTTGCCCTCGCAGCAGGGTTCTCTAGCTTCTTCTATCTAAAGGGGGACGTCCGCCTCTCTTCGACGGCTTTTTAAACTCCCTGGAGCGCTCTTTTCACGTCCTCGTTAGTCCCCCTATCCACCGATAATTTTACTCTGCTGAGAGGTCATTATGACCTCCCTTTTCCCGGTACTGAAGATCGGTAGGTCGGTGATACGCGCCATCCAACAAGCAGGGATTTTTGAGCTCACGAGTTTTGTAACTCACTAGAGACTCAACGAAACAGCCCGAAATTTTCGTGACAGAAATTAGGAAGACGGTGCCATAGTACAGCAGAATTGCAGCGAACAAGCTTCCATAGCTCCGAAAAAATTCTAGATGCGATCCAGATACGACCTTTTCTTCATTTTTTGTTGCAATACATCCTTATATAAAGCTGAATGTCTGTTTGTACGTATGTATTGTATGTCTGAATGTACATATGTTTCGAATAGAAAATTCCATTTCTGAACCGATCGGGGCCAAACTTGGCACACATACACTTCGGGGCCGGACGGGTGTCAAAGGCTACTTTTCGTCATCGATCGATATCGATATCGATTTTTTGCAAAATTTGAGCTACAGGGCTGGGAGTTGGCACAGGGGGGGGGTAATCGAGCATGCTGATTACTACAAATATATTATTGACAGGCCCGGGCAGAGCCGGTTTGCCAACTAGTTCAATTATAAAAGAATCCAACCAGATTTTCCGTAGCAGAGCATCTCGAAGTTCAGTCAAATTGTATGAGCCATGAAAAACACTGCAAAAAGATTTGAAAATTACCGACGGTCATTTTTGATAGAGATATTCGCTTCTGTCGAGTGTGACTTTGTTGAGGCTTCGGAAGCAGAATTTCTAGGCCAGTCGGTACATTCCACATCTTTATCACTCATCACTATGCCTACAGTAGTATTTGAACTTCTAAAAGTGCTTCTTTTTTTGCTTTTAGTTATTCTTGAGCCCAGCAGGTTTTTCCCGTCTACGCATCTCTTGCAAAAAGAATAACCAAGCCCAAGTGAAAGCCTAAACTAAGTCATAATCTTTCAAAAATGCCGCAATTGAATCGAGTTTCTACCTTTACGAATGTTTATTTACAAAAATGTTGTTCACTGGCTTTCATCTCTACAGCATTAGCACAGCACAGCATTCTGTGAATTCATTGTGAAGAACATGTGATAATTAATTGTCCTCTCACAGTAGCTGCCCCTTTATGACCCGCCGTCGCGAAATTCGCATTACACGCTTGACCCTGGTTCCAAATCTGCCTTCACTATCCGCCAAACGCTTCTGGATGCCGAGTTATGAGCACTTCTGAGGTTGGAAAAATGCGCAACTTGAACAGATCCTTCCAGAATTGCTTGAAGGCAGTGTCCGGGCAAAAAGTCGATTTTGAGGTTTTGTGCTTACCGCCCATTCGCTATGCTGAATCCGAGGACCACACTGGAGATCGCGAAAACGGCGAAAAAGGGCACTAAACAGGAAGGAAGTCAGAAGTGGTTGGAATCCTCCCCACTGCGAATTCAAAGTCCCGACTTCCGGAGCAATATTCTCAATTCCAATAGCGCCCTGACATTTCCACGAGCCAATTGCGAATGCGTGACTTGCAGACCCCCCCCCCCCCGCCCCTCTATCCATTTCTGATTTACCTCGTGTGGATTTTCGATTTAGCATATCGAATACGCCCGGGTAAGCACAAAATCTCAAGATCGACTTTTTGCCCGGACACTGCTTTTAAATGATCTAGTGTTGATAATCAGAGCACGTCATTCAGTAATTTCTGTCTTATATACCCGTATTCAACACTGTTCTACTTGAGCGCCAAGAAGACCGTAACGGTTAATTTTACCTAGATACGTTCATATATTGCTCCAAAAATACTCATATCTCGGCGTCTAGAGCCGCTTGGCATAGCTTACTCACGTCATGATAATGAGAGCCTCCTTATTTGGAGGTACATTGATTTTTTTATCCTAATGAAAGTTAGTCAAAGTGGAAACCAAGCGAATTTGAGGAGATAAGTGACTTTGGAACAATATTGCGACATATGTGTTAGCGCTGTATGACCCATCTCTCTAAAATTGGCAGATGCGAGTTCTACATGAGATTTTGATGACAAATAAATAAAGTCTCGTTTGTAGGCTATACAGCAACCTAAACCTGTCCATCCACACACGGCAACAACTACGGGCGGAGCGTTGAAAGAAAATGTTGCAGTAAGCTTTTATCCAATTTTTGAAATTTACCCATGTGTTTAGTTTTGAGCAAAAAAAATCATCTCTTTGCTTGAACTCTTCAAAAACTCTTTGCTTGCTCAAGCTCTTTATCTATAACCAATTTAAGCAAGTCAACGTACCAGCTGCGCCTCCGGATAAACAGGAGTTTACGAAATCTACCGTTCCCATAGACAGGATACAGGTGAGCTAGTCAAACTTCTTCTGAAGAAAACATATGAACCATTCAAGCATCTTATTCATACAATTATAGGATATCGTTGTTCCTAAACCTGCTCCACACACCACAGCGGAAGTCAAACAAACGGTTTCGGATGAAGGATTTGTTCGCGTAAGCATAGTTGACACTCATTTCTCTACACTTTCTTATGAAACAAATTTAGCATGTTGATCAAGATTTGGCCCCAACACAGATAGTCACTACAGAGAGAACTGTCGTTGGTGGAGTTACTATGGAAGAAGGGGTAAGCAGTAAAAAATATAATCAAACTTTCTTTTAGTGAAATACAGAGATCAAACAAGAGAAAACTAGTGTTGCTCTTGTCTGCAGCATTATTTTTCTTTGTTTTGGCAATACGTTACTACTATTTGCAGAAGAAGATCAGAACGCAAGGCGAAAGGAAAGTCACCGTGAAAGAGACGACAGAAGTAGATCAAGATGAACAGCGACGGCAATTGGAGCAGCTGGAAAAGGTTCACCCGGAAATTTACTTGATGTAGAGCATGATATCATACTAATTGTGTTAAACTTATAGATGGAAAAAGAAATTGAAGAACGTTTGAAGAGGGGCCCAGAAGTTTCAGAAAGAGTCACACAAACAACAAGTGCCGAGGGATGGGTGCAGGTATGGCTTTCAATTTTTGGTGCTCTAATCCCTAAATTATCTCTTTTTAGCACGTCAAAGACGATATCCGCAAACCTCAAACTTTGCAGACAACAAAACGGTCGACAACAGAAACAACAGAAGAAAGAGTAGGGGTTGGTTCTTCATGCTCATTATCTATCCAACACTGTTTATCGTAAATCGCCAAATAGTGTAATATGTCTGACACCAAACAAAAAAGCCTAAATTGTGCCGACAGGACCAAGCAGAGGGTGGTGATTCCCATCTCCCTCAACATCGATTTTTTTAAAAGCCAGGTGGATATTATCTGATGACATCTGGTTTTCCTTCTCGGAGACAGCGCCGAAGAGGGGGAAGGGGAAGGGTTGGGATTTTATAGGGTTGCTGGTAATTCCCACGAGTATGCAGCAGTGAAGTAGGAATCTGAAAGTGCGTCTGCAACCTAGAACCTCCCGATTCCGAACCATCGCCTTCGTTCCGGAACCTGCGCATCCAGCAATTTCAAGCTGTATGCTTAAGCGCGCATACGGCATATGCTTGCGACCTCAGCTTCCTACAACGGCTCTGTGTCTGGCGGACTCTGCCCCAGACAATCCAAGAGGACTTTGGAAAAACCTTGAGTACAATATTTTAGGAGTTCCTTTCTCTCTCACAGATGTTTGCCAATTGATAATTGCCACTCTCTGTAAATAATGGCCATGTGCATCACGAAATCTGAAATGTGCTAGCATATTGTAAGAGTTGATGATTAAGACTTTGCTGAGCACAGTCGCTTGTTCCCCATCACATTCAATTACATTTCATAGAAAGCGCAGGTTTTTTGGATCATTTACTTCCTCTTCAACAGTTATGGAACCAGTGCCGTTCTTAATCTGTGCACAGGTACAACCCGTTTGATTTCTTTTTTGATCGACGGAATTCCGACAAGGATTTTTTGAGCCATTTTAAACCATCTCCTCCCTCCTCCCGTGCCTATTCTCTGTGGTCAGTCACTTCCAGCTGCATTCAATTAGCAAAAATCATGCTAGAATCACAAGTTTTGTTTTTTACTGAACTTTCGGTCCTTTACCCATCATCAAAAATCGGTACTATGTAGAAGATGCAAAACTAGGATTGTTTTTATTGTAGGATGCAATCCGCTCTCGTTCTAATTTTCAAATGAATTTTTCTTGCAGAAGTTGATTACGACTGCGGGAGCTCCTACTACGGTGACCACAACGCGGGAAGAACAAGAGGAGGAAGCGCGAAGGGTAAATGGTTCAGCTTATCGTGAAGGATTATAGACACATGTTTGCAGCGGTTGGTCGAATCTCGTATACCTCAAATGACTACCAAGGTGACGACGACGACAACTACTGGTGGTTTCGTCCAGGTAATGTCTTACAGTTGCTGTGCTCGACCAACTTTTGGAAATTTGCTCTCTAGCATGTTCATGACGAGGTGCCGCCACCCTCACAGGTCACGACTAGCACCCGAACCGATGAGGATACTCAGTTGAGGGTACGTGAATCGCTGCTAGTGTCAGTTTTACATATTAATCTCAAAAAACCTCTTTCAGCGTACTGTAGCAACGCGACAGTTAGAACCTTCTACTGAGAAGACTACAACAACTACTACTACTTCTTATGTACAGGTAGGTCACGAATATAGTTGAAAATATCTATTTCCATTATCGTAGATGACCGGATCTCGACCCTCTGCGCCAGCACCGCTGACCCAGCAGAGCACCAAAGAAAGTGAAGAGTCGCGATATAGGGACAGCTTTATCGCGGTGAGCTAAAGTAATAGAAAGAAAATGAGTATCCTCTTTTGAAATCAGGGTTGGATGAAGTAAAGCGGCGATAGTCACGAGCTAGTGAAACCCGAGTTATAGAGTAATTAAGAAAAGTGCAAAGGCATCTATAGATCACCATCTTTGAATTATCACTAAGGACAGGAAATCTTAGCTATCATATTGGGTTGTGGCGCTTAGTGCACTGTAAAAAACTAAAAAATTAAAAAAAAAACTCCGGAAACTTTAGCAAAATCTAATAATTGGTGCGCCTGACTAATGGATGAAAGACTACCCGTTGGTACCATCTCCACTATACAGATATGGTTTAGTAAGTATGAAGGCATTCTGCGACGGCACTCTAACCCTCCATTTTTTCTTCTTCCTAAAAAATCCTCTCAATCTCTTTTTTCTGCTCTTAGAGCTTTTATTTTTCCGGCGACATTAGCTAATACGAGGCAGTTTGGAAGTATAGGCTCTTCAGGCCTTTTTTGATGGGATGTGTACCATATCGGAAAGCATAAAACGGTGATTCCAAATCGCCTTCCTTATCTGAGGGACGTTCATGAGGAGTTATGAGCTTTTATTAGAGCTAAAAATTACATGTGCAATTAGGACACAATGGGTCGCAATATTTTTTTAGCGCTCTAATAAAGCAGCGACGATTATCAGAGCACCTCATTCATGAATTCTCTCAGATAAAAATATACACTTAGTATAGCTTTATTAGAGGGCTAGGAAAGTTTTAACACCTCATTCTTAGATGCACTTTTCTTTTTTTTCTTCAATAATGGCTCATAACTCCTCGTCCACAAATTTAGCATCAGCGTTTTATACAATCAAAATGGTATACTTCCATCTAAAAAAGCCGCTTCGACTAAACATGGTTCTATTGTCGGGCTTCGCCACTTGATTACCACTTCCGTTGACAACGAGCAAAATCACATCATGGACCTTAACGTCCACTTGCATAAACTGTCTGCACTGAATCGAGAAGTGGTTTCAGGCATCAGAAGGAGAAGGTTTCTGGACAGACGGTGCTTACACAACATCGCCAAGTCCGCCACCAGTACCGGAACACAAACGCGTACTCGAAGAGGAACTGCGAGTCAGCGAAATTGGTGAGAAAAAGTCAACATGCGGGGTATTCCCAAGACTCCATCACTGTAGGATTATCACGAGCCTCCACGGAACCTCAGTTCATCAGAGGTTTCCACAGAGAGTACACAGTGGATGAAAGTAGCAGTATTACTATCGAATGTATCGTGGTCGGTAATCCAAGGCCAAGAGTGCGCTTTTTCCACAACGATAGAGAAATCAGGGAAGATTCAAAGTTTGTTAAGGTCTGTTCCTACCATTTACTCTTTAATCACATCGGACTTAGAGAGTTTTTTTTACAGATTGTTACCTCAGTTGACACCTATTCGATAGTGATCGAAAAAGCACGTCTGGAACATGCTGGTTACTACAAAGTTGTGGCTGAAGTATGTGATTGGTGACTCACTGCAAACGGATATTTTGAATCAGCTTAAAAATTCCTTCGTAGTTGTTCCGATGAGTATAATATTTCAGATGTAGTATACATGTGTCGGAGGCCGGAAACTATAAACATGAAGTGCGTAGCCAGTACGAAAGGTGTTATTTACAGAATACGCGAGGAAAAACAGAGTCAATAACAATGCTGCATGTTCGACCCCAATCTTTGATCCAACACCACAAAAGGAACGGAGTTGCTGTGCCATCTCAGAGAATTACTGAATATAAATCACCCACTGAGCACACGACGGTAAAAAGACGATTGTTTTGAAAATTTTTATGAACTGATATTTCTCAGGTGACGGAAGAGTTTGCCATGTTTGAGTACGAACAAAAACGACCGCAGAAGCATGATACGAGTAGATTAGTGACTCCACCACCGGCAAAGAGGTTCCAGGGTAGAAGGGATGAGGTGGTGTCTTTCTTAATCTTAAATTCAAGCTAAATTGACTATCTTTGTTTTGTTCCAGGAAATGTTAGAACAGTACGACTTGCAACAGCAACAATCTGCAGGTCATCCTCCTCATTTCACACAGACTTTAGTGGCCGCCGTCGCAGTTGATGGAGAATCCGCACGATTTGAAGGCATCGTGACTGGTATAAAACTTACAAAATTCTTTATTTTCGAATGAGAGTCACGTGAGGTGATTCAGGCTGGCCAGCTCCAACCATAGAATGGACCAAAGACGGAGTACCCTTTACCCGAACATCCTTACCAGACGTTGAAGTTAGCAATATTGGTGGCAGAGTGTCTCTGTCATTCAAGGTAGACACACTTTCCTTCCCTCAAATATTCTCGAAAATTACGTGCTCTTTTAGAATTGCCGCAGCATCCATGCTGGTAAATACATGTGCACAGCCCGTAACCCCAGCGGAGTAGCTACGAGCAGTGCACAACTTGTAGTCCGTCGTAAGTTTTCGTTGTTGCTCAACTCTGCTTCACTTTCCGTGCCAATTTATATCGTATTCTTGCTTTCAGCAAAGACAATAGCGCCAGATTTTACGCAGAGATTGATAAGTGAAGAAAAGGTTGAAGGTGAACAATTGAGATGGACAGTCAGAGTGACAGGTGATCCTTTACCAAAGGTGAGTATTCGGGCTATTGTATCAAATGTACTTGTTAAGTGCATAACGATCGGGTCACTCTAATAATAGCATAGAAGTAACTAGACGAATAATTTCCCTTTAATACTGGATCTAAAAACATTTTAATTACTACCTGAAAAGCTTAGTTGCCCGCACGAAGCGGGTGGCTGACAAAAGCACACAAAACAAGCAGTCAGTACAAACCCAGATTTCCTTCCATTTGAGCTTTTTCTTTGCCGTAGTGTGTCTTTTATAGTATGTTTGCTGCCTTCAGCGTCTTAAGATTAGGGTGGAGTTCAAAAAAGTTATCCCTTTTGTCATCATGTAGAATTCACGCGATAACCTTTAGAGTTGATTTTTTCAAAGGAGTTTTGTGGATTACCAAATAAAAGTGTAATGAAAACTGCTCGTCAATTTATATTTATTCTTAAATTTGAAAAAATGCTACTTTACATCTTCTTCTGGAAAGGGATCGTCTCGTTAATCCATCGTCGCAAATTTCATGTTAATGTTGTTTCTTTGTGAACATATCTGGAGTGTCAACATACAAACCAACGATCTGGACTGTCTGAATTTTTCCTCGAAAGTGTCGGATCGCAAACATATTTGGAAAAATTCTAATGTTTGCAGGTTACATGGTTGCGTGATGGCATAGAAATTCCTGATTGCGAAGAGGTTCGATTGATTGATGTAAGTTTCATTAGCATATCAGAAAGGAATAAAGGCTCTTTGCTCTACATAGCATCATCCAGAAAATGCACTGTATCACAAGTCGCAGCGCCCAGCATTCTTTCGATACTTTTGGTTCAAAAGAAAATTTTCGTCGCGCAAACTTCTGTTCAAAAAAGCATTTGGAAGAACGGATAAAATGGTGTATCAGAATCATGTCTGAAAACTATCAAAAAGCTGGCATAATTTTGGCTCCGTAATTATTTAGGAAGGAAATGGAGTGCATACACTGCTGATCGTACGCGTGGAAGTAGCTGATAGTGGACAGTTCACATGCTTGGCCGAGAATGTGGCAGGAGAGGTGATTATTTTTTCCATTTTGTGGGATTGGCTATTTACCTAAAAATAATTCAGGCCCGAAGTACCGCCGATCTTGTGGTGAGACCAGCTGGCAGCCGTCCTGGCAGTTATTTTCATATCACTAAGGTGACACAGGAGAAGCAGGTGGAGCAGCTACCATTCAAAGAATTTTGAAATTTTTTTATGTGATATTTATGTGTATCTTTATAGGTCCAAGGAGAGCAACCTGTTCGCAGCAGTGCCTTCGCCATTGAGAATCCTCCTTCGCAAAGTGACATGCTATGAACGCATGCGAAAAAAAAATCTATGACGACTGCGAACTTATATGGCGAACCTGCCCACCTCCGACATCCGAGTCTTGGCTCTGATATTTTTGCAGACAAAAGACTCAGTAGATTTCATAGAATGTGTTTTATGCTGTGCTGCCAAAGACGTGCTGACACCAGTAGTGCAGCCTTCGCGGCCTTATCCAATGTGCTTTCCATTTACGGAGATGGTTTAGTTAGAAATCTTTTAGTTCATTAAATCGTTTTGGTTTCTTGTTTCTATTACTACTGCCCTCAACAATGATTTCATGGCTTTTTGGAAAATAAATGCTAAAATCTGTTTAGTGAAACAACACTACTTACATAAGTACTACAGTATAAATATAATTCCTACCTATGCGGTAGTGCATTTGTTGAAAATTTACAAGGCATCGCATCCTTGTTCACTTGTACGACTAGTTACAGGTGGTTTCCTCAAAGACAGTGGTGGTCTGATAAGGAGCTCCTAGTGTATTAATTACTGTTTTTCGGAGAAGAAAAGAACGAAGCCTTTTTTTGTGTTGCTTTTACCATCAATCATCCTTTACGCCGAAAAACTGCGACTGGTGGCGAAATTTTGATCTAACAAAAGAAGGATCCTTGTGTCCCGGCATATTCGGGTCCTGAGGGGTATACGTGTGGTGGGGTTCCTGGTCATCCCATCGACCTCCAGGCGCAGTCCGGCTGGGTGATGTTCGCCCTGGGCCGAGAAAATGGCCCTTGAACCAGCGCGCGCAACCCCAACTGGCGCGCGCTCAGGACGGCCATCCCGTCTGTTCGGCGCGGGACCCCACGAACGCTCTCCCCCATGGTGCATGCTATCCAAAGCAAAAATTACAGGCGGCAGGGTCTTCGTCCGAGGACCTCCCAATTTTCCATCAAAAATCTCGTCTGAGCTGCTTTTATTGGATTCAGGAAAACGCCCCAAAATCGGCCTTTTAAACCCGTTCAAAGCTCAATTTCGGATTCTAGTGGCGAAAAGGCCTAAAACATGCAGAAAGGTGGAGGTGCAAAATCTGCCGGGACACTGCCTTTAGTAAGCGTAGCGCCGCGGAAACGTACTGACTAACTGATAGAACACCGATCCGAACTAATATAGTTTATCTGTTATTGCATTAAAGAGGAATAAGTAGCACCGAACATATATGAGCACCATTGGCATAGAGATAAACACGTAAACAATGAGGCAAATCGTGAGGAAGAGATCAGGTGTATCACTGATGGTACGGCGGCGGCCCAAAGAGGATGGAGATGAGGAGTGATGAGCGGCCACTCGGTGTCGTGGCATCGGAGCAACTCCCCGAGAGTCTCGCTTGACCGTCGTCGTCACGCCCTAAACATATGAGTCATCGTCCGACGAAGAAGCATGCGTAGACATGCTTACACCTCCCCCTTTTACCAACAAGTCCGTCCTCGGACTTAATTTTAGGAATTGACAAGGTCTGAGGAGGACGAATTGGGTAGAAAACGGGAGATGGAAGCAAAAGGCAAAATAAAAGTAAATTGAAGATAAAGCGAACCAAAAACAGGAAAAAGCTCAAATATTCTCACCAGAATAGCTGCTTGAGATCATTCGACTGGAAGGTACTGACCGAGATCCGTGGCAGGGATGATCGCATGGCGCTCGTCAGCCCAACGAAGGATGGTGGTCCAGGACCTAACTTTCCAAAGGGACTCGGTATGCCCCAGGACTAACAAACCGTGGCGGGACCGGGTCAGAGCAACGTTCAATCGCTTGTACTCGTCCAGGAATTCGGCAGAGGTGGCTGTCATATCCGTACGAGTTGTCAGTAAGATGACGACGTCTTTTTCACGTCCTTGAATGGAGTCGACGGTGGCTAGCTCCACTTGATTTCTCTGGGCGAACGGCAACAGCCTGCGCAATTGCTCCTTGTAGAACGACAAGATGCATATCGATGAAGGTTCGATATATCGGGCTCGTAAGCGTTGGACTATCGTTCTGCACACTTCGGCTTCCGCCTCATTGAAATAGGAGCGACTCGCAGCCCTCTCCGAGTTTCCGGCCACGTCTAAGAATAGAAACGGGGTCTGTCCATCAGGAAAGCGCATTGCGCGGAACATAAGTGCACGTTGAGCCTCTGTGACACCACTCCTTAGCTGGCCTTGGTAAACGAAGAAGTTTGGCAGGTCGTTCAGACGTGGATGGGAACGAAAAGTGGTGACCAACGACGCTACGGGGACGGTTCGGGATCTCATCAGGACGTCCATAACGCTTTTCGCTCCGAAACGGGCTGGGTTCGAGTTCCTCGAGCATCGGATATGAGGTTCGAGTTGGTGCACGTCGCCGATGCAGATGTGACGAACCTGAGGGAGTCTGTTGGCCATCGCGATGAGCACCGGCTCGGGGATCTGGGATGCTTCGTCGCTGATTAGGGTAGAGAAACTTCCCAAGTACTTCTCGAACAATCCATTCGGTCCCGAGGTGTTGAGAAGGGACGCCGTAGTCACACAGATGATGTGTGGTGGTCGAACTTTAAACATAATGCGCACCATCTTCTCAATCGTATTGGAGACGTCCTTCTCGGCGAGGATATATTCGTCCCGCTGTTGCTCTGTGAGCTCCTGGTTGATCTGCCCTTGGTAATGTTCAAACCGAAGGCGTCCTTCCTTGAAACGACGGCAGATGTTTTGCTCTTGTTCACTCAACGTCGAGGCGAAGGCATCGCCGAGGGTCTTCAGAACTTCGTTCAGGTCGACGGCTAGTGGAGTCTGATCTTCGGCAGCCGCGATGTCCGATACGTACCACGTTAATAGCTGGTTCATTGCGAATCTCCATCAACGTCTTCGCGAATTGTGCCACGGCGTTATTGGTTGAAGCCTTACGATTACTCGTTTGTTTTGGCTGGTCGCGAGGAGGCTAGCAATAACTGCCCCTACCACCGTCTTCCCAGTTCCGTACGCCGCTTGGATGGCTACAATAGAGTAGTCCGAGCATCCCAATTCGACTGCCTTGCACTGATCTGGGGATAGGCTGAGGGGGTTGGCATTAGTGCGAAAGACGAGCTGGTCATGTTCAGACAACTGAGGCACACGAACACGGGGTGTAGGAGAGCACTCCAAAGGAACAACGTTGTAAATCCGTTTGATCGTCCTATCGGCCAGAGATCCTGGGCTAACGTTGTTGAAGATTTCCATACGCGAGATCGCTTCGTACGCTGGTTCGGATGCTACGGGGGACTTGCCCAAGCGAACAGTGGCGATGAGATGGAAGACGTTGTCGACGAAGGTCCCAAAGCGTTGAGTAGCTTCCGCGAGGGAGTCGTTGGACCACGGGTACGCCACGAGGGTGGCGCGGAGCTCACGCGTTTCCGGGTTGACATCGACGTGGTGCACTGCCAAGATGATGGTGTGAGGAGCTCCATCGATCCAGAATTCGACCGGGCGACCGCGCTCCCAACCTCTCTCGGATGACATTCCTGGGATGGTGAAGACGACCTGGAGTGGGTATATGCGTGTTGAGGTCATCGCTGCCTCTACCCAATGCGTCAGTCGGTCATCACTGTCGGATTTGACGGCGGCCAGCGTGGAACATGCCATATTGAAGAGGTGCGCCATCCTTAGCTGGGCGAGGGAAGGGTTGGTGATAATGCTGTTGAACTCGTGGTCGCGATCGTCGATCCATTCCTGCTCTTCGGGTTCCAGCCTGCTCACCGAAAGTGGTAGAATTCCTTCGCGTGGGTGGCAGGGTACAGTGCGGCGAACGAGATCGCAGAGCCTCTTTCTAGCCTTCACTGACACTGGCGGCTCCGAGAAGCGGATTGCTGTGGAAACGTTATAACGCGCCTGGCCTACTAACATCTCATCTTCCCGAATGTCGGCGATGTCGAAGTCCGTCAGGGCAGCCGTGATGATGACCGATTCCGGGGCTCCCGCGAAGCCAGCCGAAAACTTATGCGGAACGACGTTGTCCTTACGGTAGATGTGAATGACGTTGCCGAGGATGTTCTGGCGAGGCTGAGGCGTCGCGAAGGCAAATGTAGCCGCGCGAAAGAAGAACACAGCGTCGTTATCCAGCGTGTATGTACGCGGTGAACGGGAGCGTTCCAGAATCATTTGTGGATCTCGAATCGCTTGGGGGGTGGGCTCCACGGTCCAAATCCAGACGAAGTCCTTAACAGAGACCATCGATTTGTCGAAACCTCGCAGGTCGGACTGGATGTTGGTGGCAAACTGATCCAGAGTGAGGCACTGGAGTTCTTTTTGGTCGGGTCCCGGTACGAAGAAGTCCTTCGTTTCGAGGATGAGTCCTGCGCCTCGATTCGTGGCAACCACTTGATACAGAACTGGACGTCGTCCACGGATAACCGGAGGGGGTCCCGACAACGTAGGGTTCTTGCCCTTCGGGGTCTGCTGACGGGTGTTCTCAACACGGGTATAGGCGCCAGACAGGAGCTGGTCCTTGATAGAATTACACTCGAGCCGGAAGCGCACGGCTGCTTCGAGGGTCTGAAGTTCGATGAGGGGAATGCGTTCCGTTCGTCCTACACGCTCCGGGTTGACGAAGGGGAAGAGTCACTTAGTGAACTTGTCAGTTTGATACCCCGATGACGGTATATGACGGTAGTCTTCTACAGGCATCTCGTTGGTGACGTCGTGTTCCGTCAGGGAGCTAAGGGGTAATAGACGGGGTCTAACTAGAGCAGCCCACGGATGTGAGTTAATCAATGGATGCGAAAAGTTGTCCGGTGTATCAGGGGGAACCTGGGGAAAGGGGCGAGAGGCCCGGGGCTGAGGCAAGGGTTCCCAAACAATTTCCCGACGTTGGGCTGCGGGCGTATCAGAGTCCCTCCTAGAGGCGCCGGAGGAGGACTGCGAAGCACTAAACCAAGGAACACTGCACGAACGAAAGGAAAAGAAAAAAACTTAAGAAAACCAAGAAAACTCAAATAGAAGAGAAACGAATATTATGAAGACTAACCTAGAAGGCTGCATTCGTGCCGATGCGGGTGTAACGTCCATGACTTCTGGAACATTGCTTGGCTCTTCGAGAGACATCCGAGCGAGGGATATGGACTGGTCGGAAACTGCGTCAATAGATTCAGAGAGGATGGATGATCCGCGCTCCATCGGCTCATCAGACGCAGTAACTAAAATAAGAGGGTATTGATATGTAATGATAAAATCCTGTATATATGATAGTGATAATTAACACTGGTTGGGGCCGAAACACGGCATAGGAAGGGTCGTTTCTGACCTGCGATTTCCACTGGTTGAGGCCCAACAGGGCTAGGGCAAGGAGTAGGCGCGTTCACTGGCAGAGGCCCGACGGGGCTAGCATGGGGGCCAGAAGTCCCCTCGTCAGAATTAGGCATTAAACAAGTGCGGGCTTTTCACCAAGTTTCTGAAACAGCGGAGAAATTGTATAGTGTCGGTATATATGAACGCGACGAGGAGACGATCGACGATTTACGTGCAAGTGGGAACGAAAAATGTCGAAATGTGAGCGAGAATGCCAAAACACGTGAAAAAAAGGAGGCTCAAAGATAGTATAGGAGAGCAAACACAATGCACACAAGGAAGGTAAAATATGGTATGGATTGATCTTTTAACGTTTTTACGAGCAATGAGCTAAATGGAGGTGCGTCGTGAGCGAAAACGAGTATTATATGGGTGAGAAGGTGATTGCGCTATTGTATTAGGTTGTGACATAAGTCTTGTTACACTTAACTTCTAACGGCGATAAGTCATACACCTCATAGTCTTTGCAGGACTTCAGGGTACCAACCGATAGAGCAAAGCAAGCTCTACAAAATGGTCTGCAAAATTTCGCACCAGCTCCGACCCACCGTAAGTTTGCAGCCAAAATGTGAGTCGTACTGAAATTCAAAAAATCGCGAAAAATTCATATCTTTGTTTAAACAAATCCTACGGATCTCCAACTTGCTCATAAAAATTGCCCACTATATCAAACACTCATATGTACCGTTGCTGTACTTTTTCCTTATCTAGAAATCGAGAAAAAGAATTTTTTTAGTTTTTACAAAAACGAAGCTATGCTGTTTCTTTTTATGCAGTTGTATACTACAATCCCTTAGAAGTATAACCGTAAATTTTCAGCTTCCCAGAAGCCCTAGTTTTCGAGAAATGCCAAATTTGGCTTTTATCACTCGGGTGTTCAATGCTAAATTAGGTATTTCTCGAAAACTAGGGCTTCTGGGAAGCTGAAAATTTACGGTTATACTTCTAAGGGATTGTAGTATACAACTGCATAAAAAGAAACAGCATAGCTTCGTTTTTGTAAAAACTAAAAAAATTCTTTTTCTCGATTTCTAGATAAGGAAAAAGTACAGCAACGGTACATATGAGTGTTTGATATAGTGGGCAATTTTTATGAGCAAGTTGGAGATCCGTAGGATTTGTTTAAACAAAGATATGAATTTTTCGCGATTTTTTGAATTTCAGTACGACTCACATTTTGGCTGCAAACTTACGGTGGGTCGGAGCTGGTGCGAAATTTTGCAGACCATTTTGTAGAGCTTGCTTTGCTCTATCGGTTGGTACCCTGAAGTCCTGCAAAGACTATGAGGTGTATGACTTATCGCCGTTAGAAGTTAAATGTAACAAGACTTATGTCACAACCTAATAGATGGTTGTTCAGTTGGATTGTTGTAAGAATAGCCAATAAGCTCATGATCTGTTGCTTGATGATGCGTTAGCGCTAGTTGCTCGGATTCGGGTTGCCAAGGAGTTGTAAATGCGGGTCCGTTTAACTCAAAACATTTCTTGACTTGATTCATGTGCACGCGTTTGGGTTTCGATTGTGGAGAAGTGATACTAAGGATTACCAGGTGCGGATGATTTATTTCCAGGACACGAAACTGGCCCAGCCAAGGAAGTGAGAGTTTGGAAGACAGTCCGGGCTTGGGAGCAAAATCACGCAAATAGACTCTATCTCCTACTTTGATAGACAGTGGTTGTAAATGCGACTTGTCATACTGGGCCTTAAATCTAGCACGTTGGATATCATTGTATTTCGCCGCCATACGCCATGCTGCATGCAAAGTGGAGACGAAGTTCTCAAGATATAGACTAGAGTCTTGGTCAGAAGGAGTATGGCGTTCGGTATCATGTTTAATCAAGAGATCAATGTTGAATAGAGGATCACGACCAAAAACAAGGAAAAATGGAGTATTGTTGGTGCTTGAGTGGACAGAAGTGTTATACATAAAGGCACAAGCGAAGATAAATTGATCCCAATCAGTTTGGTTTTCACTGATATACGTGCGTAGCATGGGATGAAATGTGGCGAAAACTCGTTCGCATACGCCGTTACCCTCATGGTGGTATGGGGTGGCAAAATATCTACTTATGCGTAAAAGTCGGCCAATTTCTGATACCAGCTCGCCCTTAAAGTAGGAAGCATTGTCGGAAATGAGCTGAGTCATTACGCCGTACTTGAGTATACACTCGGTTAGAATAGCATGCGCTACTGTAACTGCCGTGCAGTCAGGCAAAGGCGCCACGATAACGTACTTGGAAAAATGATCTATCAAAGCTAGCACATATTTGTTGCCTGATTCCGACGTTGTTAGCGGGCCCGTCAAATCCATATAAACTTTGTCGAAAATGGCTGATGGTACTACGGGCAGCAATTGCTCTTGGTTGAGGGCCTGCGCTCGCTTTCTTTGACACAGATCACAAGACTTAGTAAGAGCATAAATCTGTTCGGACATGTGCGGCCAAAAATACTTACGAGAGATCTTAGCTAGCGTTTTCTGCCAGTTGAAATGGCCGCCAGCGGTGGTGCTCGAGTGCATAGCCAGGAATATGGGTTCACGTAACTTTTCGGGAACAAAAAGCTGCTCAATTGTGGTTTGTGGATTGTAGGGAGATTTGGCTACGTGATACAAACAGCCATTAGGACGTAAGCGGCAACTTTCAACTAGTTTCAGTAGAGCTGCTTTGTCAGCTTCAGCTACGGAATCAGGGAATTTATTGGTTTCTAAGAATATCATTATGGAATTACAGAGCGGATCAGCTTTTTGTTCGAGGAGCGCGTTATACGGTTTTATGGCAATAGGAGCGGTGGCACAAAGTGGAGCTAAACAAGCGGGAAGAGGCTGGAAAGTTTGTAATATGAGACAATTAGGAAATTCGATGATATCGTCAGACTCAGAAGTGTTGTCTTGGAAGCGAAACGAAGGATTCACGAATCTAGAGAGGCAGTCGGCCACTACATTGGAAGAGCCTTTCAGATATTCGATGGTAACATTATAACTTTGTAGCTCAACGACCCAACGGGTGAGATTATCATGGGTCCTATTATGCTTAAGCAGAAAGGTTAAAGGGCGATGATCTGAGAATATCCTTGTGAGATGCCCGTAAATGGTGGCCTTGAAGAACCGTAAGGCACTAATCATCGCAAAGAGCTCTATATGCGTGGGACTCCACTTCTGTTGTGACTCTGATAGGGCTTTACTGAAGTACCCGACCGCGACTAAAGATTTGGCGTCCTGCGGTGCTTGCTGAAACAAAGCGGCCCCTACCGCGATTTGACTCCCATCAGTATGCATAAAGAAATCCTTATCTTGCGGGAAGGCCAGGCAAGGTTTTGCCGTTAATTTATCACGCAAGCCTTGGAAGGCTGTCTGCTGTTTATCCGTCCATATGAACTTAACCTTATCTTTTGTAAGTTCATAAAGTGGGGCTGCAATAGACGCGAAATTTGGTATAAATTTGCGAAAGAAATTTGCCATCCCAAGGAAACGCTTGACTTCTTTGACCGATGTGGGGGGTGGCATATTTTTGATTGCCTGGATGTTACGATCAGATGGATAGTAACTATCCCCAGAGATCTCATGGCCCAAAAAGGTGACTCGCGACCGCGCTATGTCGACGAGCTTTTTACCGGATACTTTTATGTTGAAATCACGAAACCTTTGGAATACTTTCCGAAGAGAACTGAGATGACTCGGAAAGTCTTTGTCGAATACTACTATATCATCAAGGTAGGCCAAACAATTTTCTTCCAATCCGGCTAAAATTCGCGACATAGCCCGAGAGAAGTACGCACCAGCGTTCTTAAGTCCAAAAGGGAGGTAGACAAATTGATAAATTCCTCTATGCGTTGCCCACCCGCACTTGGCCTGGCTTTCAGGTGACAGCAGTAACTGCATATAGCCTGACGCCAAGTCGAGGGATGTATAGTATTTGTTCCCTGCTATCTTAGTGAGTATGTCCTCTATCCGGGGCAAGGGATAATGGTCCGGAATAGTTATCGCGTTCAATGGGCGAAAATCTAAGCAGACTCTAAGAGATCCATCTCGCTTTTTGACCAGAACTGTATTATGAACCCAAGGTGTGTCGCTTTCTTTAATTCTGCCGGCCCTAAGCAACTTATTAATGTGGTCATCCAGTTCTTTTTGAAATTTGACGGGAATGCGTGTCGGTCGAAATCGCGTGGGTGGGGTTTCCGTAGTGGTTTTTATGTGGATCATGTCGGTATCATAGGAGCCTAAGTCATAGGAGCTATGAGAGATGCGATCGCGGAACGAGTGGAAGAATGCACGCAACTGTTCCCTCTCCTGTTCGGAGACTTCAGCCTTGCTAAGATCAACTCCGGGTTGATCATCAATTTCACTAGATGAGTGGCAATCAGCCGACTGGGAGGGTTTCAGAGCCAAAAGGTGGGTGCTAAAAACTACTGTTCTCAGATAAAACCCCGTTTTGATCAGATAGGGGCACCGCGGTGGATAACGTCTGATTTTTATAAAGGACTTGTGGAAGCGCAGTAGGATTGGAAACTAAAATATGGATCGTACTTGTGCTGAATACTGTCGGAGTGACCAGGAGTGATTGTTGGAGTAGTTTGTCCGATTGAGCCGTCAGCATAAGCGGCGCCACAGGCGGCGTCGACGTGTAGCAGGGCACGTAAGTTTCGGTTCCCGGTTGTAAGGGAGTAGTTTCTGAAACACGTACAGTAATTTCATTTTCGTCGTCCGAGTACTGAGGGAAGGCGCTAAGAATGCGAATAGGTTCCCCGTCAACTGAAAAATCTTCTTATTATAATCGATTGACCATGACGGAAGTTGGGCGAGAACATTATTGCCTAATATAAGGTTGAATGAATCGGCTTGACGAGGGATACATGACCCTTTAGTAAAATGTACTACAGCGTTCATAGTAATTTTACCTACCTGCAATCGCAATTGAGCCATACCGGCTAGTGTTATGGGAACTCCGGCCATTCCCACTGCTACCTCGACGGCGCTCGGATCTAGCTCGAAAACACCCAAGAGCGCTGCTAAGTCCTTGCTTGCGACCGAAATTGCTGCCCCTGTATCAATCAGTGCCAAGAGGGCTATTCCGTTAGCCTTAATCGGGATTTGCGCTACAAAGAAAGCATGGCTATCGTATAGAGACAACACATGGACTGGTGCTATTGATAGCCTGGGTGGCCAAGCTTGAGCAGCCGCAATATCTAATCGAGCTAATTCAATCGGCCGCTCATCTATGGGTCGAAGTGGGGAAGCACTAGAAAAGGATTGGGTGTTCAAGGGTATCCCAGGTAGCGCGATGGGTAAAGGTGCAGCGCGGTCTGACATTGTTGTTGAAAATAACCGTGACGCTAAGGTAGGGTAGGATATGGTCACATATAGGGCTACAAGCTTTTTGATAATTGCTAAAGAAACAGCTGTGCAACAAAACGAGATCCAAACATGATAAATGGAAAAGCCAAATGTATGGAATAAGGTAGTAAGCGAAAGTGTATTACCTATGACGTCGTCGGAGTGGCGTGTTGGCGTAACATCGTGACCCACCGCAGCGAGGACCCTTTCCAAATTTCTGGTGGTCCATAATTCCCGTAACTGATAATCTTGTGTCACCTCAGTGAAATTCGTTAGCACTAAATTGTGGAATATAGTCAAAGGTGGGACGAAACTCATGGTGTGCGCCAACGGAGCTGGTAAAAGGTCATGAATAGTCGAATTGAGAAGGCTAGAGGAAACGTCAAGAATGGGGTCATATACGAATATTCGGTCTACAGAGAAGAGATGGAACGGTCGCACCCTAGAACATGGTATGACATCTCGTCAGAGGTTACTACCCAATTATGCGGATCTATGAATGTCAACCATGAAGCACCGCTAGGTAAAGTTAGACGGATTCTAGGCCTATTATAGCAGGTATCGTTAAACGGTACAAGTTGATAATGAGCGCGTGGTATGCGCATGCAATGATGCAACTGAACTAGTCCCCCACCAAGATGGGTAGCCGCAATATCATTTCGCTTAAGCAAAGAGCGTATTGTGTACGTAGCATCAGACTTAAGAGAAGAATGTAATGCAAACGCCAACATGTTAGTACGATCACAGAGAGATGCCAAGGCATGGCGGAAGAGGGACGTCATAGAATCCTGGATAGAATCTTCCGCAGCTAGCAGTTGTGCTGCTAACTGATTCGAAGTAACGATACCTACGGAGGGAGATGAGGAGCGCGCTACCCGTTTGACTTTTGCAACCGCATACCCCTGATCCGTAATAATTAATGTACGCGCACAATCTTGAATGGTAGAGTTATTATCGCGCCAAGACAAGGCGAACTCTTTTGAGTCGCTGATCCAAATGTGACCTAAAAGGTGCCCCCGCATTTTGGAAATTGGTAGGTAAGCACAAAGCTGTTCGCTCGCGGGCTCCCATAACAGTACCGAACCCTCCTGAAGGGTGCAAAACCCATCCTTATACGCGCAGTGTTGCATATTACCTACCGCAGAGTCTGGCGAAAGTGCCCCATGACGCGCATGAACAGCTGTATTAACCAAGTAACAATTTACTACGGAGAGATGATGGTCTACACAACATCCAAACGGGGCTGACGGGTACTCGAATGAAAGAATATTATCGGTTTTGTAGGTTCCGTCTACTTCTACCATCGACCCATATTCACATTTGTGATGTTGTTGCATTTGCCTACAGTGTTCGATTGAAACAGTCTTATAGTTTTCGGAATGGGTTTGACGTCGCGCACCGAAAAAGTTAACGGAATAGACTACCGTATGCTCGACAATTTTACACAACACCGCTGGAGTATCATAGCGCTTAGAATTAGGACGGTAAACATAAAGAGAGGTGCTAACCGGAACACTAGTTAAGTTAGGCACCAAATATGAGCAATTATAGGTCAAAGGAATGCGATTAACAGCATCTGACTTTTCACGCGGACACAACCAGACAGGTTGATGAGCATCACTGATAAAGAAACATGACAGAAGCACAGAGGCTAAGAACAGATAGTTAACGCGCGGTGGAGAAGAAGAACGCCGGGAAGAGTGATTCCCAAAAGCTGAGGAAGCTAGTTCTTCGTTACGCTGAAGTAACGCGGAAATGCGGGCATTCGACTTATCTAACGCTACTTGATTTTCCTTTAATGAAAGCGAGAGCAATTCAATTTGCTTACGCGCTTGATCTAGCTCGTTAGAATGATCAAGGGAAAGGCCCAAAACTCTGGGAGTTCGAGAATAAGACGACGATTGAGGAGAAGGAGAACGATAACGTACACGAAAACCATCACGAGAACTGCTACGAGAGGATTGACCTACCTGCTGCCGCTGTCGTCTCCTTGTCGCACATTCGGAAGCCAAGTGTCCTCGTCCACCGCAGAAATAACAGTAAATATCAGAGAATACCATGCGTGGGGCTCGTCGTGGTCTTGGTTCTTGAAAGCGTACTCGGTTTGGGCCGGGCCTAAAAGTTTGCCTATTAGCAAAGTTAGTGTGACTAGAAGGCACAGTATCGGGCGGAAGCAAGGAGGATTTTACCTGGTTGTCTTTGGACTTACCTGAAGAAGCGATAGGTTCCACTGAACTTACTGCCACTGGCACCTGAGGGTGCGATGGATGGATGAGTCGGTCTGCCGAGGCTTCGGAAAGAAGTTCCTCAACGCGTTCGGCCTCCGCCAAAGCCTCCTCGAAAGATGCTGGTTTCGCGAAGCGAACGTGAAACCTTAAGTCAGCGTGCAAACGTTGTATAAATTCTTGCAAAAATAAGTCACCATTAAGGGTTGGGTCCTGTCCGGTCGCGGTACGCAGTAAATTCAATAAACGAAAGGCAAAGGCTGAACTAGACTCACCTCTTTCCTGACGGCATGTGGTTAAGGCTTGCCTTGCTTCGGCTTTCTGCTTCGGGCCCTCGTAGTGTGTCCTGAGATGATCAACTAAAGCTTCGTAATTTACCTTGTCTTCTGCCGATAGGGTCTCGACTCTTTCCCTTGCCACCGATTCCAAATGGGCTACCAGATAATTGGCTTTGTCCTCAGAAGTTAGGATCTTGCGAAGCCGCATCGAATCCTCCAGACGACGCAGCCAAAGCGAAAAGGGTTGCGAACTAGAGGTGCCGGTAAACGGCATGACACGGGAGGGGAGCCCATCAGGGCAACAGGTAGCTACCAAAGGAATCTGTTCGATACGTGAACCAATTGCGGCAAATGAGCCATTAAGTCCATTGAGCAGGTTAGAGTTACCTTGATTGACCTGTTCAGCTAATTGCGCCGTTGCTTTCTTCGCGTCCTTCCATACGTTGATGAGGGCCTCAGTTGTAGCTTCCTTGAGCTCCTTTGCATCTCGTCCGTGGACCGTCGAGGCATCGTCCAGATTGGCCAACACCCTCGTTAAGGGTGCCGTCACTGTCTCAGTACTCACTGGTGGAGTGGCATCAGCCACCGTGGATTGCTCCACAACCGCCTTGGAACGCGTTACCGGTACCGGTACCATAACTGAAAAAGAACGAGTCGCCCAGGTTCATTGGCAGAGGCATCACCATACTAGAGCTTCCTAATAATAAGATCAATGAGAGGATAGACGATAGCATCACAATATCAAATGAAAGGAAGGGGAAGCTACGCAAATGAGCGATGAGTGACGAGTGAGGCACGCTGTCGGTCTCAGGAGTGGGCGTGGCTAGTACGGTACCCTTAAGTAGAATATTCAAAACTGTTTGGTATTTCCTCAGACCCTTATCTATGTTTGCCATCTCAAGGAATGAAAGAAATGAACACGGAAAATGCCATGAACTTTATATTTACTTCGTTTCTTTGCCATATCTGTTCTCGCGATCTCGGTGTAATGAGAAACAAGCAAAAAAGTTCAAGCTTTTCCGCTTTGTGGCATTTTCTCAGCTTCGCTATCTATGCTTTCGATCTCGTCATGAGAAAGTACGCGGCCGTGACCTTTTCCTTCGGAAACATCTTTGCTTACAGTCGTACTGTATCTTATCTACCAAAGGAATTGAACCCATGAGAAGAAACCCGAATCCAATGATAGATCTCCTATTTGAAAGTTCGGAGTTCTCATAGCGTAATTAGTAAAACTAAGCTGGGAAATGAACGAGAAGCTTAAGTTTCAAAGGAAAGCCCGAATACATGCTACGCGTAACTTCATTGACGAGGTCGAGTGTAAAAGGAATGAAACGTTTGAATAGAGTTGCGCACAAAGGAGATTGCGAAGCTTGAGCATGAGAAATTTCAAAGCGAAATTGCGCCACTGCGTTCGTTTCCAATTTCAAAAGTGTTTCCCGAGACAAAGGAAGCGCTCGGAACTGAGTCTTCAGCTCTCAACTCAAAATTTCATGGTATCACTAGCTGTGTGCGAAACACGCATCAAAGGAAATGAACTTGCTAAACTGGTACACTAGGAGAGAAATAGGGACACCATAACACAGAGTAAAATCTAATATCAGAGGAATATAGAGAAAGCAACCGCACTCGGGAAGTTCTGGTATTCAGACTAATGGCATTATGAGCCTGCCATCTGGCCTTTCTGCTGCGTCAGAAACGATACTCCAAGTTAGGTCGCCAGATGTGCCCTACAAGGTAAAGGAAACTGCGATCGATCGCTAAACATCAACTACACTCAGACTTAGCTGAGGAATCGTCATTAGCCCTACGCTGGAGCAATCTGATAATCAGCATAAAACTGCTGAAAGTACCGTGCGGACAAACAACTACTATTACCACCCAGCTCAACTTACCTGCGCGCAACTACCAATTAGGGGCGAACGCCTGAGCCAACAACACCATACAACTGCAAAACATCGGTCCGCACCTCAACTCAACTCAACCGGCCGGGAGAATATCTCATAACACTCACAAAATTCAATTCAAAACGCTGGGTTCAACATTTTCTTGGCGTTCTATTTTCCACTGGACGTCCACCGTCAGGTGTGCACACTAACTACCAGCACAAAACTGCTGGGAACCGCGGAAATCACGTCTGAGAAAAGAAAATTGCATTTTAATACTTTTACTTCCAAAATTGATGTTAAAATTTCGTGAGACCTGGGCCCTAGGTCACCGAAAAGGACTGGAAGCCGTTAAAAAATTTCCAGAACCACCACGATAAACTTTTCTCAGACGCTGAGCTGCCAAGTCACCGGTGGAGGCCCATCAGGGCTTTATGAATAATTCTACCACTCACCTGCACTCCTCTCGGCGGAACCACTCGCTGCTACCAGTAAGCGTAGCGCCGCGGAAACGTACTGACTAATTGATAGAACACCGATCCGAACTAATATAGTTTATCTGTTATTGCACCAAAGAGGAATAAGTAGCACCGAACATATATGAGCACCATTGGCATAGAGATAAACACGTAAACAATGAGGCAAATCGTGAGGAAGAGATCAGGTGTATCACTGATGGTACGGCGGCGGCCCAAAGAGGATGGAGATGAGGAGTGATGAGCGGCCACTCGGTGTCGTGGCATCGGAGCAACTCCCCGAGAGTCTCGCTTGACCGTCGTCGTCACGCCCTAAACATATGAGTCATCGTCCGACGAAGAAGCATGCGTAGACATGCTTACACTTTAAAGAGAATGCAGAAACCGAAGTGGCCGATCCAACAAGCTGTCTATGTACCATTCGACGCAGCAATCAACGCTGATTTCGAATCTGTAAAGTCTGCTTAGCCCTTTGTGGATGAAGTTATGAGTCTTACTGCGAAAAAATCGTACATAAAAATTGCGAAATAAACACATAGTTGCACTTTAAGCTAGTTGCACTTTAAGCTTACCTTTAGGCTATGAAAATATAAAGTGACCTAGCCCTAGCTTATGTTTTGGCCCGTTAAGCCAAACATGGCTCCGTACCGCCAAATTTGCACTTCACATGCAATTTTTCAGCAAAACAAAGGCCTTTGACGGCTCATAACTTCGCCCACATACACATAGGTGTTAAGCAGATATGGAGCTAGATTCGAATTCAGTGTTATATCCTGCATCTAATGATATGCAGCTTGTTTGCTTTGCCGCTTCGATTTCTGAGCGTTCCCTTGTTGATGGAAATGGCCTTTCCAGGGCGCACACCTTCTTGAAGGCATTGAACTCTCATTCCAAATATGTCTCCTTCTGCGGAGGCCCTGGACAATTAGCTATGGAACTTTTGTGGCGAAAATATAAAAAAAGTCATTTTTGGGAAGTCTCTCCTGAGCTCAAGTGGCAAAACTGGTGAATGGGACCTTATTAAGAAAAAGAAGAGAAAATCCCCTGCTTTCTAGCTTACTGCCCCCCATTCCGTCTGCGAGTTGGAAAGATAGCCATTGAATTCTGGTCAGTTTTCCTCATAAAGCGCTCGTAACTCCTCACCCAAAGGCGCTCCGCAAGTAAGGATGCAGATGAAAAGCGTTTCATTACCTGTTGATGATTTCTATATCATCAACCCAATCCACTCCATTTTCCACATCGCCTATGGAGTTCCCATAGGCTGAATTGTACGCCACTCATTCTTGAGTATCTAATCACTCAAGAATGATTGGCACCTGTGCACCAGGAGTGTAGCCGAACGGCGGCAACTCCTTTTAAGCCATGTACCCCTCCTACGTTGTACATTGTACCCGGGCAAGCTCCGCCTTCTATTCGTGTATATAAGGAGCCCCCGACTGTATGATAGATCGCTCTCAACTAACCTACGCCATTGTGAATAAATATTCCACACAACTTCGTCCACCCTATTTCACTTGGTACACACCAAACTACCCTCTGAGACTGTGTGCATTTCAGCTGGAAAGGCCACTTTGCCTGAGAATCCTTCCCCTGTAAAATGATTCATAAAGTCATGGAGAATCATGCTTTACATGTACGAATCATATTGAAAAGTGAATTCTTTTCAGAGGAGCAGACGCTCATTATTCGTTGACAGATTTCGGTGGAATGAGAGATGTTGAATAAGAATTCCTCAATCCTGTCAGTATTCAGTAACCAAACAATTTGATGAACCTATGCCAGCAAATTCAACCACTGCAGTTGAAACGCTTTCTGCAGTTAAATGAAAGATAGGGCTAAGAAATATATACTTTATAGTTGATGTTTCTCATCTAACAAGAGAAAAATACTTGGCATCCGTAGCCTTCTACAGGGAAATTATACCAGTAGATGCGGCTTGTAGCGGGGATTCTAAATCTATGCTCACTAACTTGTGCGACTCTCTGAACGAAGTCATGGACTTTTCCCCACGTGAATTTCACAAGATTTATGCTGTCAGAATCGTCATTATCCAGGCTTTTCAGGCTTGGATATATCGGGGCAGTCTTCCTGAGCTTAACGTAAAGTATTTTATGTGGACGCTTTTGTAGTGGGTAAGCGAACACTTCAATGATATCGGTGAATCCTGTCATCAAACAGTGCAAATTTTGGTGTCAAGAAATATACATGACTTCTTTCGGAAGAGCGCACAGCAGACATCGAAAGCAGAAATCAGTGCTTCAAGATGCATTTATCATAAACGATGCTTATCGCAACTGTATCGCTTGGAAATTCGTGCACATGCAGAACATATACCGCTCCACAGGCCTAAAAGAGCGTCATTTCGACGTAAACCCGGAGTCCCCACCAAGAAACCTCTCCGTACAGCAAAAGGTTTCGTTCTACACGCTTGAGCTCCCAAGAGCACAACACGCCCCATTCGCACCGCGTAGCGGTATCAGAGCGTGATTTCATGCTCAAAGTGCATGGCATGCAAGAGTCCTGGCACGAAAAGATGATAGGCACTTGTGGCGAGTTGTGACCATGCAGCGTCATAACGGCCTCTGTTCATTACATCTCTATCATATGTCAGTCTTTGTTCTTTTTCTCATTGTGATCAAAATCGTAACAACCGCCACTGAACATTTGTTCTTCCATGTTCACACTTCTCTTCTCTCAGATTGTTGCGGATTGATGTGCCTATGTACTGCATTTAATTTGTATAACCTTGTCATTGCCTTTTGTTGTAATTAGATCTCTAGTGCTCCGTTGTTAGTCTCAAATTCTTTCCCATGAGTTTCGCGTCTGAGCTCTCTGGTGCCTGGTACCAAGTGGTAAATTCTTACAGTCGGGTGTATATAGTCACCGTAATAATTCAATGATTCATTCATTATTTCGATCCCCTATCAAACTACTGAGTATTCTTGTGTCCGGCTCTACACCGAAGGCCAAGACTACAACACAGATCTTACTTGAAGTTGTCAGACAAACAATATAGGTGCGCTGCCGTTAATAATAGATATTAACGACCTTTATTCCATAACATCTATAACGTACTATTCCTTCTGCCATGGACAAGTTGCAGATTGTCTATGCACCTGTTTAGCCGCCGGGTCACCCTCATGGCCCTTGATAATGCACTCGGCGGCGCCTACTTTCAAGTAGGCGAAACTTCTACTGCATTGATAGCATTCTTTGCCAGAAGTTGGCATCCAGGCTATGCACGCTCAACTTGGCTGTATAAAAGAGTCTGGATACCACGTTCTAGAGTCGTCACTATTGCCCAGTGGCTGTTCGTCACTATTCCCTGTGAATAAATTCGTTGTTGCCACCCAACTTGGTCTCTACCAAATGCGTTACATTTTCGACACAAAACGAAAAACACAAGAAATTGTCTGTTTTTCCTGTTTTCTTTGTAAATAATTATTTTTCAATGTTTCCTAGATGGCTATGACCGAACTTGTGTGCCTCTATCAATTGCTGCCCATTTAGCTTCATTTGCTCTGCTTACAGGGAAGCTGCGGCGAAAAACACCTGCGACTACGGCTACCCATTATTTAACAGATGGCCTGTAACGCCGTGGAAAAGACGAAGTTGAAAGCTTAAAGGACGCCTCTGCAATTGCCAGGGGTCCCGACGCAATGGCCTGATTGCAGCTTGATTACGGTGGCTGCCTTTGTAAGGAGGACCATACAGGGTTCGGCATAGATCGTCAGGAAGCAGGCTGGGCTTCGTTTTTGAAGCAAAAAGCAAAGGGGATTTCGTTTTTAACGAGTCGGGGCCGAGCACAAAGGATAAGCGCCATTTAGTCGAACACAAGCTTTTTTGCACAGGTTACCACACGATTGACATGCTCTATGATGTATGACAAAAAGTGCGCGCGATTTGAGAGCAAGGCTAAAATAAACAGATTGCTTGTTTACAACGCAAACAGAATCATATGACGCCAAAATTGAACTGCATACTTAAAAAATTATTTTCGGAAGGATTATGTAAAAAGATTTGAAAAATTATGTGAAGTAATACCTTTTCCAAAATTAGATCGTCTCCAGACGGCCACCAGACGATCTGAGATCGTCTGGAGCATATATTTTCGTCACTTCACATAAGTTTCGGATCTTTCTAGCATGGACAGATGCCCCCGGCCAAGAATCTATCCCTGAGCATAGAAAGATTTTCATATCACCCCCTGTCCATCGTTTTTATCCTCTTTTTTCCGAAAATCGCCTTATTAGATATCGCGCTCCAGCGTCACTTTTTTTGCATCCTTTCCTTTTGAATTTTCATTTTCAATTCTAGCTTTTATTTTGAATATTTTGATGATTTCTTCCATTTTCTTTCTTCTTCTTCATCTTTCTTTAGCTCGTGATCTATTTCGATCGTTCTGTGACCATCTAGGGCTTTATGAAGCAAAATTCTGTGGATTTTGTGGCTTTTTTTTTTGAGAGTTTGACCTGAAATCGCGAGATTCGCACCTTAGTGCAAGGGTCCACCAGCAATCGGAGGGGGGGGGGTAGAGCAGGGGTCAAAGAGGACTTCGTAAGATTTTCGAAAGTCAGGGGGGAGTTCGTTTTTGAAAAGCCTAGAAACGGACTCGTGCCGGGCCCTGGGGCCATATAGGGCACCTCCAGAACTAGCGGAGTTAGGTAGACTGGTGCAGGACAATGCTCCAGCTCATAAAAGTGTATGCACAATGTAGAAGCTAGATTCATGGAAAGCTCAATTGGTAGACTGGCCACCGGAGTCACCGGACTTGAATCCTATAGAATTCGTATGGAGTACAAGGAAGGCATTCTTGAACTGTTTACTATCAAATACAATTTCTTTTCTAATCGCGAACGTTTCAAGAAGGGAATAAAAAAACTTGGATCGGTTCAAAGACGCAGTATCTGCTTTCTGGAAAAGTTTCGCTTCTGAAGTTTGCCGTCGATACATCGACGGTATACGTAGACGAATGCAACAAGTGATTTAACAAAATGTAGCATTAAAGAGTGATTGGTTTGAAACTTCTTGGCAGCTCTGCATATTCGATCTGTTTCAACAGGTGACAGATGCCTGCATATGTGGAGAGACGGTTGCCCTCGTACCATCACGAAGTGAAAGGCCCATTTTTTCATTAACAGAACCCTGTAATTTTTTCGACGATGACTTCTAGTTTATTTGCAACACTTATATTTTTGTACATTTCTAGTGCATAGTTGATAATTTCTCTTTTCCTGATGACCGACTATTTTGTTCTGTTACCGTTTGTAAATTTGTTTGTCTCAGTAAATTTCTTATAGTGCCTTAACGGATGTGATTTAATGGAGTCTTATCTGTTTGTACATAAAATAATTCTGTGCCATGGAAATTATCATGAATATTTCATAAATCTTCAACTCAGATACAGACGTCACTAGAACTCACGAAATTTAAGTACGATAAACTCTTGAAGATTTTACTAGCACATATGTCCCCTACGTTTGCCCAGTGACCCTCCTTGACACTGGCACCTCCATCTTTAATCTCACCCTGGCAAGGTCCACCTCTGAAGGACCTAGGTGAATTGTTTAGGGTGCCTCGAACACATTGGATAACACATAAAACTAACACCAATCGATTACAAATCTCAATCTGCATGCAACTATATATAAACATTAAGAGTTGTCGTGTTTTTCCTCAACTTCGACTCAGAGAACTTGTATGATCTTGCATATAGTAAAGACAATATTCCGAGTACGAGCAAGGATAGAGCAAGAATACGTGCACGGAACGGCGGCGATCAGTCCCTGCTCTTGAAGAATTTGTTAGTGTCCTCAGCAAACAGAACTTTGAACTGAAATAGATGGAGCTGAAAATCAGAATTTTTACGGACTAACTTCGAAAAAGACTTACCTTCGTACTTTGACGCGATTTTTCTCGGTGTGTTTTGTTTATAGTTTACTTATTGGTGAATGATAAGTTTGTATAGGAGTTTGCCTCAGGCGATTCACGGAAGGGATGTAAAAGTTATCCAAAAGTGAAATCTCGAGTACATTATCGACGACTGATCAAAACATTGTGCTACAGAGGATTGCCCAATTTTCATCAGCATGTGAAAGTTCATAAAAATTAATAAGCTAAAAATATTGATTTGCCGACTTATTCGATGTTCTCTTAGGCCTTTAAAAATGACCTGCGCAAGGAGGTGACAAAAGAGTGAGCAAGGCTCTGATCGAACATACGAGGTGAATAGCGAAAGTAAGGAAACTTTTTTCACTCTGCGAGAATAATGCATAAGATTTTAAGCAGGCAGACTCTACTCCACTATTTTTCATCAAAAACCACCTTAGGTTAGGGTATGTATCAGGGCGCTGCAGCAATTTCCAGACTTGTTGTGATAACGCAGGAATAGAGGATTCAGCAACAACGCTACAAGAAATAATTTGAATGTATCCAAAAAATCTCACCAAAGCTGCAAAACTGGATACTTTTCCTACAAAATGATAGTCAGGAATCGTTCAGACCGCGCCCTATTCCGTCCAAACCCGCCCAAATACGTCCAAATCCGCCCGAACTCGCCTGAACGCCGGAATTGAAAAGCGTAGCGGATATGCGGCAGATTGGCATATTGGAGCACGCGTGGAATACTGCGCGCGTAGTGCATATATCTTAGTCACACGTAGCTCGATGTCAATACCGATCTTTTGTAACTACTTTGATATTAAAAGGAATCGCACGCGTGCTCCAATATGCCAATTTGCATGCAACCTGCTGCTTGGTAGTTCAGGAGGGTTCGGACGTATCTGGGCGGGTTTGGGCGTTTGGACGTATTCGGACGGATTTGATGTATTCGGGCGGGTTTGAGTGGGTTCCGGCGCGGTCTGAACGATCCCTCAGAGTGCAAATGCCGATGGACATGGCGAGCAGAAGTATGAATGATTCGGCGCATGCTGGAACTGACATATGTGGACCAAGGGTCACAGCAGCTTCTAAACTGAGATTCAAGTTATACGAAGACTATAATTTGGGAGTTTCGGGACTTTTTGGAAGAAACTTATAAGAGTGTTAGTAGTACGTGAAAGAGCTCAGCCGAAAGCGTTATAAGCGGCACAAGAATGAAAATTAGTTCCAATCTTAGGAGTGTTCTTGCGCCAAATGCGAGTTATAGCGACTCATAAAACAAAGCTCCTTCTTTTGAACTCAAAACTGCGATCTTTCAAATCGAACTTTTCTGTAAGTTGCAGTAACAAAGTCAGAGATGTATGCCGCACACTGAACCCAGCTCAGTTTGAAGAAACGCCACTCTTCTCGGATGGAAAAATGCTTTCGAAGGCAATAGGCTCCAACGTCTTTCCTGCAATTTAAGCACCCAACTTAACTTCAAGCAAAACTATGAGATAACTTGAGCTTTTCCAATAGATATTTTGTTCGGAATTTGCTGTATACTCGCTGCGTTTCTCAATTACGTTCCAACCTTACCTTAGAGTTAGCACAAACTTGAGCCTTGAAATTCAGCTTCTGTAGTCCCATGATAAGTTAATGCGCGAGTTCGTAAGTTTTGTGTTGCACAAAAATTCTGCAACGATCGTTTGTTTTGCCCACGCAGATCTCATCTTACAAAAATGGCTGTGTTTACTGTTGCAATCACGCTTTTCCTGGCCTTTGAAGGCAGCGCCCAGGCAAATCTGGACATACGGAGTTCCGACGTGGAAAGTAATTTTGGGGCCCTAACTAAGACACTGCCCAAGCTGCGGCTCAAATGGTGAACTCACAGTTGAGATTTTCGACCCCAAACTGGACCCCAGGATCGTACTCTCATGGATTCATGGCGCGACACGCGTGGGTCCTCGCGCGGAAATGATGAATCGCGCCATGAATCCATGCAAATACGATCCCGGGGTCCAGTGTGGAGGCGGATATCTCAACTGTGAGCTCACCATTTGAGCTGCCGCTTGGGCAGTAATGTAGTTAAGGCTCCAAATTACCCTCCAAGGGAGGTGAGATCCCCACAGGCCCAGATTTGCCCGGATGCTGCCTTTAAGCTCAAAGACCCATGATCATTCCTACATAAAATCTCAATACTTTAGCATGGATACACCAACTTACAAGCAATAGACGTGCTTCATTGCAATTCTTTGCGCAAAACAACTTACAAGGAAAGCATGTTTAGTCGAAGTGGCCTTTCCAAAAAGACCCACACTGCTTTGAAGAGCATTAAGCGGTGAGTCCAAATCTGCCTTTCAAATCTGCCAAGCGCTTCTGGACGCCGAGTTATGGGCATTTTTCAAGTCGAAAAATTGAACGCAAAACTGGAAAAAAATCGCCCAAATTTGCTCAATTGGTCCAGTGTTAAGTATCAGAGCCGTTTATGCAATGGATACGTTTTGTCTAGTGTGCTAATACTTAACACTGCTTTATATTAGCGCTGAAAAGATTGTAATAATTGATTTTACCTAAATTCTGCATTCGTTTTTCGTTCTAAAAAACGGTCATAACTCGGCATCCAGAGGCGCAGATTGGCAGATTTGGAAAGCAATTTGGAATCACCGTGCAATGCTCTTCAAAGCAATATGGGTCTCATCTGAAAAGGCCACTTCGACTAAATACGCTTTCCTTGTTAGTTTCGACTCGCAAATGTGCTAATATTAGAAGAAGGCTGGAACTTGGTTGAAACGCAATAGACACAGGGATTCAAGCGTCCAACATATCTATCGATAAAGCTTAATTCACCACATAACTTTGATAGAAGCTATCAGAGCCGGAGAACCACAGACAGACGTTTTTGAAGCGCACAAGCATTTTGAACCATTTGATTGTGAGAAGAGTAACGGGGCACATATTTCATACTTTCTTACTGTAACTTAATAAAGAAGTTTGACTTGAAAGATTGCAGTGAGTGAAAAAGATCGTTTGAAATGTTCATATAATCATGAACCAAAATTCGCATTAGTCGCAAAAACATTTTTAGCAAGGGCAGCTTGTTTAGTTAGTTGAAGAGGGCTTTTTAGATGCGAAGTATACCATATTAAAGGGCAAAAAACGCTGATTTCAAAGCTGCTTTCCTTATCTGCGGAACTTTATGGACGAGGAGTTATAGCGTTTTGTTTTGAGCAAAAATTGAATGTGCATTTTAGATAAAATGAGTTGCTTACATCTTACTAGCCCTCAAATAATGTAATTAAGTGTGATATATTTTTTTATTTTAGAGTATTTTATAAATAAAGTGCTCTGATGATTACCACTGCGACAATGAAGAGCTAGAAAAAGTATTACGGCTATTTTTGTCCTACTTGCACATTCAATTTTTTGCTCCAATAAGCGCTCATAACTCCTCGTCCATAAATGTTCTGCAGATAAGAAAGGCAGGTAATCAGCTTATGCCCTTCAACATAGTATAAATCCCATCTAAACAGCCACTTCGACTAAACATCCCTTGTAAGACTGACGCTGATTTTCATTTTTGTGCTGCCTATGCAGGGCTCGGCATGAGGTGGCTTTTTCAATTTTTCAAAAACGAAGTTTCCGTAGACTTCGCCAGAAAACTACGACATCACCTATGACGCGATCATGAGTGGATCAAAACGAATAACGAAATAATGGAACAATCAAAACATAAAAACAACATTGAGAAGACGAAAAAAAAACCAAAACTGTTTGTATTCTCCGAATTCGCTGCGTGTTATATCCAGCGCGCAACCTTGCGCACTTGGAGCAGGCTTGCCACCGCCATACAAAATATTTGGAGGGCTGTAACTGGGCGAAGAAGAGAGGGTTTAGGGAGATTTAAACACTCAGATGTAGAGTTTTTGATGTAGAACAAAGCTATGTAAAACAAATGAAAAAATTTTGTAAACAAAGGGAAATTTATGACTTTTTCTTTCCACAGCCACCACAGGTGGCTGTCCAGGTGGCTGGAAAGCCACCTAATTAATAAAAAGTTTAAAACGCCTTTAATTCACATAGTTTTTTCAAAATTTTTCACACATAGTTCTAACACCCTATTGCCGATCTGCACACCAATTTTGGTGTCATTTCATTGTCTCTTCACTGTAAACAAGTCTTTTGTTCATTTCGCGCAGTTGTAATTTGCGCAGGTTTGAATTCGCGCTTAACCGTGAAACCTGTTGAAATAGGAAATTTTTGGTTTTTGCAGGAATCGGGTAGATAAGAAAGAAATTACAACCCCTCGATAGGAGCTGAAAGCTGACAAAAGGGAGAAGGTGATTTTGTATGAGGGGGGGGGGGAAGAGGGGCTGGTTTCCGCTTGAACGATATCCCTCTTGCTTTTTATTCCAAAACGATATCCAGCTTGTCCCGTAAGCCGCCTGTGCCAAGCCCTATGCCTATACCGTTTTCGGTTTTGCTCTTCCACGTAATAGCAACGGCTTTATGATTTTCTTCCAAATCTGAAATTCGCAGAATATGTTCGTATAACTATGAACTGCTTATTGAGCGCATCCACCATATCCACGTCCTGTAGGAAAAGAATCGTGAGGAGCGATGCCTAGTGACGTGACAGAGTTGTTTATGGAGCGTCGATCCCTTAGCGCTGAGCTAATCTGAAAATTGCAGTGGTTTGAACCTAATATGCTAGAGAAAGGGGCTGTCGTGAGAAAAACAATCGTGGCCTACTTGCACAGCCACGAAATCGCGATCTACTACTTTCAAAATTCCTCAAAAATTTTAATCGAAACCAATAGAATCGAGGGGTACGAGTGGACATCACTACTTGAACAAGTGCTTATTCGTATCACTGAACATTAGCGGTATTGACTTCAAAGGGCATGGCCAATTTGTCAGGATTAGGCAATGACAAATGGCGACCTCGCCGTTTATACTTGCGATTCCATGATGGATGTCAATTTTGATTTGTGGCGCCATGGCTATACTGTCTCCAAGCAAATTTCACCCCGAATAAGCTTACTTTTACGATCTCTACCGAAATTGAGACATTTGTGAGAAACTGAAACACTGCCAGTTTGGCGTGATTGGTCCTGAAGGCCTTCTGCGCCTTTTTATGCGATTTTTGGTGTTTATGAAGTCGTTATCGGGCTACTACTGAAGACTTTCGCTAAATCCATAGTACAATACCGGCCAGAGTTTTTGCAAAAAGTCGCATTTTGAAGTGAAACCAGATCTTGCTGCGTAGTGCGTGAATTTTGTGTCACGAAGAAGATTTGTATCGCATGCAGCTAGCAAATTGTTGTTTTGCCTTTTCGCTGTACTTGATACAATAGAAAGGTTACTTTAGTCCTATCCGAATGCATTTTGAGCAAATAATTCCCTCATATATAAGTATTTTTCGATTTTCGTCGCACACTTACCGTATAAAGTCTACAATAACTTGCAGATAAAATATATGAATGTAGTTCTTTTCTCACACACAAAATCATCTTTATATCGGAAAGTAGTCAATTTCATACTTGCTTCCAAACATTGAGTGGCTGATGCTTTGGGGTCTGTATTCGTAATGACAGGGTACGGTATGCTGTAGAAGGCAAGAGCGATGCATTCCTCAGACCCCCTATCAAGTACCATCATTTCGCGAGTACAATGCACTTCTTTTTCCTAAACTCAACGAACCTGAACACACCAATAAAAATTTGCGATAAAAGAATCTACGGTGCTGCTCTTTACCTAGAAGAATAGTGTGGAAGAGAGACTAATTCGAGAGGCACAGTGGTGGGCCGAGCCGCTTGCTTGAAAAAATGGTAAAGTATGGTTTTGTCCTAGTGAAATCAGGGTGAAAAATGTTCAGTCGTTATGAGCAGTAGCCTATATTCTTGATAACCTTCTCGCTTTCAACTTACAAGCTCTACCTGCTCACTAAATTTCAAGAGCACCTAAATAATGAACGGAGGTCTCTTTCAGAGGGTAAAGATTTCTATCGTGAAATCTCTGAAGTACATCCTGTTTTTAATTAGCTTGAAATCGATTCCAAATTTCAAGTCACGAGAAAGAAGATTGTAACTCTGAACTATGGCGCTGTACAAAAGAAAGAAAGTGTGATTGCAATTTGCATAGATAATTGACCTTAACATACAAACACAATATCAATTCTTCTAAAATATGACTGAAGTAGTAAATCTTCTGACATTTTATGGTGTAAAGGTTGAAATAAGCCAGACTATGCGCATAAATCTGGAGGGGGACAACCAACATGAACAATAGCTTCTGCCAGCCATGTGCGGTGCGTAGGTCAAATATATTCATATTCTACGTTTAGGCTATGATGATATTTAGAAATCTGGAGCAAAAGTTGGGAGCTTGGTATGCCCTGATACTGCTCGACACCATGTTCATTCTAGTAAAGAGCATATAGCTTCAAGAAATAAATTCGCGACATATTGACAAGCGCAGGAGTACAGTACGCTTATGTCCAGCTATTGTTCATGTTGGCATAGCCCATCCGGCTGCAATGACAGCGCACGCTTACCAGATTGCTTTTTACCTGCCAAATTCATCTCACTCACTTTCACATGCCAGCATATGGCTGATGTCGACAGCACAGTATGAGATCTGGTCATCTCATCAGCGAGTCGCGCATCTCAACCTCTTCGGGGCGATCGGGAATGCTTTGAGGGGGCTGAGGGACGGAATCCCCTCACGAGAGAGCTGACCCAGTTGCATGCAGCCACCACCGTCTCTTCTTTGCCCGCGCCTCATTCACCGCTATGCACTTCGGCACATTTTGACCTGAAAAGTAATGCGACATTCAGCAACAGAATCTCATTAGTTCTATTCGTTTCCACTCCAGTTACCTCAATGAATCCTATTTTTCTTGCTTCGTATTCTATTCTACTTTTTGTTTCTTTTCGTATCCTGTATTGTCTAGCGGTCATATGCGACGAATACGATGCGCTAAATAGGCTTCATTCGCTATGCCGATAAGTTACTAGCCAATGCAATAAAATAAAGGAAATTTGCCCCGCGTCATAGATAGGATCTTGGCAAAAAGCGTTTCCTAAAATGCTAAAATATTCAAAAGATAAAGCAAGGAATGTATGTTGGAAATATGCTGCACAAAATTTTTTCGAAATTCCGCAATCTCCTGCAGGTTCAATGAATTTGTTTGAAATAATATAATTCAGAAAGAGAAAACTTTACTCTTTTTGAGAATCATCACTGTCATGTCGCGATAACAGAACCTGTTGAACGCACACAGTCAAATTGCTTTTCCCCAACTTTCAATCCCAAAAATGCTATAAGTTAATTTATTTTTACTTAATTTATTATTTATTTGGGTTTCATGATCTACGCTTTTTAACTAAGATGAATTCGTGCTGATTGGACATCTCTACAAGAGTTGTAACCATCGAACTTTCATTTTCGAATTTTAATTTGTTTCGAAATGAAATCTCTAATTTATACGATAAAATAGTGCATAAATCGTAAGCAATGAAAAAAATATGTACGGGTTGTAACGCTGCTCTGAACATTTGTAAAATGAATTCTCTGGAATTTTTTGGTGCAAGAATTATGCTCCAACCTAATAGTTGATCCATGTGGTGCGATGTTCCGGAGGGAACACTTTAGAAAACTTTACTTTTTGAAGTTTTTACTAGCAATAGTGGAAGCAGGATAAATGCTCCATAGGATCTCCTCTTACTGCTGGCAGCAACTGACCATGTCTTTTCTCGTCTTTCACTTTCTTCTAGTGCTCATCACTTAATTCAAGCAGCAGCACGGTCTATTCTACGAAGTTTTTCGGAAACAGCGAAAAGTCCATGTATAAGATACCTTCACTATATCAAAATTTACGAGCATTGACTATCAGCAAAATGTCTAGCTGCGCAGACATATTTTTTCAGCTATTCGTATATTTTCTTTTGATTTTTTTTTTATTTTTATTTAGAATTTTTAGTGCTACAACTATTGCTATTTCGAACCTAATTGCTGAGAAGAGCCATTAAGAGTTCTATAAATAAATAAATACTGCCTTTTTTACATCGATGTCTTGAGAATGTATTGATCATCGTTGTATTTATGCACAAGTAGTATTTTTTATATATTTTCTACATTCTGTAGGCATCAACTTGTACAAATAAGCATCCCTTCCGAAACCTCTACTCTGAAACGAATATTTTCTGGCCCTACAGGGAAAAGATCATTGTTGCTTCGTGCCATAGACCCTGTCTAAATCCCCATCCGCAACAGGGTCTGTGCGTGAGCGCAGCACTAAGCGATCGGCTGTCCATATGTAAGCCAGACGGTTATCGCCAAGATCACAGCATTCGTGTCGGTGGCTCCCATGGGTGTTCCTTTCTCTCAACATCCCATACGGACCTCGAACAGATCCTGCGTTTTTACAAAAATTCTCGTCAAGATGTGGATTTCATCAGTTTTGAACCGACACTTGAACAATCTCGACTGTTCATTTCTCGAAATTCTTATAAAAAAATTCTCCGTTTATACGTTCTGCGCAAGCGTCAAAGATCTGGTTTTCAGATTTGCTGCAGTTCGGGAATTTCTCATCTTTGTTCGTGTTCCTTTTCGGGGAAAATCGCGTATGTTACTCTCGATTGTGTTGTTACTGTGCTCATCCTTACGATGGACGTCGGCAGCTCCTAGCGTTCGCGGCAAATGTTCACTCGAATGCTACTCAAGGTGTATGCAGTCTGGATCGGTATGTCTCCACCTTTTTTGGCTTAGTAAATTTGGTGTATATTTGCTTGCATAGTGCGGTCATCCCAAACTCTCCTGAAAAACATTTATTTTAGTAGAAAAATGCTTTCATGCTAATGGGGAGCTAGGATTACACAGAACAAAAAAAAACGTCAGATCCATTCCAAATCAACAGTTTTTCGCTCTTAATTTCCTACTGGAACATTCGCTTCCTGTGATGCTCCCTTTCCTAGACTTCTTATACACTGAATATCCTTCCATCTCAAATTGGTATTATGGATGGAATTTTTTCAAAACCGTTCTTTCATGTCATGGCTCATCTACGAAGTATCATTGAAGTCATTGTCCACCATGTCTTTACTTAACTATAAAGATTTGTTAGTTTCTATTGTGCTAAGCCCGCTAGGAGTATAACGAAAATGCTGAATATGTTTACAAAGCACTAGTTTTATGGCTAAAGAACTATACAAGCGCGCACGCTTCCTTGACGAATTGAGTAAATAGATTCTGCTATTAATGCTAGTTGTCTAGTCCTTTACTAACCATATTTCGAAATAAAGTACTTGACCCAAGTTTTGCTGAGAGGAGAAGAGGGAATTAGCTTAATAGCTCGCCTTCCTGCTGCCGAGAATTATTTATTTTTTTTAGAGTATGGTAAATTTATGATTTCCTAATTTCGTCCAAGTGCTTCAAATAGGCTAGCTCTTCTTCTGTGTCCTATTATCTTAAGTCTTTCGGATTGAACATTTGTCAAGTTGTTCTGGGATATAAGGAGATGCAAGATAGTACAAACAGTGCTCTGATCAGCAAAATCACCATTTCTCGATGTAAAATGATTGGCAGTCGTGTTTTGAGGTAGTGCCAGTCAATTTTTAATATTTTTGGACTCTCAATTTATTTTATTGATTAAGCATGTTCATTTTTTGATGGCCTTAGGAAAAGTAAAAGTTTAGCAAAAATTGCTGGTTCCGTTTTAAACAATTCAGATTTTTTTGACATATTTATGTACATCGGAGTCATAGCATTTTTTTGCTTCTCATCGCAGCATTTACAGAATTTCACTCCTTTTGAAAAGGCGAGTCCGTCTGAAATCCTCTTGAAGCAAGTAGAGGAACAAGTCACGATGACCATGTGCAACATCCTTCAAAAGCAAACAAAAGCTCGTTATGAAATCCTAATGGTACAAAAACATACCTTTTCAACATCTTGCAATCAAAGATGTTCTTACCGCTTGAAACTTGCTCTGAATGTTCAGCCACATGACTCTTCAACCATTCCAAGTGAATTTAAGCTGTGATAAGATGGCATAAAAACGTTTCTTCGCTCTTTTCTTCGTCTTTACAAATGGTATGTAGATGGGGCTGCGCCAATTGCGCGAGATCCTTTGAATTGAGAGTGATGTAAGAATGCTCTTGACTCCAATTGACTAGGCAAGAACTCCAAGATTGACCTAGATTGATGTGATTGAAATGCTACTATGTCGTAACGAATCTTCGGAATTACGAAGAGGGCCGATCAACACGCAAATTGGCAAACTTCGTTGCATTTGAATATAGAACAACTCTGTAAGTGCATCGGGCAAAGGAGCCCCAGCGATAAACTTGTATATCATCAAAGGTGCGACAAACTTGCATAAAAACTTTTTAGGAACCCTCTACTGCTGCTTGCAAATATCTTTTATAGAGAGATTTTCATCCCACATAATATACATGAGATTATATTACATATATCTGTCGTGTTTTTCAACAATCATTTTTACTGATAAATGCATAATACCTCTCATTGTCAATAAAATTCACAAATTTTCATAAAAAATTGTGCATGATTTTCGGACTTAAAAAAATAGCGCTATCGTATAGTCCTCGATTTCTATTTGCTATCAGTTTACGCCAGTAATTTTTTCGTAAATTTCTCATGTGAAACGAAATCATTTGGTCAGCATTTTTGAATATATTAGGTTGGACCGAAAGTTCGTTCGCACCATTTTCAAAAATTCATAACTCTTTAAGCTCTCAACGAATTTGTACGATCAAAATTTTGCATAAGAGAGGAACTTATGCTCTTTGCACCTGCACCTGAACTGTTCGTTAATGTATGCAAATGAAGGAGATAGAAGCTCAAAATCAAAATCACTCAAAATTTGAATTTTTGTGTAAGGTCATAAAAAATCGGAAACATGCAAGAAAAATTGGAGCAGTCGGTATTGTAGGTTCTTCTTTCACCAGCTCCTTCTAACATTGCAAAGTTTGCGCCGATTGAGCGTCTTTATGAAAAGTTATGATTTCCCTGAAAAATGCCAAAATAAATCAAAATCGCCCTTTTGTATTGCTTGCTCGAAAATCATAACTTTTCACAGAGACGCTCAATCGGCGCAAAATTTGCACTGTTGGAAAGAGCTGGTGAAAGAACCTACAATACCGACTGTTTCGATTTTTGTTGCAGCTTTCCGATTTTTTATGACCCTACACGAAAATTCAAATTTTAAGTGATTTTGATTTTGAGCTTCTATCTCCTTCATTTGTATACATTAACGGACAATTGAGGTGCATTTGCAAAGAGCATGAGTTTCTCTCTCAGGCAAAATTTCGTTCTTACAAATTCGTTAAGAATTTAAAGAGTTATGAATTTTTGTAATTGGTGCGAACGAACTTTCGGTCCAACCTAATATTTGGGATTTGGCGCATTTGGGATATACGGTGCATAGAAATCATTTTCTAAGCCTTGATTCAAGAGTATTTTTCCACAAAGCATAAGCATAATATAAGGTTTCCCCGTTCAAATATTTTTTGACTGTTGCCTAGGAACGTATATCAAAATATTGTCATTATTCTGTCATAATGAGGACGGAGATAAGACAACCAAGACCTCAGGGAAAACAATACTAGAAGAAATTATTGAATGCATTGAAATCAATCCAATAAGACCATAGCATAAACCTGAAGATGTAACATTTTCCAAATCAACAGTTCTATATATCACTTTACAACAATTTTAGTTTTCGAATCACACATCAAAAGAATTGATTCGGGTTATCATTTGTTACTTTATGCTGCTATTTGTTCATTTCGTAAACATAACTGAATAAATAAAACTGCTCAAAACCTTTTACAATCAGTTCAATATTTTGTCCCGTGGCAACCAGTTTCTAATTCTTATATATGGACCGAAAGTTTCACTAGTCACCATGCTAACTCATGCTAAAAAAATTAACCTGCATATAACATTCACTCGAATTAATTATCAGTTGTAGCCCTTGAACTAAATTTTTGCTCTACAAAGCAGTTTATATCTGAATCATAGATTAGGGCCTTGATTGAATAAGGTCGATCTCGCTCATGAAAGCGAACTCCACTGAGTGCAGTAGCTGTCAGGATGACTGCGCGACCCGGTCATCAATGTTGCGAACGTAGCGACGGTTTACGCTTGACAGCGTCTTCCCGCACTGATCCCATACCCTGACTAGCAAAGGGCAGTCGACGCTGTCCGGCGAAAGTCACCCTCTTCGCAAAGTAATTGAGTGGCAATTATGGCAGTCGGTCGGGCTACTTCGATCGTAGCCGAGCTCAAAAAGTGAGCTGGTTTCGTCAAAGATGCGTATGGTAACTGCGTAGGTTTAGTATATGACAGGTTTTAGCCAGGATTGTAGAGAATTTGAGCACTCGAGCGCAGATTATTGCTATACCACCCTAGTAAGAGATGCAGTAAAGCGGTCTGCATTTGTGGTAGCAGGATAGGGGACTATACTAGAAGGGGAAACGGCTGAGAGGCGCGATTTTTTCAAAGGTCATCAGTTAATAGCCAAATTTAGAGCTATGAGAGTCTTTCAAACATACCAGGCAAAGTGCTTCATCTTACTAGCTATCTAAAGCTACTACTTGCTAACTTTGACTGCTTTTAATGGAACCTTAATTGAAAAATTCAGAAAACGCCGTTACTTGCATTTTCACGGGTTTTCGACCCCCAACACCTACGTTTTAAATTTTCAGAATAATAAGAACGAGCAATCCATGGGGTTTTTGAACATATCTTATCAGATATCTGATCTGCTTTTGCCTTTTTTAACGTCAAAAAATACTAGAAATGCACTAATTGATGTCCATCTTGCAATAAAAATTGCGCCTCTTGACTTACATCCCTAATAGAGCATGCTCAAAAAAGGTTAGCGTAACGCAGCGAAAATAGCGTTCGATCACAGGGACTCTATCATTTTTATTCCTGCCTTCTTACGATGCTCCAAACCCTACTGATCTTTAAAGATCCATAAACAGTCAACATCTACCAGTTAGTAACTGACGACAGTGCGAGAATCGCTTGCTTTCTGCCAAACTAGCATCACTTGCACTAACGAGGTTGTAAATTTAAGATCAAGCCAAATAGCTCTTCTTGAGGTACAAATGACGACTACATAAAATTTTTGTTTACGCTTCATTTTTCTACTATATCATGCGATGAAAAGTCCTAAAAGTATTACTGAGTATCCTCGTAAAAAGGTCTGAAGTATTCTTTTTGTAAAAAAGCAATTTTGCTTATAGTAGGGTCCACGAAATGCAATAAAGTAATAATGGCATTTTTCGTGAAATTTAGCGCTAGGGAGGGATTTTGCTGCTACGGCTCGGCACTAGATAACTTTCTGAAAATGCAAAAAACGAAGTCCCCTTGACTTTCGCGAAATTTTACGAAGTCCCTCCTGACGCTCATCCGAAATATCCGAATTCGAATGGAAAGAAAACGAAACCTCGGCTAAAAAAACTGATTGTGGACCCATAAAAAAGACATCCCCTTGCTCTTTGCCCCAGGAAAGCTTGCTTATAAGCCACCTTTGCCGAGCCCTGCTTGCTGCTGTGAACTTGGAAATCTAAACAATCTCTAAGTTGTAATTTCAGCCATCTGGCGTCTATTGCAACTGTCCAGTGGAACGAACACATCGCTCTTGCAATTCCGTAGATGCAAAACTTGCACGAGGTTTGTTGTTTTGGGTAATCCACTTTCACGCAAAAAAATTAGGCGGATTGTTCTTCACAACAGTAAATGTGTAGAAGTGGTTCAAGATCTCTCATAGCGTTTGCAAAAGTCAGCATATTAGTGAAGGACATTTACCTTTCAAAAACCTCATCCTTCAAGCCCTAAGTGGTTGATAATTGTCTCAAAGGCTGAACTTTTGCTAACACGAGCATAGCGGATCTGTTGAGACTACAGCAGAAACAAAATTCACAAAAAACTCCGAAAATTGTTGTGCCACATTTTAATTAAAGTTTTTTTCCTCGCCGTTCATAACATCTTCATTCCTCGATAGATGATCGTTTCGTTATAACCTTATTTCATTCAGCCATGACCGTGCCAATTCCGTCTTCTTTTTCTTCCGAATACCTCGATGCGCACACAATACGCGTACAAATCCCTCCGTATCCTTCAGCATTTGCTTACATCTTTGAGTATGCTACCGTCAGTACACAGTCTGAAGAATGGTACTTTGCGGTAAGTCTATGTATAATAGTTCGTCTCGTTCTTTACCAATCTTTCTGAAATTGCCTTTCCGATTTATACCATTAGATAAACTATCAATCGTAGACGGCAGTGAAATATTTCTATGAGAAATAACTACATTTATGTTGCATTATTCTCAAAATGCCAAACCTGTTTGACTGAAATATGAGTAAGATTTTTTTTCAGGGTGCTTCTACAAATCCGATGACAACATTCACGATACTGGATCCGTGCAGGGATTACAAGTTTCGGTAAGTGCGCAGCACTTGTTTGTTAGAACCTTGAGATTATCACATCATACTCCCAAAAGCGAAGGCAAATTTTTGTATGATCGAAATTAAATTTTGTATGTCACGTACCTCAAACAAGCGTTTTTCACAGAAAATATGCACTACCGCACTGATAATGCGATCAGACCCCTAGCGAATCTACATAGTTTTCTGAGCGCATGCTGAACTTTTTTTTCTATACTTACTTTGTCTCTTCTATCTTAGTAATTACAGATGGGATTCGCAGACTCGGAAGGTGTTTCAAAGTGCGCTGTCAGGGTGATAGGCATAGGTTTCCTACATTTACCTTACTAGTTTCTCTGTGAGTCCGCTTTTGTAGTCTTCTCTTGAAAAAGAAACTGTTGGTACACAAAATACCGTTATCAGCATAACATTTTGTTTGAATGAGCATTTTTATTTTCGAAAAAGGCTGGTTCTTTTGTGCTGTTCTACTTTCGACTGCGCGGAACAGAAGTTCTTGAAAGTCAAAATTTAGCACGTTCTTTGAACAATTACTTCATTTCAAAATCAAAGAACGTATTCTGCAGGAGAGCTGTTTCAAACGGTATGTTGCATGCCCCAAAACACCAATCGCTCCATCAGAGAGGGGCGACAAATTGAAAACGCTATGGACTCTTGTAATAACCTAATAGTTTGCTCGCTCAACAAATCGCTGGTCATTTTTGAACGGGCATACCTCTCTTGAATTGGGCGATGTTGAGACTTCCGTTTCGCCATTCATTGGCGATGAACAATTCACTCGCCGTTTTTGACCGCCACTACGGGTAGTCTTGACAACTGAAAATGTAAGGATTTTTTTGCCCAGGGTATGCCCAATGCCTAGCCCACACCAAACTGTGTGAAAATAAGTAAAAGAACTGAATTAAAAATAAACTTTCTTTGGGCAAGTCACCATTTGTTCAATATAATCCTGTTCTATGGTATTATACATATCAAACCTCAAGCTGACATTGGTGATGTATTCTAAATAAATGAATTGACAAAAGGCAGTAGAAAGTTAATTCAAGGAATCTCATTGTGCAAAATTACAAGATCATCCCTGCTGCAACTGGTGATTTTCAGGCAGATTGACAAATTCTGATAGTTGATCCATTATCAGGTCGGATAACTTCCACCAAAAAATTACGGAATAATCGTTCAAAACGCTCGAAAAAGTACATTTGTAATGAAATATGCTTTCCACGCATGACAAGACAAATGTTTAATATTTCAAAATAAGAATACTAATGACAAAACCTAATGATGGAATAAGTGGAAATCCATCATATTGAAGTCAAAAAGCCGAAGAAAATCAATGGAAAACAGGAAATCTTGATATAGATGTACGATCAATGTATGTTTTCTTATTTAGAAAGAGTAGCACCAAAAGAATTTACAGCATTTGATCAAGTAGGTGAGCACCTCTAGAAAGCATCACTCTTTGTGACGACTTTTGAACCGAGCTTGTTTTGGGAAAGCAGGAGTGTTTTTGAATCTTCAAAAAATGTTGCAAGAACTGCGGGACAAAACATTACACCACTGAACGATCATTACCAAAGTACAATTTCATGGTAGGCTAAAAACAGATTGGTTGTTTTCGTACTTTAACGATATTCAAATAAAGAATACATACAATATGCTTACTCCATGTATTCGTATTTTAGCGGTACTGTACATTTTATAGAGTGGTAGTTGTTGTCCGAAGTACAAATCCTAACGATCACTTCGTCATTTTTGGTCAGAAGAATATTCCCGTGCAACTTCCACCATTTATTTTGAGTGCGGACCAGGTAATTCGTTGAAATAATAGTTCTACTCATACCGACGCAAGTAACAACAGTTGTTCTCAAGGCAGTATTAAGTTAAGATTTACGCTGAGCCTCCGATGTTCAATGCAACCACGGATTCACTGAAAGTTTACATACGATGGACCTTGCCAAGGCATATTTGCATAATTAACCATCAAATTTTTTGAAGATATTTCTGACATTCAGAGGCTACTCGGACTCTGACATCTATGGATACGAAGCGCCTGCCTTATACCCCCTTCAATGTCGCACTCCTGAAGATGAACTGCCTCAACCAAAAATTGTGAATATTTGCATATTTTACGATTAATCGTTCGGCACTAAAAATTGGGGATATTTCTTTTCAGGAAATTGTCAGAGCTGGTGGACGACTTGCAGTTTCTCTACCTTCTACTGTACTTGAAGCTCGATGTCGTTTGTGGGTTGAAGTCAGGATGCTTCCAAGGTAGACTTTGATCTGTACAAATAAATGGCCTTGATACAGGATTTACTGCAAAACTTAAAATAGAGGAAGATATCATAGAAAAACGCATTCTAGTACTTCTGTTCATATTTTTGTTCTCCATCCTCAGCTTCATGAAAGCTTACGTACTTACATTGTACGATCTAACGTACTTCACCGATGAAATTGAATCATGAATTACAGAATCCCTTCTTTTCTTTTCCTACCTTTTTGCTATATTTCTGTCCCGACAAACTATCTATCATTGAAAACCATTCAGATGCGTTCGGCTCGAACCATTCAGCGTACAGAAAAATATCGAAATCGATTGCGAGAAGAACCCTGAGCTGGACGTTTGCACGAAAGGTTGAACAAACGCCCTCTTTTTCTGAAGTGAAAACACTTTTTTTCATAGAAGCGAACCCAGTATGTATGGAAATTCTTGACGTGCACGGAAAACGAGGCCATGTGACGATTACTTGGCAGCCGGCCGATCGTTCTCCCCTTTACTATCATGTTCGCTATGGTCCAGCACAGATGAAGGTAGACAATATATATCAGTAGATTTAACAGCTGATTTAAGGCCCCTGCAGCGAGAACAACATTTGCGCGTAAAACTTTGCCATGGAGCTCATATCTCCAGGTTTTGCACCCATGGCAATTTTTCATGCGTAAATGATGTCGGCATCGCAAAAACACTGACTTACAAGGGAAGGATAGTTGGATGCCGCGGCCAATCCTAATGATTTGTACACCAAAAAATGCGCCTTCGAATGCAGATTCTGAATCTGTGCTCGAAATCTGCGAAACGATCTTTTGAAGAAAGTTATGAACTTTTTTCCTTGAAAATTTAGCCTATTTGTATAGTAAAAATCACCAGATTTGATCTAGCCTACTGTTTGATGCTACTGAAGAAAATTTTAGACGTAGTAATATTTATTTAGACTATCTGGATCATACTCAGCATTTGGAAAGGAGAGAAAATTTTTTTATTGATGATTTTGACCCTCCGCAGGAACGCAGTTTTTTTTATGAAAAAAATCATAACTCCATTCAGATTATCGTTTCGCAGATATGAAAGACAGTCTACGAACCAGCATTCAAAGGCGCATTTTTTGGTACACAAACCATTATGAATGGCTACGGCATCCAAGTATCCTTCCCCTGTTAGTCACACTCAATCAACAAGTCTATCAAAATTCAAACATCAGAAAGCAAGTGTTGAAAACAGAGTATCCACTTCCTATTTTAGGGAAACCCACCATTTGTTACCTGGCAACTTGCTACCAAGAGGGACATCAAAGTGGACGGTACCGTAACCAGTCTTACACTGGACGTTGCCGAAGACCAAGATTTTGGGATACAGGTGGCTTCCTTCAGATTTACAAATGTGTTCTTATTTGAATGTTCAAGGTCTGTGCTATACTCACAACACATCGAAAACGGCCTAAATTTGGACTGATCAGAGTGACTCCGTTCCAGTGTACTAGCTGCAAAAATCAACGTGAACTGTTGTTTGATTTTTTGGCTCGAAATAAACAATCTCTCTTTTTCAGCAACCCTTGCCGTAGGACGCTGCGGAGAGTGTGGCCGTATAGAAGGTACAACGGTGTCTGATGGAAGTTGGAAGGACATAGTGAGAGATACAGGAAAAGCTGCTCGAAAAGAAAAACCTCAGGTGGCTTTTATATTGGATCGATCTTGGGTCTACAAAACAGCACTTTTTACCGTTTCAGATCATGCCGCAGACGGTATTCAGAATGGAAACTGATCTTCTGGTGAATGGACATCCACGAGCTTCTGGTGCAAATACGAGCATTGCTCATATCAGTGACGTAAGCTTTATAATTACAACAAACTCGCTTTCAGAGAGCTAGAAAAGGTACAGTGGTGCTAGAATTAGAAAAAATGAGCTGTCCTTCAACAACTTTCTTGGTCTCCATAAGACACAATTTCGACCATGTGTATTATTTTACTGTCTTTTCCGATATCTAGACAACTGCGAAATAGATAGCCCTCTGCAAGATTTACCACGAAATGTTAACGCTTTTATTAGGTTGTAAAAAAAGTTCTGCCAATTCTTCTTATCATTTTAGAATCAACAAACGCAAGGGGCTGGTTTTGTGTTCTTCGCCAGCAACGGTTCCAGCAACCGTATATGCTATTCGGCTAAAAAATTAAATTTGGGAGAAACTTGGGAGAAATGCCCCAAAAAGGAGAGTTCATCGCGTTCAAATCTGTGGAAAGACACATTTTTCAGCTAGTAGAGACGCAAAATGTGCAAAAGTTTGATTATAGAATCCGCTATATCATTCGTATTGGTTAGATAAAGCGACATAACTTTGACTGGTTCCCGTACGTGGGCCTTTTTCCACACAAGAAGTAGCTCAGTGATTTCAGCGTTTTAGAAAAACCGAACTCTTCTCCTGTTTCAAAACACTGCAAGCGATATATCTAATTGGTAGTCTAAGGTTCTGTACACATGACGAAATATGTCATTGATTGTCAGCCTCCTATAATGAAGACATACAGTGACCGCCAAAAAGTTGCGGACAAACCTCTCTCCCTTTTTCATCGCTCTTTTTCAGAGGGAAAACAAGGATGAAAAAATGTAATAATTGCATGAGGTGATAGAGCTCTTCAAGATCTACAATTTACACTTTAAGCTTTTTCAGAAACACGTGTTCTAAAAATTTTAAGAATCTTTATCTAAAAAAAGTCCGAAAATGGCCGCGTCACAATGTCGCGGACAATAATTCTTCAAACGCAAAAATTTTCCTTTGAGTCCTATCTTGAAGCGGAAACACAGGTTATTCGGAGGGTAAGCATACTACTATACAGAGCTCGTCAAGAACTACACATTGGTTATGGTTGCTTCCCCAAAAAACGCAAGCTTGGGTTTTATTTTGCTTTTTTCGAAATTAACTTCTAATTTCCTTTATCAGGCCAAATTTCTTCTCACAAAAACCTGTTCAAGACATCCCAGCAAAGCCGTCTGGATAAAATAGATGCTCTTTGCCATCCTCTATGCATGGGGCATGTGCTGATGAGTTTCTTTGCTGAAAATGGCCCTTTTCAGTGCTTGCACATGACCCTACCTGCACCTCACCACTGACTTGTACGCTTTGCAGGCTTGTAACTCGGCCGCCAGACACTACAAGAGTCTGCAATTAGGCTCATTCGAAAGAACGAGACTTCCTGTATACGATGATATGCAAATGAGTTGAGTTTGAGAAATTTCAGAGATTTGGCGGATGGGGTGAAAAAGTGCAGCCTCAGAGGTGATTGGAGTGAAAGCTCTTATGAACATCAGAACAGTCTCAGAGTTGCGAAATGAATCTATTACAAGAATATTGACAGTTTTGAACTTCCAGGATGAAATTGGTAGCGAAAGGAGCTCTCTTCAACTTTAGCTGAAAAGTGCTTAAACCACAAATGAAGCTGCCCTCTACTACCCCATCCTCCAAATCTCTGAAGTTTCTCAAACTCAAATCATTTGCATATCATCGTATAGAGGAAGTCTCGTTCTTTCGAATGAGCCTAATTGCAGGCTCAAATATTGACTGCAGACCGAGTTACAAGCCTGCAAAGCGTACAAGTCAGTGGTGAGGTGCAGGTAGGGTCATGTGCAAGCACTGCCAAGGGCCATTTTCAGCAAAGAAACTCATCAGCACATGCCCCATGCATAGAGGATGGCAAAAAGCATCTACTTTATCCAGACGCCTTTGCTGGGATGTCTTGAACAGGTTTTCGTGTGAAGAAATTTGGCCTGATAAAGGAAATTAGAAGTTAATTTTGAAAAAAGCAAAATAAAACCCAAGCTTGCGTTTTTTGGGGAAGCAACCATTACCAATGTGTAGTTCTTGACGAGCTCTGTATAGTAGTATGCTTATCCGTCCGGATAACCTATGTTTCCGCTTCAAGATAGGACTCAAAGGAAAATTTTTGCGTTCGAAGAATTATTGTCCGCGACATTGTGACGCGGCCATTTTCAGACTTTTTTTTAGAAAAAGATTCTTAAAATTTTTGTAACACGTATTTCTCAAAAAGCTTAAAATGTAGATTGTAAATCTTGAAGAGCTCTACCACCTCATGCAATTATTACATTTTTTCATCCTTGTTTTCCCTCTGAAAAAGAGCGATGAAAAAGGGAGAGAGATTTGTCCGCAACTTTTTGGCGGTCACTGTAAGTAAAACAAATTAGCTCAACCTCTATTGGCAAGACTTTCTTACAATGATATGATCATATCGCACGTCTGTTAGCTCATTTTAGAATCACTTCATCCACTTCTACAACAGGGTGATATACAGCGGGTGACTGCAGCAAACTAGATGTTCATTTGCAACCTCCATTTCTCATCGCTTTCGGAAAGAGTCTCTGTTTTGCCTTCAAAAAAAACCTGTTGTCCACAAAGTTTGCGTTCCTTACCCAAAAAGTTCGATGATGCATAGCTACAACTCAAGGGAAGACCGAATACGCAAAGTTCTCAAAAGCAGTACGTTAATGAGCAGCAACTTTCAGTGAAAATCATAATATCACTTGTCAGCAGAAACTATTTTTGAGTCGCCGTTCAAATAGTAGCCACGTGCCTCTGTTCACTCCAGCTTCATCTCAGACAATCGCATGATCCGGGGCAAAGTGAAGTTCTAAAAGTTTCACGGGGACACTCCTACTGGAGCTGCCAGGTAGGGCGGGGCCAGGTAGAGGGGCCTACCCACACGGCCCAATGGGAGCGTTTCTCCGGAAGTTTTGGAAGTTCAGTTTCCCAGGATTTTCGATTGTCTGAGATACTGGGTAGGACGCCTCGCGTGGACAGGATGGACATAGAAACATGATGTTTGAAAAGACAATAGTGAGGTTGTCAAAGAGTACAACTGTTGACAAACGTCACTATGACAACTGGAACTTTCGTAGGCCCACAAAAAGAGTTTTGTGCTCATAACGGAAGAATGGTGTAATATTTAACGATGCTAGTTTTGGAGCAAACTGTCGAACCTTTCTCTAATGACCTTTATTGCCATTTGATCAAAAAATCATTGCAGCACGCAGAATCGGGTCCGATCTCACTTGAACGAGCAGAGCAAATCAACGAAGACGCTACAAGCACTGCCTCCTCTTCATCGACGACAACTGCGTCTACAACCTCTTACGAGATTACGATCACAACCACGGAGACATCAGCTCCAACTACGACCGAAGAAACCACCACCAGTACAACAGAACCTGCCACCACCACTGAGCCTATGACATCTACTACCGTGGAAGCGACAGAGACTACCCAGACTACCGTGACTCACCACGATACCACCGACGCCACGACGTCTGCGACCGTAGAAATCGTAGAAGTAGAGACTAAGCTGCGCTACAGGGAAAATCCGCGTGCGAACACAGCAATTCATCCGATGACAGTAAAAATAGACACGGAACCAGGCAGGGAACCTTCAAACCCCAAAGTTAACAAAGTCAAGGATAGTGACGATGATCAAGCTGCAGCCAGGCAGCACCTTTCCGACGATTTGGAAGAATCTGTGAAACATCTTGAGAAGGCTCTTGAAGAGGTCGAGCATCAAAAAGAAGGGTAAGAGGTTTCTCCTCATAAAAGCCTCTCACTTTCTGCCTTATATAAGTACAAAAACACTTTCAGAAAGCATGTCAGCGATACTTCCGAACAGACTATACCGACCTTCGCAAATACAACATCAGCAGAACGAGCTGTAAAGATAGCCGCTAATGAGCTTGTGACAAAGGTAAATCGGGCTTTTTAAACTAAAGCTGGCATTCGGCTTGTGTATAGCCTGAATATGGTTACACTAAAGAAGAGGAGATGTGGAAGTCATAACTTGTCTTGGGTAAAGTATCACATATGCACGTAATTTACCAAAGCGTAATTCTACAAAATTACGCTGTTAAATTGACTGTCTTGATATTATGTATGTAGACAATCATTACAAAACTTCATAGTATAAACTCTCGCGGGAGAAAATCCGAACTTGAATACTTGCTTGTACATCTCGCGATTTTCGAGATTTTGCAGAGAAAGAGAAATCGTGCTTTTCAAACTCATTGAATTGAATAACAGTGCGCCACCTCGAGACTTAAGACTTCTAAAAGCAAAGTCAAAGTTTTTCTGTCACCTCATACGACTTTCTTGTTTTTTCACATTCTTTTACCTACATCACAAAGGCCTATATATTAGGTTGATGCAAAAGTAATGGCCGTAAACTATGGTTTCTTAAAGCTAAAATTGATTTTTCTCAAGAAACAATGAAGATACCACGCTGAAATTTCACAGTCATACTTCGGAGGCTTTGTGGTACACAATATCTGAACTGGAGGGAGGGGGCGGAGTCAGAGCCGGAGTTTGCCGAATTTTTTCGTTTTTTTCTTGAATTCTAAGTGGGAAAAACTACAGCAGGTGTAAATGAACGTTGCTATGCGTCTATATGTATAAGGGGACCAACTGGAAGACTTCGGATTTATCCGGGCAAAGATTCGGTTCTTGAGCTGGCCTGCTCACAGATTTTGGCATCAAACTTTACGTGGACCACATGTTTAGATAGATTCTTGTGATCATTTTGTAGAGCTTGCTTCGTTTTATCGAATGGTACCTCATTCATACATTTCAGTGGTGTATCGAGGGCTCCCCCCCCCCCCCGGAAACGGGTCGCGAAATAATTGAAAGTTACAGTTGAAAGTTACATGAGTTATGAAATTATGCAAATGACTTGTTCATACTTGTAAATAATTAAAATGATTTTCTTGATTTTTTAAAATTCACTTCAGCCTTGTGAAAAAAAAATTTTTCGGGGGTGGGTCGCGAAAATTTTAGAAAGCATGCCAAAAAATGTTTCGATACTTCTGAAATACTTTGCGGGCCATAACCTTTGAAATTCTAGGAAGAGGGCGTGTTTGCAGCAATGCCCGCAAAAAAAAATTTACAAGGCTTCTAAATGGGATTCATTTTATTATTTACAAAATGAACAAGCCGCTTGCACATTTTTTCATCTCATGTTAGACACTTTCAAACTCGGTACTGCTAGCATCGAAACTGACCCTGACTCTTCGTCTTGTTACGTACATACACTAGATAGGTTTGACTGACTGCGCAATCTTGCTCCTATCGCAGTGCACCAGAAACAAAATTCAGGAGTATCCCACTCTTTTGATGGCGTTGTCGATTGGGGAAGTTCTGCAATTTTTTCATGTCAAAAGGAACACTTTTTGCACTCACTTCCAACTTCCAAGACCTACCTTTTGCCAGGTATATGTCAAAAAGCGCAATTTTGTTGCCAGAAGGACACCGTATAGCACATAATAACAAAATCCCTTTTGTTCATAAATTCCCTAAAGTATTTAGAATTTAGCAGGAGATATACATATTAGATAGTTGCATGGGTTCAATGTCTTGAAACAATGCAAAACAGCAATTTTGAAGGTCAAAAACCCGCGAAAATGCAGCTAAAAACAAATACGTAGATATCTCGGTTCGTTCTCTAGCAAATGCCACCAAACTCAGCAAATGGTAACCTCAGACAGATGCTAAGCTAATGTACTCTATTTGATACTTTTTGGAGACTTGAATAGCACTAAACTGGAGTTTGAGTTGGTGACAGCCGGATAAAGCCGCGCTTTTGACCGTTGCCCCCCCTTTTGCCAAACCGTGCCTTGAGTTAGTAGATTGAGTCATAGTCAGACAATTTTGCAGCTTGAATCGACTTCGGCCGAACTGCGGCATCACGAGAAAAGCAAGAAATGTCTTCTCAGCACTGGAATCGTCTGCAATTTTGGATGCGAAACTAACAAAACGTTCGTTCCTTACTTCATCTTCGTCAAAAAATAAAACAAAAAGATCTGGAAATCTTTAGCTGTCGATGTCCTGTGATATCACACGTTCTTTCACCTGACGGTGGATGTCTGAGCAGAGAATTGTTCGGGCACACGTTGTGCCTTCCAAAAAGCGACGTAAACGCAACTTGGGACCCAATATCGATGAACGTGCTTGTAAGGACGATTCTTCTACTTTTTGAGTGTAATATCCTTTGATGTCGTTTATCAGGTGCGTAGCCAAGAAGCTAGCGACCACATCAGCTCGGTTAACAATGCCGACCGTTTGTTTGTGGAATTCGGAAAAGTGAAGGAGGAAGAACAACCTATTGAGAATGCAGCTCCCATGCTCCGCTTTGATGGTCAAAATCGCAGCCGTCTTGTTGTTTCCATTGAGGTAGAGGACTCCTGCATAACTCTTGGACTGTACGCCCATATGGCTGCAACTTTCCAGAAACTGCTTCGATCGCAGTCCTTCTCGAGAGAGCCTTTTGTTTTCCATGTGAATGATTCCGTGAACGCAGACACGACTTACGGCATGCGTTTTTGTACTTTTAATAGTACTCACATCAAGGTAAGACTACATAAATGTCCGCATTTAAAGAAGTTGAATTGCTTTTAGGACCCTTACGTACACAACTGGGATCTGGACATCAGTGCGAATAAAACCGGGAGCATTGTGCAGGTACGCATAGAATGCGCTTACGCAGAATTCAGTTGAAAAGAAAAAGATCTTTGTTCGCAAATCATTGACAAATTTGAAAAGATGCTTCACTGAAGTTTTCGACGCACTTTTGGTCGCATGACAATTCCATACACAGTTATAGTGCGTTGTTATTCAATTTGCTAAAAGAGCATTATATGAATATAATGTAAAATGATTGATATTATAGAAAGTTCAAAAGTTTATAGGGCGACCGAGTGCTCTCAACTATTGAAATATCTGAATTTTTGGCGAAAATAGGGCGATGAGCTAAGATCTTAGATGTTGTGCTTCCCCTAAAATTACAAGGAATGCGTGTTTAATCAAAGTGGCCTTTTTAGAGGGGATGTATACCATGCTGAAGGGCATAATGCTGATTCCAAATCTGCCTTCCTTATCTGCAAAACATTTATAGACGAGGAGTTATGAGCGCTTATTGGAGCAAAAAATTGAATGTGCAAGTAGGACAGAAGTAGCCGTAATACCTTTTCTAGCTTCTCAATGGAGCAGTGATAATCATCAGAGCTTCTTGAAAAAATACTCTAAGATAAAAAAATCTATCACAATTTGACGGCTAGAAAAATTTTAGCAACTCATTTTATCCAAAATGCTCATTGTATTTTTGGCTCCAAAAAAGTCCATAACTCCTCGTCTATAATTCTGCTGATAAGGAAGGAATTTTTGAATCAGAGTTTAGTTTTATACCCTTCAATATGGTATAAATCTCAGTTGAAAAGGCTACTTCGACTGAACAAGCTTCCCTTGTTAGTAGCTTCTGAATGATAATTTGACTTTGGGGTGGCACTGTCAACGTGCAATGGTTGTTTGCAGCTGTAAGTGAAGATCTCATTCTTCTTTGTTATTATATCAGTCGAGAGCGACATTTCGGAGCTTTCTTCTTCGTAGTCTAAAGTCGGGTAATCAACGCAATTGTTATTATGACCTCTGCGTACTTTCGCTTCCGAGTTTGTGGGTATTTGATAGATTTTTTGTCTATATTCCCTCCCTGTCCTACTCCCGCGGCGAACATCTGTTTGACGGTTAATTAGCTGATCGAAGTTTTTACCGCATCTTGGCCGGTGGGGGCATGTGAGGTCACACGTCCTATGACAAACTCGACTCATGTGCGTTGGCGATCAGCCTTGAGTCTCATTCAGGGCCCAGCACGAGGGTGACAGGACATTGGTGGAACGACTTTGCCTTTGCCACTATCGGTTTTTACGATTTCCTACTTGATCCCGCCAGCTGCGTAGATTGTTCGACTGGAGCGCGCTCTTTCTCAAAAAAGACCGGCGTCGTTGCTATTTCGATTTCTAACGAGGAGGAAAAGAAGAGTTTTGGAATCAAAATGTCAATATATATCAAACCTTATGTGTAGAACAAATTTATGTAAAAATTTTGAGAAATTTATTTGAAATGGTTTTGCCTACTTCAGGGGTGGGCATTAGCTGGGCAATTGCCCCCTGTTGAAAAAGAGTTAAGCACGCTCTTTATTCACATAAGTTTTCATAAATTTTCATAAATTATTCCTTGGTCCAACTGCGTGTATACACACCAAATATTGTCTCATATCGTCATGTGTGCGTTGCAAAGAGCCATTTTATCATGTTGTGGCAGTGGGTAATTTTCAGAAAATTGCTTGCCACAACCTTCAGTCACATAATTTTCCACAGCACTCTGCGTCAGGCTCCTCAATCCATTACTGCTTCCAAATTCCTGGTCATATCGTTGTATGTGCGCTATAAACGAGACAATTAATCACTTCAATGGAGGGAAATTTAGATCTTGAAGGTGACGCATGAGCAGGACCGTGTTTTTGCATGTCAGTCGTGTAACAACTTGTCGAAAGAGTGTATGTGCATGTAGCACTTATTTACGATATCCTTTTTGCTTTCCATCCCAAACGATTTCCAGCTTGACATTTGCCCACCTCATGCCGGGCCCTGGTCTCACCGAATAAATGTCTACAATACAGATTTAATTGAACACAAAAGCAAACATTTTGCATTCCGAGTATCCGAATTAGTTAGCAATTGATGGCCTGGAGAAGCAAAAAGCAAAATGTTATGATCTGTCTTATCTGTAGCATGGGCCAATCCAATCTTTTTTGGACATGAATACATAGATTAACGTACGGTTGCTTTTCCAATGGATGAGTTTTAACTGCGTAGTCCATTCTCAATTTTTTTAAACTCTCCTTTCTATAACTATCACTGTTGGTTTGAAACTTGTCTGTTATACACATACCGTCGATAGTCTGGAGACAGGGCCTCAAAAGTGAAGGTTGTTTTAAAAAACAGAGAAGAAAGAAAAATGCAAAAACAAATGGCAAAAGTAGAAGAAACCTTGGAGGTCGGATGAAAGCGCTGCAACGAGTTTAAAATCTTTCATTGGGCGCCATTTCGAAGTGCAGGTTTTCGCTTCACAGGACAATTCACAACACGGGAAAAACGAGGGAAAGCAGTTTCTTCTTTTTGATTTGTTATAAAGACGAGCATATTTCGGAAGTGGTGTTTACCAAGAAGAAAATAAGCGATAAAGGAATCACCTATGAGGACGTAAATTTTTGCTTTTTCCTGAATCTGAATGCACGACAAAGACAATCTAGTTTTTGATGCGTCCTTTAAATTTTACCCCTTCTCGTAGTTTCTGTTTCCGACGACGTTGTCAGCTTTGTTATGTTCGTAATCCTGGGCAACATGCCCCCGCCCCCGAACGTGTAAGAAATGGTTGCTTACTAACTCCAAGAAAGGCCTTTGAACAAATAGCACTTGCAGCTTTTGGCCAGATATATCACCAAATCGAAGAATTTAGCCTTGCGACATTGTATTTTAAGAACAGAAGCAAGATCTACCGAATGCACGGAAAAACCTCCTGAAAAGAAATAAACTGTAGAAAAAAACTAGAAAGCGAGTTAGCGCGCAGTGCGCGGAAACGCAGACGAGAAGAGGAGAGAGACCAGAGCTGACGGGATTTGCCCTGGTAGCAGATCTCCACGGGGTCTTAATAAAATCTGATCATCATGACACGACTAGGAGCACTGACAACGTCGCAAGCTTTGAAAATCAGTCTTTAACGAGATAAAGCAGCATTTTCTGCGCGGCTCTCTGCGCAAGAGTTAAGCGTAGTTTCTCGTTTGTATTGAACTCCAGTAGCTTTCTTGAGTTTTCGAAATTCACATCTAGTCTAAAAGAGGTCAGATGAGAAATGTTATCCTATTACTGTGGAAAATTCACATTAAAACTTGTTTTTGGTACAAAGAAGGTCACAGAAACGCAATTTTTCGGTTTCGCTGAGATATTGTTGATATGTTACTCACTACACTTACGTCATTCACATTTATTCCGAGTTATGGTCTTAACATCCTGGGCCGGATGACTTCTGTTTTATTGGTGAAGTGTTGATGATTTACGTATCATCAACTCTATATTCTACTAGTTGGCTTCCCCGGTCCAGCCCGGGGTATCGTACAGGTGAGGTAGATGGTGCGGTTGCCAGCAAAACTACCGCACTGCAACCCCCCCCCCCCCTGTTTTTTCATATGATTGACCTACCTTGCAGCGCCCACTTCCGTTCACTGCATCCTCGTGGTCCTGAGGTAGAAATGAACTTCACCGCTCTCCTTTACATGACAATGAGAAAATGCTTGGTCAAACATGATGTTAAGCCTTGATCTCTTTAGTAAAACGTAAATCAATAAATCGATAGAAGGACCCAATAAATCGACGCAAAAAGTAGCCTATCATCTGCGCAGGGGTCGAAAACGTATGTGTGCAAAGTTTCAGCTGAATCGGTTGAGCGGCGCGCGTTTCTATAACGCACATAGCCTCCAAACTCACAGTTTTGAGTTTTATATACATATATAGATTACGCCTGCGGAATATCCGTAGGCGAAATAGTGAATCACTCATTCGTATCTAATCACTCAAGAGTGAGTGGTACCTGTGCGCCGAGAGTGAAGCCAATCGGCGGCATCTCCTTTCAAGCACAACTCGTAGATATTGTACTCAGCTTAGCTTCGCCTTTCAGTACTCTGCGTTGATACCACTGCTT
>CATQJL010000001.1:46360998-46434420 GCA_958299035.1 Cylicocyclus nassatus
AAGCAGTGGTATCAACGCAGAGTACTGAATTGTTCGCGAACTTCTGGAACGGTATGAACGCAGCCTTTGGAGCCGATACTGCTACCATACAGCAGTCGATGAGAATCGGTATGAGAAATGACACTATAATGCTGGTCATTTCAGCATTAAATAGAATAGCAGCGGTACCAGCGGCATCGTATAGCTGAAGCTTTTCGTGAAAGATTAAGGGCAGTGTCTCGTAATGTCGTTTTCAGATTTACTTTGTTGAAGTCTTCTCGCTATAAGGAAGCCATATCGTGGCTTCTCCGCGCATGAAAATGGCGAAAATGAGCTTTTTCCGAAGCTTTAACCGCATTCAGTGGAGAATACGTGTAAGTGAACGGATCCTGGAAAGAGGGGAGCGAATGACCTCCGGCGTATCTTCACTGGATGTGGTCTTGAAAAGCTTCGAAAAAAGCTCATTCTTGCCATTTTGATGCGCTGAAAAGCCCAGAAATGGATTTCTCATGGCGAGAAGGCTCCGAAATGGTGGAGAACTGGAAAACGAAATTTTGCCGAGACACTGCCGTTAACGCTTGCATTTATAAAAACTTGATCGCGGTTGGGGTTCAGAGATAGTTGGCACAATACTGCCGTAATTTCCGATTAGTCATGCGACATGGACCTAGATTTTGCAAACGATGGGTGGTCTGTTCCCAGATCGTATAGATCTATACGATCTGGCCTCCGCCTCGAGGCGGAGTCATGCCAGCTCGAAGCGTAGCGGCTTCAATCATCGCTATCGGGATAATTCCTAGATTCACTACGCGGTACAAATAACCCGTTCTGTCGGGAGAATTTTGCATAAGTAGTTGCCAATCGACTAAACAACTCGTCAAGCTCGGCATCGGACATTCCTCAAACAGTCCAGCTTACAGTAAGATGTTTCACCTCAAGATAAAAAACTTACCAACACTACAAGCCATATTTAAATATCCACCGTGCTGTTCATTACAATGTGACCCGAAGTTTACAAATTCATAGCCCTCTACAGAGGTTACATTCGTTGTTGACGATATCACTCTGGAAGATTATATTAAATAACTCGATGTAAGGGAAGCGATTAAAAAAGTATCCCACAAAAAATTACCTTGCACCAGACACTCCACGGTTGAACAAAATTGAACCAAATAGTGTTTGCTTCTCTTTCGGAATGGAGGACAGAGTGAGAGCTGGCACAAGAAACAAAAAAGTTAACAAAAAGGGAGGCAATCAGTCCCTACCCAAACTAATCATATTGTCATCAACTTCGTAAACACACTCTCCTATTTCGTTTGCGAAGGAACTCAGGCGCTTTTTCATTTTGAGGAATAGCCTGTAAGTTAATTTAGAGCATAATAAGAGCTCGAATGAGGCAGGCACTTGCGCTGGAAACAACTGAAACTCTATGATAAAGAAATTATGACCTTCTTTGATTCTCGTACGTCTCCAGCAATCCTCTACGACCTTGACTCAATAGCGTAAGTACGAGATCTCGAGAGGGTACGCCGGATCCTCGTCCTAAATTTGAAAATCTGCTCGAACTTGCAGTGATTGTAGGAAGATATACCTGGATAGAATTTAGCGATAGGCACAATAGCACTTTGCTTGAAAGTTCCTATGATAGCACCTCCTACAGGCACCTGAAACAAATGAATAATACAAGTGATCTACTTATTCCAACTCGAAACCCTATCACATGCTATGATGATTTTACAGCTACGTTAGGCTGGATAGAGACAAAATGGAGAATGTGCTAGTGATACAGTGAACAGCGATATTTCTCGTACAAGCAATAAGAGAGACTCCAATCATGATAAAATTGATGCTAGTCCCTTTAGCACCAATGATTGATATCGATCTACTATTAGCACTAGCACTAGCACTAAGCATTAATTTGCGAGCACTGTTCGAACGAATTCCAACAACATTTCAAATTCCAAACTCAAACTCATGGTTGTATTCAGAAATTAAGAGAAGAGTGACTTCACCAAAGACGCTAGGGATTTTTTTTGCAGCGCGGTATTCACACATCACCGTGGCAGCCTCAATGTCGCATAGAATAGCCAAAATAAATATTCTGAAAAAAGTCGTGCAGGAAAAATCTCTAGCACTGCATTTTTACCTGCGAATACATTGTTTGACATCCAAATACAAGTCCGAATTTCTGGGAAAGGTGTTTCTATCGTAAAATGGCATTTTCAAAGGAATTGGTTTTGTGTTATCAAGCGAAACTACGCGTGACACAATGATGTATGGAATTTTTCTGTACGAAATTCTCACGAATTTTTTTAGGCGAGTCGACAAATTACAAAGTTTTTGGCAATCAAACTGAAAGTTATAAAATTTGTATTGCCACTTCTAGATTTTCAAGAATTTTTCCTTTTTAAAAGAAAATTTTGAGGCGGCAAGTCGTCGATTTTATGAGAAGTTTTTGAGAAAATTCGCATAACGAATTTTAGAGTGCGTGCTTCCTCCCCCCTCCCCCCCCCCCTCCTTCCGGTTGGAATTGGGCCGCCGCTGCTGAATGGGTAATCTGGAAAGTTATTGGATTTTCTTTGAATTACGTAAAGCTCTCTCGCCAACCTAGTACCGTAATTATCGCATTATGTATTTGCATTCTCCAACGAAATTTATTGCACTCGCTCAAGTTGTATAATTGCACATGCCATGAATGTCTATCTTGAGACACTGCATTATTAAGTATGCGTGTCACTCTCTCAGAACACGAAGAGACAAACCTGGAAATTTTTGTCGAGAGACTGTACAAAGGCATCAATTCGTCCGGCTGCTCGGCCCTAAATCCGCTGTAAGTTAATAAGTACAAGACTCATACTTTCGTAAAACAAATTAAGTGGCTTGCATTCGCTTCCACGGGGATTGCGAGAAGCTTTCGAAGCTTCTGAGAGCTCAGCAAATCACTCCAGGCATATGTGCTTCATTCCAAGAAAAGAAAAGCTTTCTTTGTGACTATTTTGCACAAGAATATGGGACAAGCCAAGCTTCATCACAGTACTGGTCGTGATTTGTGAAGAAAATCCACTCCGCTGAAGATCGCCGAATTTCGAGTTGCATTGCCATATCAGTGTTAACGAAATGTGATTCGAAAGCATAATTGAACTCGACTCGATAAGGTGCATCTTATAATACATAGAGATGCCTGTTCGCGTGGTAGTCGGTATTTCACAGATCTTCCCAGAGAAGAACTACTCAGAGGTTTATCCATTGCACAACTAGTAATCTACGGTAAGCAATAGCCTACAAAGATCCGTGAAATTTGACGGACTACCATGCCCAATTAGGCAACAATTCTGTACATGGGAAGATGCATGTTGTCGAGCTGACAAGAGAAGCGTGTTTCGTCGAAGTGACCTTTCCGGATGAGACCCATACTGCTTTGAGAAACAATAAGTGGTGTTTCCAAATCTGACTTCCAAATCTGCCAAGCGCCTCTGGATGCCGAGTTACGACCGTTTCTTGGATCGAAAAATGAATGTAGAATTTAGGAAAAATCGATTGTTACAATCTTTTTAGCGCTCAGATAAAGCAATGTTTAGTATTACCATATTAGACAAAATGTATCCATTGCATAAACGGCTCTGACACTTGACAGTGGAACCATTTCAGCAAATTTGGGCAATTTGTTCTAATTTTGCGTTCAATTTTTTGACTTAAAAAACGCCCACGACTTGGCGTCCAGAGGCGCTTGGCAGATTTGGAAGGCAGATTTCGAATCAACGCTTAATGCTTTTTACAGCAGCATGGGTATCATTCGAAAAGGCCACTTCAACTAAACGCGCTTCCCTTGTAAGTTGAATGGTGCTTTTATATCCAAAATTCTAAACTCTGAAGCAAGATACATCGAAGCGACGCAAAGTTCGATGAACTCCAACATAGGCGGTGGTTTTTTTTAATCATAAATTACGACTGGTATTGTATTTTTGACGCATAGGTCTTATAAATCAAGACTTGGGGCTGATAGATGATGTTGATATTCACGCACAGATATCCGCTAATTCAAACAAAGTGCGCTATAAGAGAAGTTCAAGCGGTTCAGAATGCCTCGAAAACCTATCCAAAGTTACTTAACTTTTTACAATATGGAATCAAATCGTTTTTAAGCAATTTGATTTTGAACATATTGAGATAACGCTGGCGAACATGCAACTGGGGAACATTTATTATCCGTGTAGAATAGAAATACAACAAAAGAAAAGCGATCCTTACACATAGTTTAATGCTTGCAGAATATTTTTGAGGGTGGAGAAGAAGAGTAAAAAATTTTAATTTTTGTTAAGTTTTTCTTGATTCATCTTTTCACCCCAAAATAAAAACCTCCACTTTTTGAGAAAGATTTCAGAGTCTATTATTCACAGAGACATCATGCATGATTTTTCAAGGTCAATCAAGTTCACAAAATCGTATATTTGTGAGTAGTACACGAAAGTACTGCATAAAAGCATGAAATTTGAAGATTTTAGAGATTCTAATTATTTACCGTTGATAGCGAGTTAGTTGCATAGTTTCAGAGTTCAAATGGCAGTTCTAGAGTTCTCGACCCCTTCATTCCCAGAAAACGAAACTCCGTGGCAAGCAATATGTTGGTAGATATGAGTGCAAAGTAATTCGAATATGCTGCAAATTTCTCTATTTGTGGTATTTGCAAGCATTCACTTTGTATAGAAGCTAGGTCAATTGCTTAATGCCCATTATGGAGCTCCATTCAGCGCCTTCCACAAAACAAATGCACTAGAGCAAAAGTGAGTGTTCTGTAATTTCTCACCGCATTTATTCTCCTAACGCATTCCTCACTCTGAAGTCCATAAGCATTGTTGACTAGATGTGGCACATTATGCTCCTATAGTCAAATAGAGATGCCAGGTACACTGACCAAAAATAGAAAAAATCCATGCCTGACAAATACCCGCGATAGCTTCCAATGAGTCTGGACTGCGTGGTGCAAAACAGGATGTTGTAGACATCACACAGAGAATCTGAAGCCCCTTTGGTATCGAATTATTAAATCATCGGGATGACAGATACCTCATCTGCGCGTTGCTCCAATATCCTGTTTACATTTTCCACATCGGTCACTAAAGCATCGCCCTCTCGAATGGGATCCACAATCAAAGGTTCATACCCTGAAAATTGATTTGTAATACAAGACGTCCACACCACAACAACAATGGACATTCAGCTACCACACTGAAAGGAAATCGTCATATCTCTCCCCATAGGTAAGCCCCGCTGACTGGCAAGGGGCAAATTGAGGGCAAATTGGTGAAAAGATTAACATTAATTTTACTACCAGGTTTCTAACTTCTATGCAAACTTCCGCTTTACTGCAATTTCCTTTGAAAAGCTCCAGACTCATAAACTTTTTCTCACTGTTGATGATTTCTGTATCATCAACCATTCATGAACTCTGTATTCTATATAGCCTACGGAATCCCCGTAGGCTAAATGGTGAGCTACTCACTCTTGAGTATCTAATCACTCAAGATTGAGTGGTATCCGTGCGCCAGGAGTGTAGCCAATCGGCGGCATCTCCTTTCAAGCACCAACTCGTGTACATTGTACCTTGTACCCGGTTCAGCTCCGCCTTCCTTCGTATATAAGGAGCCTCCGAATGTATTAGGGGTTGCTCCCCGGTCCACACCGGGACACCTCAAACTTCTTCACGACTAATCTACGCCCGTGCGAATAAATCTATATTCCACAACCTCGTCTACCCCTAATCACTTGGTACCCACCAAACTCACTAGTCCTTGAAGTTTTCAACCAATAACAAGGAGACTGACAAAGTCGCGCAAGATTTGTTTCTATAACTCTTGCGTCTGAAAATACTCTCGCGAAGAACTTGAGGTTTTTGAAATCTTTTAATATGGCAGCTGACATCATAGCGATCATTTCATAGGTTAATATACAGACTTAGTGAGTTGAACAACGTCAAGCTTCGAAATGACAGAAGAAAATCAAAGAAATCTTTGGCAATATAACACTCATACACTGGGGTAGATTATGAGCTCGTATATCTGCTCCGAAAAGCTCTAATTCATTCTTTCATTGTTTTTCCATCAAAGAAAGGCAGACATTACCTGCATGCAAGATACACTTAAAGCATGATTTCTGATCGACCCGAAGCCAGACGACATATTTTGCCTTTGGTCTTGCTTTTCGCCATGATCCCATGCACAAAGATAAGGCCATACCAGTACATAATGGCACCACGAGAGCAGCTTTGCAGGCAACAATTCCTGCAAATTGCATTATGCAGATATCTTGTTGTTTCTTTTGAAAGGCGGTTCTTATTTTCGCTAAAAACATCTCACCGATCTCCTGCAAAGCATGCAGAGCAAACTCATTTGCAAGGCAGGCAAGCATGGAAGAGCCAAGAGCTTTTGGTTGGATATCTCCGATGTTTCCACTCCTTCCGATTCCATGAGAAAGGCTAAACGAGATGCTCATAAAGAGGTGTGAAGCAACAGTCAGTGGTGTCAAGTAGTTTCCAACATGATATCGCACTGAGATCATCAAGACAAATTTTTCAGAATCTCATCCATCTAGAGCACTAAAAAAATTAGCGACCATGAATGAAAAACAAGCTCCCGCCGCATGGACTCACAAAGGGTTTTTTGTATATGAAACAAAGCTGTGGAAACTTTTCAAGGCAAGAAAAAACTGTGCATAAAAACACCTTAATTGTGAATGGCAGACAAGGATTGGAAGGAAGACACGAGCGTTTATTGTAATCGTGACAATGTTTTGACCTTAGAATGGATGAGATCAAGAGTTTTACTAATAGCTTATTATCAGTTGTGCAAGTGGTGCAAGTGCTTTCGAAAAAAGTTGGTGACGGGGAATTGAGCAGCATAGCAAGCAGCTATTTGAAAAAACTCACTTGCAATGCAATCGTCTTACTAGCGGACAGACTACGCGTCCTTCTCTTTCTCCAGCGCCTACTGTAGCCTGGAAGAATCAATAGTAGTTAACGAAAAACATGATAATTTTTGCCTCAAAAATAATAATCATCATATCGAGAACTGTCGTTTCTTTTCTGATGATCGCCTGATTATTGGGAAACGAGATACAGAATCAAAACGATAACCGAGCTCATTGTTAGAAATCTGATATCTAAACTTATGAAGGCGACTTAGAGACATCTTGTGAATCAAGTCATTTCGCAGAAGAAAGAACATAAGGAAGCAATTTTATACCATGTAGTAAAAGAAGCCTTTGTGAAACTCGAAAGAAAATCTGATACGCCTTAAATATGAGATCAATATTTTGAGATTTTCGAACAAGTTGGGGGTTTTTTTAAACTTTGTATGCCTTTCCGAATTTTTGCGCTTAATCGTGTTTTCAGAAGTAAATGTAATGAGCAGATTGAAGTGGAAGTTCGCCAACTCTTCAGATATGTGGTTCCCATCCAACTTTAAATAAAGACTTCCTCAAATACCTACAATGTCCACTCTGTTGTTCGTATCATGACAAGCAAGCCAAGAAAGAAATAATTCGAGTGCATGTTCTGGCCAGCCCTCTTCCGGTATTCGCTTCTAAAAGGAATGGAATCATATAGCTGACAATAATTGGAAAATCTAATCTCGGTAAGAAAAGGATGTTCAATAAGACTCTGGCACAGTCCATCTCCATTGGAGGGGAAGCAGATGAGCTCATTTCTCGTCATGAAGAGATATCAAAATTGGTGTACTGCAGTACTCAATAGCTCAAAAACTTGATAATTGACCGCACTTATTGAAGAGTTTCTTTGAAATCTATATATATATATATATATATATATATATATACATATATATATATATATATATATATATATATATATATATATATATATATATATATATATATATATATATATATATATATATATAACTCAATTTCTGTGAGGATGTTCGTTTAGTTGTTCGTTCGTTATACAAACGCGCGCCACTGAACCGATCCGGCTGAAACTTCGCACACGTATATTTTCGACCCCGACGGTGGTTTAGAGCTACTTTCCGCGGCGATTCGCCGGGCCATTCTATCGATTTATCGATTTGTTTACTCAAACCTTATAAAATGAAGGGCCATCATGGCAACCGATCATTTTCACATATAAGCATGTAAGCAGGGGCGGTAAAGTCCATTTCAGTCTTAAAGTTGGTAGGGTGCGGCAATTAGTCTGAAAGCGCTTTATGCGCATGTTAGAAGAAATTTAGAGGTGTAAGTTTACAAGTTCTGTTGGCTTAACTAACTTGAAGTCCCGGGTGAGACCGGGGCCACCAGCTAGTTATCGCTAAACTTGAAAGCTAAACCTGCATCGGTACGAGAGCACGTAGGATATACAATAACCACTGTTAGGTAATTTGGTAATTTTTGACTTATAAAACTCCCATTTTAGATATCCAGGAACTTTTAAAGTCAAAGAGATACTAACAAAGAGCACGATGGGCAGCTTCTCTCCGTGACAAAAAAAATGTTTCCTCATTTTCAACGAGTTACGGAGAATAATGTGCCAATGCTATTTTCCATTTTATATGGTTCGTATCCTAGCTGTTCGACCCTACAGCTTATACATGAGCACTTATGACTGTGAAGTCGAATTCCATGGCCGGCAAGAAGCCATAGCGTTTGTTTCCGTGAGAGAATTTTTTTCAAGATCTTCTCTTAGGAAATTTGAACCTACTCAAGCGCAACGCAGCGCGAGGTTTTATGTTGAGTTCGCAAAATTGTGACTGCAAAAACTTGGCCAGAAATCTCCTTCGCAGGTGTCCAGAATATAACTGTTATCCAACGAAAAGCTAAGCATATATTTAGGTTAATGCAAAAATAATGAGGGTTTTGCGAAGTCTCACTTTGACTTGCTATAACTTCCTAAATAATCTACATTTCCAAATGCGGAAGACCATCGGAAGCAGCAGGACTTCCGCAATACAGCCATATTAAGCTGTACTCTCACAAATAGTCAGAAAAATATGGATTGAAAAACAATCTTTGACAAATCATAATTTTTCTGAAATTTGTCAGTATTAATGATAGCCTATATTGCAGCCCCAAGCCATTAGCGCGCATGAGGAATAAAGGCTTGAGCAAAGAAGATTCAAAATTTGTCAGTTTTTTCGTAATATTTTCATAGGCTCAAAGCCCTGTATTGTAAAGTTTATGGCCTTTCTGCGTACTAATTAGCTAAACATCGTGCAGAAACTATCAACAGGAGATCTATCACTACACTTACAGAAATGAGCAAAGGTTTAGCGATTTCCTTTTATTGAGAAGAAATTTATAAGCCACAGAATTGCTAAAACAATTACCCATGTTGAGGCGTCGATATTCCGGTCTAGAAGATTCTTGAAAAATCAACATAGTGTACATAATGTAGACATTTTCTATTACATACAGCAGCTGCATTTCCAAAAGAATGCCTTTATTCGCTCTTGAATTTTGGTCAGACAAGTAAATGCAATGGAATTCTGATTTCAAGTCCGGTTATTTAAACCTCTTAACCTCTAACAAACCCTTTTCAACCATAGATAGATAGAGCATGAAAATAGGTCCTCAACAGTATGCTAAATCTTTTCCTCAAAAGAAATTTTGGGTAGAAAAAAAATATCCTGAAAAAGGCATAGGAGAACGCTCACTAATTTTGCATCAACCTAATAGATGATGTTGATACTGAGGTAAAGTGCCTTGCTTAGCCTACTTTGATTTTGCCCCAAGATGACTTCGAGTCGTATATTGAGTCGTTCCAAAATTAATCCTGCTTTTTTCAAACGAACGTGATATCTCGCAGAACAAAAGTCCCAGAAAGATTTTGGGCGCATTTGATGCAGCATCTTACCTTTTTCAAATGGTGGGTCATACTAGCCAAACTAACCTACGAGTCAAAACATAACATTATTATGACCCCGTCGTATTCGCAAAAGTCAAGTTATTTACTTTTTTTGAATTTCTTCATTTGCTCTCCAAACAAGTCCAAGCAACGGTTGAGTAAAACAATCCCTAAACAATACACAATAATTTTTCTTCATCGCCATAGCTCCTCAAAAATTAAACCGGATTTTAGCAGGCCTCTCGGGCGCAAATGCCACACCAATAAATTGTCAGAAAAACAGACTACCAAAAAGTGACTTTGGTACAACACTAAATTTATATAGCAAATGAGCGTCTGCATTTGAAATATCAAATCACAAATCATCATTTCTGGGGTAGCCTGAGGCGGTTCAAAAAAATAAATCATGATGTTGTCCTGACACAATTTATGAATCGGACAAGAGGGCCCTATAGAGAGAGGAGAAAAGACTGCATTGGATGACATCCGAGTTGCTGGCCAATTGATTTTCAAGGTTGAATAAACCACATATAAGTTTGATAGCATCAAAAAATTCAATATTTGAAAGCTAAACTATAGAACAAAATTAAATATTTTGTATCCTGTAGAGTTAGCTCTTTGTAAGTTTTTCGGCCTTTGCCGGGGGTTGAGTACGAAAATCCAAAAATTTAGCGAAATTTGATCATAGCCGAAACCATGGGACGAAGTTTGGTTATTTTCTTGGCGCTCGTTCGTCAAACTGTAACCTAGGAAATACAATTGGAAATAGGATAAGGAGCTTCATAATATCAAGTCCACCTCAGACTTCATTCTTATCAGAGACAGCGTCATCCAAATTCTATGCACACCTCACTTAGTCTATGAGCAGGCCCTAAAAGTAGACCAATTGCGTTAATCCGGTCCCCTGATGTTGCCTATAAAAGGGGAGAATGATTTGCAAAATGGAGGATCCTTTATCCGCCCCGCCCCCTTTTTTTCCGCATCACCCATCCAAGCTTGCTTCATGACAAGTTTGACATGGCAGGGCAATCGAGTGCATACTGTGTGATATGGCACTAGGGCTCTCCACAGCGTGGCCGAAAAGACATAAAATTGCGACGCTTTTTTAGTCGACGTTTCATTTTTTTGAGATTTTTTACCTTTAAGGTTTAGTCGAAGGGAACTTCGTACAAGACTTTTAAGGTCAAAAGGGACTTCGTTCTGGAAATTCCGTGGTGCCAGCTCGTGCCGAGCCCTGTGGCACTGTTGCATGAGAGTGCATACGACGTGACCAGCGCAGGGCGCTCGTCCATTTCTGCCAACAGGGCATCAGAAGGGGCAATTTTTGGGCTTTCCCGTATTTTGCACTTTATGTCCGAAATTAAGGCCATGGAAGGCGATAATATAATAATAAAAAATAATAAATAATACGATAATAATAAAAACATGGAAGTCACAATTTTGAGTGGACGCTGCATTCAAGGACGATATGGAGAAAAGCAGCTGTCTATTATAGTCGCAAGCGTGCATGCAAAGATTTTCAAGATCATGCGCTACCACAATAAGAAGAACGATAGTAACCAAAAAAATCAACTTTTTTCCTGTAGCGACTGCAAGCAAGCACTAAAATGTACAATGTAGAAATTAGTGAATGTCGACAACTATAGGCCATTCATTTCATGCAGGGACAGGCCCCATTGCAAACGCAGTCGGAGTTTCTCGAGTCAAACAAAATATTCTTCTAACCGTCTGCAGTCTCTCCCAGACAAGAAGTATCTCGATCGAAGCCAATGGAGTCTAGTCTTCGCGTGCAATAAACTGTCTAAATGTGGAGTGAGACAGGAATATATGTTACAGAAGGACTCCAAGTGTACCCAGTTTGTTTGCAAAGAATGAAAGACTTAGACTTGTAAAGGGATAAATCAAACTCAAGCAAGTAAAAGATAAAATTATGGAAAGGTCTGAATTAATTTCTAAGCCAATGAGACATCCACCGGATGCCTTCTGCCAGGCCCAATATTCTAGTAAGTGTAAGACATACCTGCTCCCATAGAGAATTCAGCAGCTTAGCGCTTGCTTTTGAGACGATACGTGAATATTCAGCCTCTCCATTACCGAATGAGGCCTTCATGATACAACTAGAACAACGTGGTGTATTGTTAGCACCTACGGCATGAGTATCTGATCGGTAGTCCATTCTCGAGCGATGCAAAATGACATAACAAGTGAGTGGCAGCGCGGGCGCAAAAAGACAACCAACTATTCAAAGCCATTTCCGGCCCGGCTTCTGTGCCTTTATTCACTCGCAAGCGTCTAGGTAATTTCAGAGGCGACCTATGAATGAGGACAAAACGAGAAAGCAGCTGCGAAACCATGTTTACTCTCTAGCAACGACAACAATCAGACATGATTTACGATAGCCGATAAACAAAAAGATACATCGTGAAAGAGGATGTCCGCTCAAATATGTACATAGATAACAGTTGAGAAATTCTATCGTTCTAATGGAGCAAGTCCAAGTTTTGCTCGAAGTGCATTTGCTTCCTCGATCTCGCGTTCTTCGTCATCTTTGCTACTCTTCTTGCTTCTGTGATGATCCCGATCATCACGATCTCTGTCCTCGCGTCGTGTGCGATCACGAGAACGATCTCTGTCTCGGTCTCTGTCACGATCTAAAGCACTTCATCAAGCTAGAAGAGTAAACTAAAGCGTTCCCACATAGAAAAAGGAATAAAATGTCTACGCCAGTCGATTTCATGCTCCAATAAGCACATGACTAATGCGCGACAACTTGAGGAGTCTATGCAATGAACTACTAATGTTTTGAGCCTGATAACACTTTTCGAAAGAGAAAATTGTTTTTATCGCACCTATCACTAACTGTTATTGTTGTCTTATAGCCTTTTACCCTATCTAATACCAAAGTAACCAATTATAAAAGCACTTCAGTGATATCAACTTTAGTAATGCTTTACTTTTCAATTCGGATTGAAGTTGGTGCTGTCGGGTTCCTTCAATGCACAAGTGGGACCACGTTGAGAGCGTGGCCAGCTGTTGTGACCGTTCGTGAGAACAATTCGACCACTCCACCCCTTCTCACTGACTACTTGATCAAGTTTGTTTCTGCGTATCTATTTAAATCGTACTATCGAGTTGCTACCATAGTTTCACGCAAAAGCACCCCCTCCCATTATAATTTTGGTTTTCAAAAAAAAATCTCGTTTCAAAACTATTGCGTTGACCTTGGGAAAACGACTGAACACTTTGCCCTAAGAACAGGGATGTCAAGTCTCAAATCCAGAAGGTGAGAAAATGTGAACATGACAAGCATTCTTGGTCTAACAGGTTTTTTTGAGTCGCCAGTTTTTGACAAACATTGTCTTTATAAGCGAAAAAGGTGCAGAGAGCGCGAACAAAGAGAAAAGCAAAAAAGTGTGTGATGTGTGAAAAAAAAGCTAACCACGTCCTCTGTCCCTTTCCCTATCCCGCTCTCGTGATCGTTCCCTGTGCCTATCGCGGTCTTTGTCGTGGCGATCGCGATCCCTCTCCCGATCACGATCTCGTTCTCTGTCTCTCGATCGATCTCGCTTCCTGTCATCACGATCTCTGTCTTTTGTCTTCTCTCTTGGTCTATCGCGCTCTCTAGAACGATCTCTGCTCCGACTTCGTCTTCTTGAGATAAGGCGCGGTTTCTCCTGCAAATGACAGTGGTAACTAAAAGCCCAAATTCCACTCTCAGATTCTGGCTCGAGCTGCATGAGCCTGTGCAACCAGCACCGATTTCTGACTCACTGTTGATTCAGATGAAAAACTTCACAGTGCTCTTTCGCATAGGCGCTGCATGGTCTTTCTAATAGGCTAAGCTTATCTCACAGTTTTTACAATGCTATTTCTTGTTACCTTTCGTTTTTCTTTCTTCTCTTTTTCATCTTCGCTGTCTGATGCACTCAAAGCGTCAAGATCCTCATCCAACAGACTTCGATACGGTTCCAGTTCGCCCACTTCCTCTAGAGCCTGACGTTTCTGCAAGATATTTTCTGAATTTTCTACTTTGCATCAATATCGAGCATTAGGAAAATAGTCACCTGTAATCGAGGCAACTGTATATCGCAGTATCGCTCTTCTCTAAGAAGGTTATCGATGAACTCATCCATATATACCAACTCAAATCCTAAAGATACAGTGGGATGCCAATCATCTAGACAATCTGAATAACAAAGATGACAACCTACTTCCTTGTTTATTCATATACCGCAGCTTGCGGTAATCGTTAAATAAGGGTTCCAGGTATTTATATATTTCTACCGAGGGGAAAGTCAAACGAAGATACATGGCGCCCAATGCGCGCGCATACCTATGAAAGTATAATTTTTGATGGGAAAAGAGAAAAAATGCTTACTTGCTCTGCTCCTGCTGAATGAATTCAATTATAATGTCTTTTTCAGGTTGAATTTGCAGCATCTTGAGAGAAAGACATAGAAAAGGTGTAGGTTTTACATTGCCGGCATAAATTCCACCAATATAACGCAGTTCAAGGGCACGATCGACAACCAGATCAGCTGAACCAAATCAATTTAACAAAAAAACCGAATACTGTAGACGAAGAATGTTGTTATACATTATTTTAACGGCAGGAAAAAATGTCTGAGCAGGCAAATATACTTTGGACCAAGTGGACACCGCACTCACCACTAAGTGCGAAACAAAACTCTTTCCAATACTTGCTGTCGTATATACGTTGTCGAATGATTTTCTCTATGAGAAACTGAGGATTGGTACCTGAAAAAATTTGGAGAAATATCGTGTACGCGTAATTTTCAAAATGCAACTGATCGTGAAAGTGATTTGCGAATAACGAACCTCGCACGGTATGCGCATCTTTAGCCGTACGATTGGCCATCTGAAGTAACTTGTCGAACTTTGTGAGAACCTGGCTCGATTACTTCGATGAGTACTAGAAAACGATATGAAAAACATAACTCGGTGAGCACGCGGTATATGATACTCGACAGGGACATTGAACCGATCACGAGCAAGTAAAACTTCATAGATATTCGGATTAAGACCCACGTACACCAAAGTAAGTGACGGAGACGAATTTATTTTCATGGACATACAACAACAAGAATCTTTCGATCACATAAATAATACAGCCAGATCAGTAAATTTTCTTTTTGACAATTTCAGGCCGCCATACGATAGGATGTGTTTCTTCTGTCTGAAACAAAGTAAAGTCATCATAAGTGCATAGAAAACCATACAATCCTGACTATCCTACAAAGCAATCATCGTACTGTCTCAAGAAACTACACCCTCACCGCCTCTTCATCTTCTTTGTACATTTTGATGGTTTTGTCAGCCTCTCCAGTAATGAGACGTAAGCCAGTTTTATCATAACACATCGCATATATACCAGCCTCAGAGTCAATAGATCCCGGCTGCGGCTTTGTTTGTATTTTCTAGAAGTTAAAGGCACATTTCGAAAGTGCAGATTACGGTAGTACTAGTACTAGCAGCAGAACTAACCTGGAAGCAAAAACCTGAACGCCAATCCCAGAAACATATGGATCCGTTGTCTCCTCCAGACACAAGAACACCGTCCTCGTTGCAGACCAAAGAATTAACTATTGCATTATGTCCAGAAAGATTCTGAAAAGTTTCTCTCAGTAAAAACGAGTATTGTGCAGCTGACAGTGACAAAGCAGCAAATTCATCCCTATGTATCTGTACTAAAAAGGGAAATTTAACAGATGAGACAAAGTATGACCGAGTTTCCGGTCATATACCATTGAAGTCACAGAATGTAAGCTACTCCTCTGAAATAAATAACAGTTTGAAAAGTTCGAAAGTGACAAGTTGGTAGAAAAATATCATTTCACCAGACAGTGATGCATTTTCACAAACAACCTTGCGCAGAACCTTTATGATGCACTGACGTAGAGTTTTTAGTAAAAAAAAATGGATACGTAATAGACGTAGCTTTTTATCTTACAGTTCTTATAATTCACCATATCATGACAAAAGTTAGATAATGGATGCATCTCAAACCAACCCATATAAAAATAAGAGCTATAAATAAAATAAGAGCTCACCTGCATAAACTCTCCCCTAGGGAATTTCCATTGTTTGATGTTATCAGGAGAAGCCGATGCAAACATATACAATCTGGGATGTAACACCAATGCTCGAACAGATTTCTAAGAGGTTTGAGAATATAAAGCTGACAGCGAGAAAATTTTTCAACTCATAAGCAACAATCATATTCACCTTATGATGCGTAAGAGTACAAAGAGATCGTCCTGCGGCAAGATCCCAGAGACGCACTGTCGAATCATGGGATGAGGTTATTACCTGTAGTTTGCATTCCAGATGTGGACTCACCCGAACGGTGTTAAACATCTTACCTGTGGCTCAGGCGCCTGGGTTACAACATCAGACACAGTATTAGTATGGCCACTTAAGCAGTGCACCTGCGCTTTAGTTCGCATATCCCATACCTACAAAAATCAGTGAAACCTGACTAAAATCTCGAAGAAAATAATTGAAAAGCTAAGATGATATAAATGCTGTGTGAATCCAATTCAATACTTACTCTTGCCGTAGAATCTCTTGCACAAGATATCAGCACGTCTAATGTGGGATGGATAGAGAGAGCTTGTACAGCACTCAGATGTCCGTGATAATGACGAATGACCTTGTTGTATTCAAGATCCCAACATTTAACCTGATAACGTAGGCATGATAGGTAAATAACTCAATAAGTGCTGCAAAAGCAAACAAAATCACATCACGGCTTACTTGTTTATCTTCACCTCCAGAGAATAAGAACGGATGCCTTGGAGAAACTTTCACTGCTCGGACCGAGCTGATATGACCAGTTAAGGACAACCGCAATTTGCCTGAGGCTAAATCCCATATCTGGAAAGAAAAAACCTTGGGAAGCCAATACGAAACCAACAAGATAATCTTGTATTAGTGACCTTTATTATACGATCACCTCCGCCACTCGCAAACCACTGATTCTGGGGCTCGACATCAACTGCACGCACCCATCCCGTATGTCCTGCATGGCGACCGATGAGAATAGTCGGCAAAAGAAAATCGCATGGTACCGTACCTGAGATGACTCTGTACAACTTCCATGGTGCATGCCACTTTGGCTTCACCATCATAGGTGCTCGAAGAGGAAGTAATGACCGGGTCGTATCTTCGCGACTGCTACTTGATCCAACCGGAAGCGTACTCAGAATCTGCCTGTAGGTCGAAAAAAGATTGTTTTTAGTTCAAAACAAATCCAATTAAGACGAACCCTTGCGGAGCAGATGAAGAGGAGGGTGCAGGTTTTCCCGTCCCATCCGTGATAGCTAAGGGGCCATCGGTAGGAGTTATAACTGATCCGATAGCGACGGACGGTTGACTCGCTGGCAGCTTAACAAACCACTTTCAGAAAGCAAGAAGCGTGGAACAGAGATATATTAGAAGGTAAAGACAGCCGTAAAACATGTCAATGTTAGTTCTTTTTGAATTATGACACGCCATAGATGGTATACGAGACTAAGCAATGTTTGAAGTTGAAGAATTCAGCAATAGCATGCCCATTTTCGGATAGCCTTATCAGCTTATGCAAGCATTTCCATAATTACCATACACAATATGACACAAAAATTCGCTTTATATTGGCACCGTCCACCCAAACTGAGGGTGTGAGATTTCGATGCTGTAGTAAAACGGACCCCTAGCTAAGCACCTAGGTCCCATAGTAAAAGATGAGTTTCGAAGCGAGCAAATAGATTAGAACGTACAAACAGCCGTGGCTCCGCCTAGCAACTTGGGTGGTGTGAGAATAATAAGTCCAAAAATGGGCTTAATATACCAAATTGTAAAAATTATTATCCTTTTAGATAATTGTCATGATGACATTTTTGTCTATCCCGAAGTTCACTTTCACACTCATTATCTTCACACTACCCACACCGATGGGCGCAGGGCGCAGTCACCCTAGCCGCTTCTATCTTCTGAAGCGTCTTTTTTCGCTTCGGGTACCATCTGCAGGGGGTTTGGGCAATAATTTGGTTAGCGGTCCCGCTATGACATAACGTAGAAATCAAACCATCCTGATCTTGAGTGAGCAATTTCTTTAGGCAGTATCTAGAAATCGAGGACCTTAATGGTGATGACAAGGAAGAGTGGGGGCCAAACTGATAGATCTTATCTTGAACTCTTTTGGTATAGTATAAGTAACTTAAGGATAGAAAGGTTGACATAAACAGTGCGAACTGCAACATATACGTAGAAAATCACCTTTAACAGCTCCTGTTCTCGCCGTTTTTTGGCCTCCTCGACGTGTCTAATGACGGATCCATACTCGCATCGCTTTTTGATAGATTTCAGTGTATTCAGACTAGAAGATTCACTAAGAAAAATGAACCCCTGCAAAAGACACCTACTCTTTTTCAGATAACTCCGGGAATGTCGTGTAATCACTACTGAACATGTCGTGCGTCCGTTTCATTGAGCGGAACACTAGGTTGAGCAATGTCTTCTGCATCTGATCAGGTTGTTGTATTCCTGAATTTAGTCATGAGCGAGAACATCTCAAACGGAGACGGTCATACCTCCTTCGCCGTCATCGGCATGCTTGTCATGCCCGTTGCTTTCCTCGGCTGCATTTGGAGGTGCTTGAACTTCTGCTGACATAGTGGCTGAAAGTTCCAAATAAAAACGTATTGAGATTGATGTTGAACAAAATACGAACACAGATATGAGCGCATTTTAAATGTTCGAAAATATCTAAAGGGCTTACGCAATTACGTACGAAGTCTGAAACAGACGTGCAATCTCCAAACTACGAAAATTGGAAACTGCTCAAACGCCTTTTCTTTTTCGGAGCTGGTTTTGTAAATAGTCTCCTGCCTTTACGTGTTTTCTTATTGCATTTTTAGTAGAAGAGTGTGGTCAAAACGCATAGTGGAGGTGCGGCTGCTTCATCAATGTCTTTCAGATGACTGCGTTGTCGAAGGCTGAATATCTTCAGCGTTACCTGTCTGGAAACGAAGACAAGAAAACAAAAAAGAAGAAGAAAATCAAAGAAAAGTCTCAGCAGCGTCCAAGCGGGTATGATATTTCATATTTCTTAAGTTGACGGCTTCTTTTGCTTTTTGTGGGGGAAATATGAGGCTTTTTTTGCACTGCTAAGATCTTAGTTTTTATTCGTCATAGTTGCGTATTCCGAATTGACTGGTTTGGTAAGTAGGACATAGTATATAACTTTAATCGACTTTTTCAATGCGTTAGAGGCAGAGCATAGCAAACTTGATGCCATTGAGAAACTTGATCACATTACATAGTTTCTTTTCTAATCCGCTATAAAAAACGCCACGCTTTTAGTCCAACTCTCTGCCTATAGACTGGAAGTCGGTGATATTTTCATGCACCTTTATGCATTTTGACTATTTTTAACGTCAACATGTCAGCTAATCTAGGCTACTAAGCGTGTCGGCGAAAATCGTATGGGATACTATTAGGTTGATGCACAATTCTTGCACCAAAAAATACAAAAAAATTATTTTAAAAATGCTTAAACAAACTAGTCAACTTACATGTTCTGCTCTATGTTATGCACATCAAAAGTAGTATTTTATAGTACATTTTAGAAGATCAATTTGAAACAAATCGATTAGTCATTTCAAAAAAATCGGAATTCGTAAATATTCGCAGAGACATCCAATCACTACCAACTTCTCTTAGTTAAAAAGAGCATGCCATAAAACTTAGACCAAAAATAAATCTAAATTCTAGTAGACTTTAGCAATTTTAGTGACTAAAAATCGAAAAATCACTTTTTGGGTATTCCTCTTATTCACCTTGTATCGTTGCCATATGCCTTCAAGGACTTTTGGCTCGAGCACCGTCAGAAAGCGCAAGATTTGCTCTCACTATATATATCGAACCAGAAGATTTCATCGCAGCTGGATGAAGTAACAGAATTTAAAAAATGTTGGTGCAAGAATTATGCATCAACCTAATAGGTTGAGTTACCCACGTCATATCTAGGTTCACATCAAGCATGGGTGCACCACAAAACATCATGGTCAAAAAATTGGCATTGCAGTCTTTGTTGTGGATGCACCAAATCCATCTCAGACTTGTATCCGGGGTCGACGATAAAACTTTTTCTCATTAGTCCCAATCGCGCCTTTAATACCGCGCTATCTCATAAGTGTATCATGCACTTGTGATCAAAAGGTTAGGAGGATTGTTCTCAAATACATCAGAGTTCTTCAGATTGCGCATCGTAGAAGATGACGCATTCATTTCTGTTTCTGCGAATTACAAAGACGTTGATACCGATGAGGAGAAAGAAGATATTGAAATAATCTCCAGCATCTCTAGACAGGTATATTTGGAAAGAGCTTGTGGTTATAGCTCTATATTTTTGCTTATCGGTTTTCCAGTTAGAGGCGAAGGCTCGTGAAGGTCCGAAGTTTCTGAAGTCCTTCAAACCTTTAGATGGTGGAGATATCAAAGTTGAGGTGAAAACCGGTGAGTTTGTATTCTGTTTTCTTTTTGGTTGTTTTCGACACCATCAGTCACTTCTACATTTCCAAACTTTCATCTGACATTCATTCTTTCTTAGTTCTGTTCTCTTCGCATTTGTAAAATTCTTTTCTTTGCAACACCTGGTGCACGTCGCGTTTTTTCTCTAATTGAGAACATTCCAGAAGTGCTTTCGGATGATGACGGTCCTTCTACTTCTCAGGGTAGGCCTACTTTTTTCTCGAATATTGCTAGTCCAGTTGGATAAGCGTTATAAAAGATGATATTTAAGCCAATCAAAAGAACGAAAGCTCGGGTAGCCGCTCCCTAGACGATAGAAGGAGTGCAAGTGAGTCAGAAGCATTATCCGCGTTATAGTTATGAATATTTTTGTGTACTTCTCTGCTTCAAAGTAGTTTTTGTAAGCGGTGTGGATGAATCAAGGCTTTTTTGATTATCGTATTATCTCCAACTGAGCTCCATTCCGCTAGTACTTTTTTTTTGCTTTCTTCTTTCTCTATCATCCCATTGATATGCCTTTCACTGCTGATCATGAGTGTAGGTCGCGATCGTTGTATGAGTTCCTGCTGCTCTCACGCTGTGAATTTTGTCTGATGTTTTGCAGATGCGCAGTCACAAGAGTCGAGGCGACGCCACGCCTCTGACGAGGATCAATCACCGGTGAGAAGGCGGCGTGATTCTGATCATTCCCCAGTTAGGAAACGTCACGACTCACCCGCAAGAAAGCATCATGACTCTGACCACTCGGCAATCAGGAGAAAACGTCACGATTCTGATCAATCCCCCGCAAGAAGGAAACGTCACGACTCTGACCACTCGCCAATCAGGAGAAAACGTCACGATTCTGACCAATCTCCTGCAAGAAGGAAACGCCACGACTCCGATCAGTCTCCTGTAAGAAGACGTCATGACTCTGGTCTGGTTTTAGTCCTCCATCTTTTTGCTCACCTTTACAATACTAAGATGAGTAGGCGCGCGCAGGTCAACGGCTTGTATGCCTTTTTTTAACGGAAAGGGTGTATGTCAAGAGGCGCGTTTTTTATCGGCAGCTGACACCAATTAGCGCATAATAAGTTTCTGCAACTTTCTAAAAGTATATGAAATTTGAAAGAAGATATATTAGATAGCTGCATGAGCTGTTCAATTTTGAAACTTTGAAAAAAATCAAAAGAGCAATTTTGAAAGTCAAAAACTCATGAAAATACATTTCAGAACAAATTCGTAAATATTTAATTCCGATTTACGGCAAAAACCATGAAACTCAGCAACTGGTGACCTCAGGCAGACAGTAAGCTAATGCGCTTTATCTGGTAATTTTTGAAGACTCGCATAGCACTAAATTGGAGTCTTGAGTTGGTGACAACCGGAGAAATCGCGCCTCTTGACCGTCTCCCCCATCAGTGGCACAGCCAAGAATTGCATAGCTTCCACGTTTTCTTCTTCTCACCGATAATCCAAGTAGATCTGCGAGTGCTGATATATTGAAGAGAAAGGTTCAGTCTTCAGGTAGCGATGAGGTTTTTTTTTTTGAGGTCAAACCCCTTTCCACTCTTCCGAAATTTGAAGACGGAAATTTCGATTTTCGTTCGCATTGTATGGATTGCAGCGGCTGCGGCTTTATTCTCAAAGTCATGTTGAAGCCGTTTCTTTCCGATATGAAGCTTTTCTTTTGTCCGTACGGCGGCATTTCAGACAGGCACTGCTAACAGATTTATTGGTAGTGTATATGCGCATACTTTTTTCGTAACCTTTTGGGAGATGCTTTCCTGTAGGCTAATCCGTCTATTTTTCCTATCTCAAGGTTTCTCGCACTTTTCTCTTGTGATTTATCTCATGTTGGGTGCCAATTTTGGGAGTATCCACTGTTAGCTATCACTATTTCATACAAATCATTTGTATAGACATTAAATGCATGCATCAAAAAATCAAATCTAGACGATTCCGATCTATCACGTGCGAGAAAACGACACGATTCTAGATCTCCTGTGAGAAAGCGGAGGGACAGCGACCGATCTCCTTCGCGAAATCGTCTGTTATTTTAGGTTTTTCTCCCATACAAATCAAGTATATGTTTTCAGGTCACAAGGGCAAAGAGTCATCGTCGACGAGATCCAGTAAGTTGCATGTTGAAGTATTTGATTACATTTGTTTCACAGCTCTGTATTTGTTGTTCAAAACGCTGGTTTCATATCAGTACTGTTACAGAACGAAGACACGACTCGGATTCTGATGATTCTACATCTCCGAAAAGTACGTAGCTACTTTGATAACCACATTCAAATAATTTGCAAAAGCACGTTTAGGGAACTCTAGGAGGATAGCATCCCCGCCTAGAAAGCAACTACACAAGTCGAGAAACGATTCTGGTTCAGACCAGTCGCCGCCTCGAAACCACGGTGAACTTTTATTTTTGAAAAATACCCACTGCAATGTGGAGCTGGAGAAAAAAATGGTCAAAGACTGCGGCTCCGGCGAGCTCTACACACATTTTAAGCAGTCAAATAGACTTTGACATGGTTTTGATCTCGTAGATCAAAACACAACAAATGTAATGCTGTTCCATTTCCCTAATTTCACGAGTACAAGACGCAGCTTTTTCGTTTTTTTTCAAGCGAATCGCTCAGCCGCCCCGTTGTGTTTCGGATAACGAAACTCATGTCGTACGATACTATTGGCAATACGCAGCTCTGTTTAGGGTCGTTTGGTCGCGATTTTAGTGTTTCCAAGCTGGAAGAATCAAAAATAATACAGGCGCGTCCACTACTCGTGAAATTTTATTACTTCTGTCGCAATCAAACCCTTTTTTTTCGTGCAAAATGTGCTTGTTGCCGGATTCGATCAGAGTTTGTCCGCATATCTTTTGTAGTACTTCTAGAGAACATTTCAGGGAAAAACAGTCAAAAATCAATCAAAGTTGAAGTTGATTCGGATCAATCACCCGAAAGAAGAGGTAAGTCTGAAGGTTTTGCCAGTTTTTTCGTTTGAGAATAATTATGGGGTCTAATTGTACAAGACTATTTGAAAAAGTGCACTGTTTTTGTACGTGCTTTTGATCCGTAGTTCTAGGCGACAGACGAAGAAGTCCTTCTTCGGACCTGTCTCCGCCTAGGAAGTATCAGAAAAGCTCGTCACCCGTCGCCACCAGGAGACGTGATAGCGGTAATCTACAAATAGTTTAGTTTGATTTTGAGATGTAGTTGAATTCTAGATGAGTCACCTCCACGAAGACGAGAACAACCTAGAGGACGCGAAAGACGGATTGCATCTCCTGAGAAATTGGGCAAAGAGTCACAAAAGACCCTCGATGGAAAGGTAACCGTGTACTAATAATCGTACTGGGTCATAGGTTCCTTACTCATAGTTGTTCAGATTGCTGGGCTTCAGTCAGCGGATGCTCTCAAAAAAGAATCCGAGAAAATTCGAGAACAGGAGAGTAAGGTAAGTAGTTGGTTAGAAAGTTGCCAGTTTGATTTCACTACAGCTCTTGTGCTAATTGTCAACCTTTTAAAGATGTTCGAAGAGATGGATGCTTCCATCAGCGGCCGATTCGCAGAGACTACTGTGCGAGAAAAACAAGTGCGAAAAAGTAAGTGTCTGGTTATTCTTTTCGAGTTGATTCTTGGTAAATAAAAATGACTTAGAGCGTGAAAAACCAGAAGATAAGGAGAGAAAAGAGCGCGAGGCGAAAAAGCAAGCTGAACTACAAGAAAAATATGACTTGTGGAACAAGGGAGTAGCTCAGAAAGAAAGGGTACGTGTTTACGGTTTCAAATGGTGAGACAACATTTCCTTTTCTTTTAGCGTGAAGAACAGCTTGAAGAAATGGCTCGCGTCGCTGCTGAACCGCTGGCTCGTATGGCTGACGACGTCGCTATGAATCGTCATCTCAAAGATCTGATTCATGAAGAGGATCCTATGGCCAAAATGCTGATAAGCAAGAAGCGTGAGAAGGCCATTGATCGAGGAGATTTGAGTAGGTTTTGAAGCATATAGACTAAGTGCAGGTAGAGTAAAGTTGAAGTCGCTTAATGCTCCATATATTGAATTCGCGTGAATCGATAGCCTTTTTCTAATGCGAATTTGCAATTTATCCAGAAAAATGAGAGCTCGTCCTTCATATGTACTCGTACTAAGTTTTGTTTCTCTTTACACAAATAAGCTATGCATTTTTACGAAAGGAATTTAGGTCTTAGAAAAAGGTGTCTTTATTTTTGTGTGAGATGTGCCCGTGCATCCAAATTTATCAACACACGAATAACGTGCTAAAAGAGTTTGAAGTTTTTTTTCGGCCACAGTAAGTCTTCATAGCTTGAATTGTTTTCTTTCATTTTATATATCCTCAACATGTATACACACAAAAAAGCAGCATTATCATTGCACAGCACCGTATTTGTTTGGCTTATGTTATGGTATTTCAACCATCTAACGAAATACCTGTCACGGCGCGAAAAGGGCGAGTAATTTTTCTGATCTAGTTGTATACAGAATTGCTTGTAAGCAGAGAGTACGAATGATGCGGTTGCAAACCAACATTTGAAAGACGAATATGTTTGAATACGATAAGGATAGGCTTACAATTATTTCTATTTCACGTAATTTCCTAATCAGCGGGATAATGTAGACGTAATGTAATCGAAAGCTTATGCTTGGGTTTCTAAGCTAACCGGGCATTGTTTCGCTGCGTATTGCATAAATGATTTTTACCTTTTGGCTGTCATTTCATCTGCGACGTGATATCAAGTACGAACGATAATGAGGACAAAGTGAAATTCTAACATCCATCACTTATCAACTTGACCGCTAGAGATAAGAGCTTGTTTCATGTAGAGAATTATAAAAATTTGCCTTAGCAGTCATGTACAAATACATGCGTTGGCATCAAACTCGTACAAAGGGGCTGTGCATACATTACGCAGTTTTGTCGCCTCACGATTCTCCTAAAAGGATAATTGTTACGAATCCATTGCATGCCGATTATCCTGCATTTCGGCTGTGATTCCGACTCGAGTAACTGAAATGCAGGATGGTTGGCATGCAATGGACTCGTGACACTTGTTTTGTCGGGAGAATTGCGATGGAATGGCGTGATGTGTCCCTGCCCTAAAACGAAGCGAAGGTGCACATTCTTGACCTATACGACCAAATTTTGATGTTTGCAGTATATCCGACATACCAAGGCGAAGCTCCACCAAATCGCTTTGGCATCCGGCCGGGTTACCGATGGGATGGTGTTGACCGCTCAAATGGTTTCGAAGCTGCTCTTGCTCAAACCAAAAATCGCAGGAATGCACAGGAGAAAGAGTACTATCGAAACTTGCAGCTGTATGAGTAGATACCATTAGCTCCCTGTTATTGTTAAATGTTGTTTGTATTATACTTACCTCATTTTCGCAGTCATGTTTCAACTTTTCGGTTATATATTATGCCAATAAACTTCTAAAAGTGTACACTGTTATTGTCGAACTTGGGTGTAGTCTTGGGCGCAGGTCGAAACGTGGATTGGATGTGATGACGGAGAAATTTCCGTATATGACCATCGAGGATAAGCAGTAACGGTTGCTAAGAGTTCACAGTTATAAGAATCTGGAACGGAACATTCTGTAGTTGGTTCGTGGTGCTTGTTTTATTACTTGCAGATATGTTTTTTCGGAGATTGCCTCTTAAGCCTTAGCGAACAATAGTTGTTTAGATAAGAACAAGGCATGATTATATCGGAGAAGCTTCCGATGGAGCATGCTGTCTCAGCGTTGCTTTTATCAGAAACTGATATAGGGAGTCTATCTCGTTCGCAATTCGGTCACAGATCAAAGGTAGCACCATGTTCTATGCTGACAACTATCACAAACCTGCTGGATACAGCGTAAAAATTCTCATTTTCGTAAACTTGTCCTGGGGGTATATCGAAGGTCTTCTGGATATGCATCGTGTATCAAAGAGATAGTGTGTGTAGATAAGAAAAGGTATGACCAAAGTCGTGATGGTTATGTCAAAGAAAATTTACAGCAACCATAGGATAGTAAATCCATGCATTTTCACTGTTTCCAATGTCTCTTCATCTTTTCATTTGATGTGGTACAATAATAGATTCTTAACTAAATAGTTGTCTAGTCAAATTTGTTTTTGTTTGCCAAGTCGCGCGGCAAAAGGTGCAAACACAAAGAAACAAATTTATCATCTTTAAACCACCGCGTTGATGGGTCGGGGCTGGACGAGTCTGCGGACATTCTGGAGCGATTTTTTCGTTAAAAATATAGACTTTGGCATGGAACTTGGGTATTTACTTGGTTGAAGCCCCTCCAATGTGACACATTGCAATTCCACCACTATCAAATTCAGGGCTCGGCACGAGGTGGCTAGTTGAAAATACAAAAAACGAAGTCCCCTTTGACTTTTGCAAATTTTTACGAAGTCCCCTTTGACCCTAGACCATAATTTTAAAAAAACCTCTTAAAAAACGAAGCGTCACTAAAGAAAGAAAGAAAACGCCGCCAATTTTTGTGCTAGTAACTAACAACTGCCGTCAAAGTAGCTCATAAATAGGCAACTACTGCCAAATTGGTTTGTAATACGCCATGAGAAATGTGTATTAAGGTTCATGATTCATGTCGAATTACGATTTTGGAACTTGCCATTCATCTATAATACATATAAATGAACTCAGTGACTCACACTCCATTGCTTAATAGGGAAAGATACTTGATGACCCCAGCTATTCATAAGGTTTGTACATCATAAAATGCTCATTTTAATGCTGTCCCTCTTCAAATGCCGAATATGATTTAAGGCATAAATACAACGTACATCTTTGATTCTCCTCAACAGCTTCAAACAAACGGTAAAAAAGATCTAATTGAGTGATTTTAACTACCTCAAAGTACGCAAATTTTTTTACGAAAAAAGTTCCTAATTTCTTTCATATGATGGTTTCGCAGATTTTGAGCACAGACTTAGAATCAGCGTTTCGAGATGCACTTTATGGTATACATCGCATACCAAATTGCCGGGGTCACCAAGTATCCTTTCCTTGTTAGGCCTGTCAGAAGTTATGAGGACGGAATATAGCGGTGGAGGATCCTTCATCCATACATCTGATAGATCGACGATGTAATTTTTTGCAATTCAACCGGCACCTTTGGACAGTGTTTTATGTATGGTAGTGGACCACCCGTGAGTCATAAACGCCAGTTCTCCACTTCGAAACTGATAATTTACCATGGTGCACCTCTTTCTCTTGTGTAGCACTTTTTGAAGGGAACATAGAATAGAAGCTCCTACAGAAGGTTTTCTTATCTTTTCTCAACCTTACCGTACCTGCCTCAGAACGTTTTAGGGGGCTTGTAAAAAAAGCATAGAGCTGCAGATATTTAGCGCATTGACGAATCTGGCAGTATATAAGGAGATAGGAGGGATGAGTCTTTGCTTAACTCCGTCACAATGGTTAGTAAATATTGAGCATAGTTTTACCCATTGAAATGTTCTTTGTTGCAGAGGTCCCTCCTCCTGACTGTGTTTGGCCTAGCAACCGTCGGCGCATTCTCCGTCCAGAAGCATGATGTGCTCGGTAAAAGTATAAATTTTCTTTGAGATATAGATTATAATTAAGAAATACCTTCTTTAGATAAGCTTCGAAATCGCGTAATTACGAAAGAGGCCGAGAGTTTGACTGGTCAAGAACTGGCTGATTTCGTCAACAAAAATCAGAACTTCTTCAAGGTAAGCAAAGTTTAAAGTAGATTTGTAAGAAATGCTTCTACAAACTACTTTTAGGCATCTCCATCGAAGTTCAGTCAGGAAAAGATGAAGGCGAAACTCATGGATGTCAAGTACCTGGTAGAGCCTGAGCACCAAGAAGAGCTTAACATTGATGCTGACATTCCCGTGAGGTAAATGGCTAAACAAAAAATTTTCTTCACGCAGTTTTTCCCGTGGTGTCTGCTCTCAAATGCTCTGAATGTTATATAACTTCAGCTTTGATGCGAGAGTGCAGTGGCCCGCTTGCGCCTCTATTTCTACGATTCGAGATCAGTCAGACTGCGGTGATTTTTACATCTTGAAGTATCCGTAAAACACTCATCCTTACTTTACGACGTGCTACCTTGTATGTTCTAGGATCTTGCTGGGCATTTGGTGCAGCTGAAGCTATGTCTGATCGCATTTGTATCGCTAGCCAAGGAAAAACAAAGGTACTTGTTCAAATTCAGACTTATAAATATTGGAAATTAGACTGTCCTGCAACCGCTTTCTCGATTAGATCAAACTGCTCTTTATTCCTAGCATTTATGGCACTGTCTGTTAAAGCAAAGCAAGCTCTACAAAATGACTACCGGCCAAGTCGTAAATCAGATTTCGCCATCAAAAGATCTTATCATCTGGAAGTCGAATTCTCGCAGAGAAAAAATCTGCCAAACTTCAAACTGGTCGTCATACAGTAGATACATAGTAGTATTCTCACATGGCTGAATGTTTTTCGTGGGATGGGGAAAATAAGATGGTTTAATAATGACAGACCTTACCCCCAGCTCCTCCCACATTGATTGTATACTGCAAGCCTTAGTAAGCATAGCCCTGAAATTCTATCTCTGTATGTATACTACCGAAAAATACCAAGTCAACATGAAGAAAGCAAAAGTAACTTTCCTGCATTCTCGAGCTATTTTGTATCTTAATTTTGGGCCGCGGAAAAAAATTCAGCAGAAGCAATAATGCTATTACGAGTTTACTGTATGTTCACCAAGTTGAGGATTCGTAGGGAGATTTTCTTCAAGGTGATCCAATTTTCAGAGTAGTTGAGAAATTTTGGTTTGTAGCTCCAGACTTTACCTGGATTACGTAGGTGGATCTTTGGTGCAATTTGTAGAGCTTTTCTTGCTCTGCCAAATAGTTTCCGAAGTCTGTTGAAAACCATTCATTTGGAAAGAGGTTTACTTCAGGGGAATCTATGTATAATTAGCCAAAGAAAACCTGCAATGCAAGCTTTTAGGTAGCTGTCTCAGCTGATGATGTTCTGTCTTGTTGCGGAGGGACATGTGGATATGGGTAAGTTTGGTCGCACTTGCTCTTGGTAATTCTTAGGAAGTCTGATTTAGTTGCCAGGGCGGATATCCGATCGAAGCATGGAGATACTGGGTCAAATACGGTATTTGTACCGGAGGATCGTACGAAACTCAAGTAAGTTTGTTTAACTCATCCCAGATTTTTGATCTAGTATGTCTGAACAGACTTACCAGTCACAGTGTTTTTCTAGTCTGGATGCAAACCATATCCTATTCCACCTTGCGGCTACCATGCAAATCAGAAATACTATGGCCCATGCCCGGATTATGAATATGGCACTCCAGTTTGCACTACCTCGTGCATCGCAGGATATTCTGTCTCATACGCTGACGACAAATACTACGGTAATCAATTTTATACAAAATCAAGAACCTGTGGTTGAACAAATCTTGTAGGAAAATCTGCATACGGTGTTCCTACGACAGTAGCTGGAATCCAGAAGGAGATCATGACTAACGGACCAGTGGAAGCTGCGTTTACAGTTTATGAAGACTTCTATCAGTACATAAGTGGAGTCTACGTGGTGAGGGAAGACAAAATTCCAGACAGCTAACTCAACTTTGTTGACCCAAAAAGCGTTATAAAACAAACCAAGAACTGAAATGCTTTTAGCACACCGGCGGGAACAAAATTGGTGGACATGCTGTCCGAATCCTTGGATGGGGTGTGGACAATGGTACACCTTACTGGCTTGTTGCTAACTCGTGGAACACCGACTGGGGAGAGAACGGTAGTCAAATCATAATGAATTTTGCCCCGTTATCTGCATGCTTTTCAGGGTACTTCCGAATCATTCGTGGACTTAATGAATGCGGCATTGAGCAAGCTATTGTTGCTGGTCTACCGAAGTAAAATGAAGAATCTTGTTCTACGCAACATCTATTGCGTGTAGTTTCGTGAAAGTGCGGCAACATTGTTCATCGAATTTCACATTTATGTATTTTATGTACATAAACACATTGGAAAGGCACGTGTTGTTCCATGTACTTTTTTCCAGAAACAATCGGAAAGGATGCAAATAATATTTGAAGAGTGAGAAACATTTAGAATGTTAGTAGGACAAAAAGATCAACAAAGTATGACCTCATGGGCAAAATATCATCGCAGAACGGTCAAGTTTCAAAAGTGTTATTCATCAAATCGGGTCATGCTAAAAACTATTATGCAACCCTACCCCATTTTTGACGGCTAGGCAATCTGAACTTGGAAGAAGGAACCTTGCGAGGAGATGAAATTACGTGATGTGTCCGGCCCTAAAGCGAAGCGAAGGTGCACATCCTTACCTATTCAACGGAATTTTGATGTTTGCAGTATATCCGACATACCAAGGCGAAGCTCCACCAAATCGCTTTGGCATCCGGGCGAGTTACCGATGGGATGGTGTTGACCGCTCGAACGGTTTCGAAGCTGCTCTTGCTCAAACCAAAAATCGCAGGAATGCACAGGAGAAAGAGTACTATCAGAACTTGCAGCTGTATGGGTAGATACATAAGCTCCCCCCCCCCTTCCCCCATTATCAAATTTTGTATTATAGTACTTACCTCATTTTCTAGCAGTTATGTTTTAACTTTTCGGTTACCCTAAAATCCGTACAATAAGTCCGCCTATCAGATAAGTCCGCCCTATCAGATAAGTCCGCAGAAGAACTAACAGTTAAGTCCGCTTTCTTGACAACGAAAGTCGCCCTCGCGCCGCCAAAAGTCCTGCAGATAAGTCCGCTTCTCATGCTCAGGATAGGCGAACTTATCTGCTGCGGGCTTATCTGATAGTGGATTTAGGAGGACTTATCTGGTAGACTTTTGGCGGCGCAGAGGGCGTTTTTTCATCGATTTTTCGCGTCGAAACTGCAGATAAGTGTCCGGACTTATTGTACGGATTTTGGGGTGTATATTAGGTTGATGCAAAAGTTCTTTGCACCAAATTCAAAAATTCATAACTTGTTGAACTCTCAACGAATCTGAAAGAACTAAGTTTGCATAAGAGAGGAACTCATGCTCTTTGCAACTGTACCTGATCTGTTCGTCAATGTGTACAAATGAAGGAGATAGAAGCTAAACCAAAATCACTCAAAATTTAAATTTTTCGTGTAGGGTCATAAATAATCGGAAACATACAGCAAAAATCGGAGCAGTCGGTATTGTAGGTTCTCTCACCAGCTTTTTCTGATTGTGCAAAGTTTGCGCCGATTGAGCGTCTCTATGAAAAGTTACGATTTTCCTGGAAAATGCCAAAATAAATCAAATTTGCGCTTTTGTATTGCTTGCTCGGAAATCATAACTTTTCACAGAGACGCTCAATCGGCGCAAACTATGCACTGTTAGAAGGAAATTGTAAAAGAACCTACAAAACCACTGCTCCGATTTTTGTTGCAAGTTTCCGATTTTTTATGACCCTACATGAAAAATTTAAATTTTGAGTGATTTTGGTTTTGAGCTCCTATCTCCTTCATTTGTACATATTAACGAACACAAGTACATTTGCAAAAAGCATGAGATCCTCTCTTATGCAAAATTTAGATCTTGCAGATTCGTTGAGAATTCAAGTTATGAATTATTTGATTTGGTGCGAAAGAATTTTTGCACCAACCTAATATTATGCCAATAAACTTCTCAATGTACACTGTTATTGTCGAACTTGGGTGTAGTCCTGGGCGTCAAGTCGAAACGTGGATTGGATGTGGTGAAGGAGAAATTTTCGTATGTGACCATCGATGATAAGCAGTAACGGTTGCTAAGACTTCACAATTATAAGCATCTGGAACGGAACGTTCTGTAGTTGGTTCGTGGTGCTTGTTTTATTACTTGCAGATATGTTTTTTCGGAGATTGCCCCTTCCTCAAGCCATAGCAAACAATGGACCTAGATAGGAACAAGGCATGCTTGTATCGGAAGAGCTTCTGATATGAGCGTGCTATCTTAGTGCTGCCATTATCAAATATAGGGGAGTCTACTCCTTCGGAATTTGGTCACAGATCAAAGGTAGCACCATGTTCTATGCTGACAGCTATCATAAATTTGCTGGATGCAGCATAATTGCTCATTTTCACGAAGTTGACCTGAAGATAGTCGAAGGTCTTATGGATATGCATCGTATGTATTAGAGAGATAGTGTGTATGTAGGTAAGTAACGGGATAAGCAACTTTTGACGGTTACGTCAAAGAAAATTTTACAGCAGTCACAGGAAACTAACCACATCTGATCCCACGCAAAAAGGGTGCATTTCTAATGCGGTGCAATAGTAGATCCTTAGTTGTCTAGTTGAATTTGTTTTTTGTTCGCCAAGTCCCGCTGCAAGTGCAAACACAAAGAAACAAATTTAACATCTCTAGAACCATCGCGTTGATGGGTGGGACGGACAGGTCGTCAGGAGATTCTGGTTCGACACTTCAGATTCTGGAGCGATTTCCTCGCTTCAGAATCTGAAGCGTGGCTTGGGACCTGGGCACTTACTCAGTGAAGCCCCTTCAATGTGACAGTTGAAATTTCACCCCTGTCAAAATTGGTGGACAGTGCCTGCAAGCGCAAACTTTCCATTGCATGACTCTCACTTATTAGCTTCAAATTAAAACCCGAAACCAAAAAAAATTGCTCCAGAAAATTCTCAAGAATCAGGAATTTTGAGAGGAGCTTTAGATAAATCCTTGATTTATCCAGATAAACGCCGAACCTTTTTTTTTCGGTGACTATAAAGGTTTAGGGGTTAAATATGGATATAGGGGTTAAAATATGCACATACTGCTATCTAACTTACAACTGCTGGCAAAGTAGCTCATAACTATTAAAACTACAGCCAAAGGGGTCCATAATACATCTTAGGAACAGAATGTATATTAAGGTTCATGATCAACATGACGAAATTGGAATTTTGGTACTGCCCATCTACATATAAACTCCTGTCAGTAACTTATACTCCATTATTTAGCAGTCAAAAGGTAGATAGAGGGTGGAATATAGGGGTGGAGGATCCCTTAACTCTGCATCTGATAGATCGATGATTTATTTCCTATCAACAATTCGACCGGCACCAATGTTTTGGGAATGTTTTATGTATGGGATTGTGATTAATGGACCACTCGTGAGCGCAAACGTTAGCTATCCACTTCAAGGGTGATAATATCATGGTGCACCTCTTTCTCTTATGTACCACTTTCTGGAGGGAACATAGAACAGCTCTAACAGATGGTTATGCTTCTTATCTTTTCCCAACCTTATCGTACATGCCTCAGAACGTTTTATGGGGCTTGTTAAAAAAAAGCGTAGAGCTGCAGATATTTAGCGCATTAACGGCAGTATATAAGGAAATAGGTAGAATGAGTCTTTGCTTAACTCCGTCACAATGGTTAGTAAATAATGAGCATAGTTTTACCCTTTAAATGTCCTTTGTTGCAGAGGCCCCTCTTTCTGACTGTGTTTGGCCTAGCAACCGTCGGCGCATTCTCCGTCCAGAAGCATGATGCTCTCGGTAAACTAACAATAAAATTTCTTCGTGATTTCGATTGTAATTAACAGATACCTTCCTTAGATAAGCTTCGAAATCGCGTAATTACGAAAGAAGCAGAGAGTTTGACTGGTCAAGAGCTGGCCGATTTCGTCAACAAAAATCAGAACTTCTTCAAGGTGAGCAAAGTTTAAAGTAGATTTGTAAGAAATGCTTCTTTAAACTACTTTTAGGCATCTCCATCGAAGTTCAATCAGGAAAAGATGAAGGCGAAACTCATGGATGTCAAGTACCTGGTAGAGCCTGAGCACCAAGAAGAGCTTAACATTGATGCTAACATTCCCGACAGGTAGATGGCTAAATCTCAAAAAAAAATCTTGCTTCTTTACGCAATTTTTTTCCTGGTGTGCTCTCAAATGCTTTGATCTGAAAGATATATAATTTCAGCTTTGATGCGAGAGTGCAGTGGCCAACTTGCGAGTCCATCTCTATGATTCGAGATCAGTCAGACTGCGGTGATTTTTACATCTTAAAGTATCCGTAAAACACTCATCCTTACTTTACGACGTGCTACCTTGTATGTTCTAGGATCTTGCTGGGCATTTGGGGCAGCTGAAGCTATGTCTGATCGCATTTGTATCGCTAGCCAAGGAAAAACACAGGTACTTGCTCAAATTCAAACTTATAAATATTCAAAATTAGACTTTCCCAAATGCAACCCCTTTCTCGAATAACAAATCTGCTCTCTATTCCTAGCACTCATGACACTATCTGATGAAGCAAAGCAAGTTCTACAAAATGACTACCGGCCAAGTCGTGCATGAAATTTCGCCAAAATTGAAAGATCTTATCTGAAAGTCGGGTTTTCGCCGAGAAAAAATCTGCAGAACTTTAAAATGGTCGACATACAGTAGATACATAGCACTATTTTCACATGGCTAATGTTTTTTCGTGCATGTAATGGAGAAAAACGATGGTCTAAAAACGGCAGACTCCGTCCCAGCTCTTCCCACATATTTGATTGTGACTGCAAGCCTTAGTAAATAGAACCATAATATTATACCTCTGTATGTATCCTACCGAAAAATACCAAATTCCACATAAAGAAAGTAAAAGTGGCTACCCTGCATTTTCGAGCTATTTTATGTCTTAAGTTTGGGCCGCGGAAGAACTTCTGCAGAAGCAATTATACTATTACGACTCTATTGTAGGTTGGCCAAGTTGGAGATTCGTGGGGGTTCCCTTGAAGGTAGTCCCTTTATGGTAGTTATAAAACTTCAGTTTCTAGCTCCATAATTTAATTTATTCTCCATAATTTAGGATTACGACATAGGCGAATCTATGGTGCAATTTGTAGAGCTTTCTTTGCTCTATCAAACAGTGTCCGAAGTGTATTAAAAAAAGGGCCTTTAGGAAAGGGGTTTACTTCAAGGCACCCTAATAATAATTAGCAGGAGAACCTGAACCGCAATTGTTTAGGTAGCTGTCTCAGCTGATGATGTTCTGTCTTGTTGCGGAAAGACATGTGGAGATGGGTAAGTTTGAAACATTTGCTCTTGATAATTCTTAGGTAACCTGATTTAGTTGCGAGGGCGGATATCCGATTGAAGCGTGGAGATACTGGGTCAAACACGGTATCTGTACCGGAGGATCGTACGAATCTCAAGTAAGTTTGTTTGACTCACCTAGATTTTTGATCTGCTATGTCTGAACAGATTTACCAGTCACTGTGCCTTTCCAGTCTGGATGCAAACCATATCCTATTCCACCTTGCGGCCACCATGCAAATCAGACGTACTTTGGCCCATGCCCAGACAACGAGTATGATACTCCAGTTTGCACCACCTCGTGCATCGCAGGATATCCTGTCTCATACGCTAATGACAAATACTACGGTAATCAATTCTTCTACAAAAGCAAGAGCCTTTGTCTGAACAAATCTTTGTAGGAAAATCTGCATACGGTGTACCAAAGACCGTAGCTGGAATTCAGAAGGAGATCATGACTAACGGACCAGTAGAAGCTGCGTATACAGTTTATGAAGACTTCTATCAGTACAAAAGTGGAGTCTACGTGGTGAGGAAAGACAAAATCCCAGACAGCTAACTCAACTTTGTTGAGCCAAAACGCTTTGTAAAACAAAACAAAAACTGGAATGCTTTTAGCACACGGGCGGAAAAGAACTTGGTGGACATGCTGTCCGAATCCTTGGATGGGGTGTGGACAATGGTACACCTTACTGGCTTGTTGCTAACTCATGGAACACCGACTGGGGAGAGAACGGTAGTCAAATCATAATGAATTTGTGCCCTGTTATCTCATGTTGTTTTCAGGGTACTTCCGAATTGTTCGTGGACTCAATGAATGCGGCATTGAGCATGCTATTGTTGCTGGTCTACCGAAGTGAAATAAAATGAAGAATTGTTCTACAAAACATCTAGCATTGTATGTAGTTCCGGCAACATTGTTCAACGAATCTCACATTTATGTATTTTATGTACATAAACACATTAGAAAGGCACATGTTGTTCCATGTAGATACTTTTTTCCTGAAACAATCGGAAAGGATACAAATAATACCTGAAGAGTGAGAAGCATTTAGAATGTTAGTAGGACAGAATGATTAACAAAGTGACCTATGAGCAAAATATCATCACAGAACGGTCAAGTTTCCTGCAAGGAAGTTATTCATCAATCTGGGTCGTGCTAAGAATTATTATGCGACTATTAATATTTTGACGGCTGAGCACTCATATCTAAACTTGAAAGAATCTAAACCAGAAAATAAAAGCTTCATGCGAAGATTTTCCCAGGATTCAGGATGTTATTCGGATCAAGCGCTTTTTTGATCATTTTCATGGTTTGTAGTCCAGCAGCTCCAAATTCCTCTTCGAGGTAGTGGATCTTGCCCACTCCAATGCCGTGTTCACCAGTACATGTACCACCCACAGACAAAGCGCGGCTGCAAATACAGCGACTCGATCAAAAAAGGAAATACTATTTTAGACCAATCGAAAGATTTTGAGCAGGTGATGATGCAAATAATTTAGAATTTACAAGCACTATTTGGCTTAGGTAAAATTAGCCAGTTGTAATTGGCAACGAACTCCTTTTCAACTTATTTTCATAGTGTCTTTCTTGAAGTAGAAGGAGTACATTTGGATATCTTGAGAGGCTTTCCGCATACCAGAAAAATCAGTGCACATCAGTGGCGGACCGAGGAGGGGCGAGGGGAAGGGGTGTTGTCAATGTTGCTTACAGGAGTTATGAAGACTCTGCAAGTGAGTTGTTTGTATTTGTAGATAACCGAGATAATTTTGAAAATTCTACACTAATCTGAGCCTTGTCTGAATAACTTTTTCAGGGCGTTTCGGGGTAGCGGACCTGCAAAAATTTTGGGGTTCCGGCACCTTGAATCGGATAATCCCCCCCCCCCCCCACCCCCCAGATGCTGGGACCGCCACTGATACATAGCAAATATAGAAGAAACTACTCACCGAACTAATCTGTCCGAGAATGCATGCACCATCTTCATTTCTTCTTCATTCTCTTCAAATACAGGAATTGTCACATGGAAATTTCCGTCACCAACATGGCCGACAATAGCTCCTCAAAGAAGCTATCTATTGTTTGTTTCCGATTTTGTAGAAGTGTCAGAGTTAAGGCGTCGATCAATATTGGTATTTAATTTCGAAAATATTGAGAATCTACCTTTGAGACCAGTTGCATCGAGATCATTTCTTGTTTGTACGATAGTCTCAGCAAGCTTTGATATGGGCACGCAAACGTCTGTTATAAACCCCTGAACAAAATTGTTGTGGAATTTTTTGAAACGCAGCATTCTTTGCCTACAGCAGCCCCAGTCCTCATAGCTACGGCAGCGTAGTACGCATGATGACGAGCTGTCCACAACTTGTCCATTTGCTCAGGTTCGGTAGCCCATTGAAAGGCAGAGCCATTATTGCTAGTGCAGATTTCTCCTGTATTGCTTGAAAATGGTTTAGATGTAAATGTTAAAGCAGCTGTTCAGACAAATCTGGGGAACTAGAATTCTCATACGGACATTAGGGGTTCTGACTAATTATTAGGTTGGCTAAAGAAAATCTTTATGCAAACTTCCACAAAAAGGTTTCTCATTGTTGTTTAATTATGACTTTTCAAAGTTAAATAGTTAAAGCTTGTACTATCACAATGCAACCAATCAGGAGTTACTATTTACTATCAGTAAAGAATACTTATGCTTCGATATGGCCAAATTTTCAAAAGCTCAGTTCCAAGACTTCGCAGGCCGTTTCTGTGCTGGAACGGATGTACAGAGGAATGGAATGGTATTTGGATACAGCAAAGTTTTCCCCATATAGGCAATAACAGTTGAATTTGTGATCTGCCACTTTTGAAATTCTTTGAAAAAGAAATCAGAATTTCCCCTCATTTGCGCACAATAAAGAATTTGGAGTTTCTCACTCTTCCCCCTTTTCTTCATAAGAAAACATTTGAACAGCATTCACATCCCAATTCTCATCAATGTGCTCTTCCCGGAGATACCAAGTACTAGATAAAAACTGCAGGATTTGTGGGAACCGCAAAATCTGCCGAAATTATTCAAATATTAATCAACCTGATAGTTGGTCCAGTGGCAGCCCATGTAGCTCATTGATTGCCACGGGTTCCCCTAAGCTTTTGCCTTACCGTATTTTTTTCGCGCGGACCAATCGCATCCCCAAGAAGGTACATGAAAATTTAAGGCGAATTCTCGAATAGGTAGTGATCTAACGCAGATGTACTCCTTGTCGAACTTGCCCAGACCTTGCCAACAAAACAGCACTAACCGACAGTTTTTGCTTGCTGCTCGACTTCAGCCACAGTCTGACCATGGAACTCGAGAGCAAGGGTTGGTTGCTCCTGCAGTTCTATATGACTGTACTTATTGCAGGCAGCAACTTGTACCTCGTCGAGGAATTCTAAAATGGACGCTTAGTGGGGAAAACGGAACTTTTTAGACTACACCTATTCTTGCTATCGGGACAGCCATTTGCATTGTCTCTACAACTGAGTTCACAGCATCGGCTACAGTGGGAAAGTGACAGAGTGCTACGGATTGGGCTTGCGGTCGAGGATGTAACCTTGAAAACGTCTCCTTGAGCTCAGTCCAACCGCCGTCATTACGAACCGACCTAAGAACAGCTTTTGTTATGATACCGAGAGTTCCTTCAGACCCGGTGAATAGTCCAGTCAAGTCGTACCCGGCTGCTGATTTTCTTAATGACAATTATAATGTAAAACAAAAATTGCTGCGATTGAAACCAGCTACCGAGGCCGTCCACGTTCTCCTCTAGTATGTACAATGGAACCGTCGGCAAGTACAACTTCAAGATTCCGGACATTCTCTTTCATGGTACCTCAATAAAGAATTTCGGTCATAATAACAATAATTGTATCCCATAGCATACCGTATCGCACAGCGTTGGTACCACTTGCTGAGGTAGCTACCATTCCGCACAGAGAGGCATCAGCTCCAGGATCTAGATTAGTGTAATGTTCATATCTTTCAAAAAATTACTGTAAGACAGTTTCAGCTCTTGCGTGGCCTCCAATAAAATGGCTCAGCAAATTCACGGTTAAAATGACTCAAGAAAAATAGTAGCTAGTAAGAACTTTTCTAGCTGGAATTCCGCTATTTATCTTTTTCACATCAGCAGATTACTCCTATAATCTTCAAAAAATTACCTAGTTATTGCGATTGAATGCACAGGGTCAGTTTGATTATGGATGCGATTTAATCCGCTATCAAATTTATGCCGCCAACTCAAATAACATATAATTTAATCTCTTTGTAATTGAAGAGCTCTCACCTACTGGAAAAAAGAGACCGGTATCTCGAATAAAAGCATTCAGTTCTTTTCTGGTAACCGAAGGACGTACACTGACGTCAAAGTCTGCTTCGTTGAGTTCACAGATGCCTCCTTCAATCGCAGTAGTGGAAAGGCAGACACAGTCCTGGAATGATTTGTAATGTGATAATGTGCAGATCCATCTAGCAGGCGGAAGTTACAAAACTAAGTGGTATCGCAAACCCTGCAGTAAAAACATCTCGGGTGCATTCGTTGTCTGCACATCCAAATAGCACCAAACGGTCTATTGTGGACAATATGTACAAAACAGCTGCGGGTATGTTCCGGTAGCGACGAATGGTCGTGCTCCATCGCCTTGGCCCACAGGATTGCTGCTTCCAATGGCTATGCCACACTTGAGCACAACCGTGGAGCACGCGGGTCTTCTCGGGACGGAGCCCATGGTATGAGCACTGGTAACGAGATCCCCTTCTGTCTGCCATTCATTTCTGATGAATTGAGCAGGGCAGTGCGGCGAGGCGTACAGCAGGCGGGTTTGCACGGCGTGGTAAGAGTGGTCGATATTCCTCCCGCTAATCTCAAACGCCAATTGGTTTGCAATCGAGCTTATGACCGCAAATGTACCACTCCAAACTGCATGGTTTGCCCGTATGGTAGATGTGGGGACTGTATGCTAGCCGGGGTCATCTACCTCATTACATGCTTATCATGCGGTGACACTTATTGGCGAAACAGGCCGTCCGCTTTGCTGTCGCGTTAAGGAGCATTTAGATGGTTCAAATAAGCTCAAAGCAGCTACGCCACTAGGGGAACATCGCATAACGCGCCATGGTGGGGCTCCTATACAAGTTACTGTAGAGATCTTGTCGTTAGAACCCGAGATCCTCACGCGCAAAACACTAGAAGCGTTTTGGATTAGCGCCAAAAATCCAAAAATAAACCGGAAGGAGGAGTGTACCGCCATAAAGAGAGAACTCGCGCCTTACCAGTCCCTATGCGGATTCGAATATGAGGCCGGGTCATCAGGGCACGTATAAAAGAGCTGAGGTTGAGTCTTGTGTATAGTGGTGGTCCTCGGACTTCCGTCTTGTGCTATCTAAGGTAAGTGTGCTTGTGGGTGTGCTTGTGAATATGGTTTTGTTTAGCATTGGCCTTGTTCTTGAATGATACTTTGTCTATTGTTGACGTCTGGGCGAGTAAGTTCATATACTTTCGGCTTGCAGGCTCAAGGCGAAAGCGCCGAAACGTTAGCGAATGAAGAAGTGTTATCAACCTTGGAAGTTCGCTCAACCAATCCCACTACGAGTCCTGGAATGTTTTTGTAGACTTGCGTATAATTCAAGTTACAGAAGCAAAATGAAATTTGTGCGATGTTTTTATAGCGCTTGACATATTCATTTTCAGATTTTGTACTATAAAAGGCACCCCAAATAGTGCTCAATAAGCTGAAATGTCACAGACTTACCTCTAATGATACGCTACCTCCTTCCAGTCCAGTGCCAGTCCCGTATGGAACAACGGGGATGATCTCTTCATTACACACACGTAAGATTGCTGACACCTGCTCAACTGTTTTTGGTAAAAGTACAACTGTAGGAGGATGAGGCCTGAATATAAGTTCGTAGCCACCAAAGTAGAAAAGCACATGATGTCAGATCCAAGCAAGATTAGGTCACATATTAGGTTGGTCAGAAAGTTTGCCTTTTTCGATCTATCATCACATTTGGAACAAAGCTAAGTAAACGAATCAATATAATAAGACGCAGCTTTTCCTCTTTTCGGCACTTACGTTCCTGAATTAGTTGCTCTTGTGGTCGCTAAAATAATCGCCGAAGTTCCGAGCCTATGGTTCTCATTGCATGAAAGTTTGGCAAAATTTCAGAATTTTTATCTTCAGCCAAAATAGCTTCGATAACAGCTGAGTAAAGCAAACAGTGCAGTAAAGCATTCTTTGGCTTCTGTATCATTTCTTTCGGTCTTTAAAATCGAATTATTTCTTGATGCTGCTAAATCTACTAGGTTGCTGCATAAGTTCTGTCCGGTTTGAATTTTTTGAGTTCAAAACGTCGTAACTTCTTTCAAAGTAACTTTTTTCCAAGATCTTAGTTTCTCTGTGTTGAGCAGTTCCTTGGCTATAAAACACATATTGAGATCTGCGCAAGTTCTTGTTAAGAAAGAAGCAACAACTCAAAAACTTCACAGCGTTTCTCTTCAAACCTGTCTTTTTTGGCATGGCAACGCTCCCCTACGAAAATTGATAATTATCTTATCTTATAATGGATAGTATACTTGGGTAATTCGAAAATTTTTCATCGAATGAATGAATATCGAATAAATTCGAAAAGGAAAAATTTCTAATAAACGAATATCGAATAAATTCGAAAATAAAAAATCTCGAATAAACGAATATCGAATAAATTCGAGGTTCAAAAATTCTCGAATGAATGAATTCCGAATAAATTCCGAAAATCAAAAATATCGAATGAATGATTATCGAGTACTAGCTGGCTTACCCGGCTCCGCCGTATGTTCCGAATAGAAAATTCCATTTCTCAACCGATCCGGACCAAACTTGGCACACATACACTTCGGGCCCCGGCGGGTGTCACAGTCCACTTTTCGTTATCGATCGATGTCGATTTTATCGATTGTTGCAAAATTTGGGCTAGGGGGCTGAAATTTGGCAGAGGGGTGTAATCGAGCATGTTGATCACCCCGTGGGGGTGATCAGCATGCTTGATTACCCCCCTGTGCCACTCCCAGCCCCGTAGCTCAAATTTTGCAAAAAATCGATAAAATCGACATCGATCGATAACGAAAAGTGGACTGTGACACCCGCCGGGGCCCGAAGTGTATGTGTGCCAAGTTTGGTCCGGATCGGTTCAGAAATAAAAATTTCTATTCGGAACATACGTACATACAGACATACATACAGACATACATACAAACAGACATTCAGCTTTATATATAAGATATATTCGAACATTGGAAGTCGAATTTCGAATAAATATTCGAATGATTCATCGAATAACTAGAGCAACCATATCTCAAACTTGCTGACATATCTGGCTGAAACCGATCCATTCATAATCAGCACCCTCGTATCCTCCATACCAACTCCTAGCTCAAAAAATTCCGAAAATCGCAATCGATAAAATAAATTCCGGTTTTGATCAGCATCCTCATTTACCCCCCCCCCCTTGTACCAACTCCCAACCTCGTAGCTCAAGATTTTCCAAAAATCGACAAAATCGATAAAGTAAATTTTTATCCATAATCAGCACCCTCACTTACCCCCTTGTACCAACTCCCATCCCCGCAGCTAAGACTTCTCCAAAAATCGATAATATCGATAAAGTAAATTTTTACCCATAATAAGCACCCTCACTAACCCCCTTGTACCAACTCCCAGCCCCGCAACAACGGCACATATGCACTTAAATGCCACAAATGCTACGATGCATAGCCTGTTCATAGGAAACTTTCGTCTTGTGTGGTATTAGGTCGTGGACAAAGGCATGTGGTTAAGCGAGCACGACTGCCCTTAGCCCTGGGCATACTGCAGGCATTTCAGTGGCGACGTGGTTTGGCAATGGTCATGCCCAAAATTTATTCTAAAAGTACAGAATTCAGGACATTTATCTTTTTAGTAAGTTGTACGCTAAACATTTGTGGTAAGCAGGCGCTACATTTGAAGACATCTCGTAACTGGCAAATCGCGTACGGCCATCTAAATCGTCTAATCCTCCACTACAACTGCGATGTCCTACAATTTACACCAATTCGCAAAAAAACTCTAAGGTTGCGAATAGAGGCAGTTATGCAATATAACTTATGCAAGCAAGAGTGCTCACTAGTGTGGGCTTTGGATACCAGAAGCATGCGCAATCCATAGAAAGAAAAACAGGCATTTCAAAACACTTTCAATATATAAACTCGGAATATGAGCTTGAAATTGATAGCTTCTTTGCTGATTTGGTGCCAATAGCAGTGCGAACAATCTCATTGATAGAACAAGCATCAATTAAAATCCACATACGATTTTTTTTACTTCAAGCAGTCGGAAGAATGCGACCCTCCATACAGTTCAAAGGTCGTAACGGTTGCAAAAGATGCATTACCGAGTTTTGCGAGAAAAAAAAACGCGGACGAAGTGAACTTGATATTCAGCAGTTGGCTCTGCAACAATGTCGAATAGTTTGAATACGGAGTTTATCCGAATGCGAATTCGAATAAACATTCGAATAAAACATTCGAATAAAATCTATTCGAAACCTCGTTTTTTGATTATTCGAGTTTTCGAATAATATTCGAATCCTCGTTTTTTGACTATTCGAGTTTTCGAATTTTATTCGAAACCCCGTCCACTCAATTATTCGAGTTTCGAATATTATTCGAAAATGGAAGAACTCCGAATATCGAATTTCGAATACGAATATATTCGAATGTTTTATTCGAATGATCGAATTTCTAATCGATTCGGACCCAAGTATAATGGATAGATGGAGAAATTTTCGTATATTATTATGCAACATGAAAGAGCCCACAGGGTCTGCGCCGCCAAGAGATTTTTTTGACCGAGCAAAAAAGAAGCCACTTTTTGACCTCGCTTCAGCACATGTGTGCATGCCTATTTACGAATTACGAAAATTTTACAACTGACTTGAGCGCCGAAAAGTACTGGTGGATGGGCCCTGCTAGCTCTTGCTTTGCCGTAGCACCTCCAACCTTGAGCTTATCGATTACTTCTATTCGCAGAAAGTTATTGCTTGTAAAACAACTATATAAAAAATTAGTGTTCTACAATAAATTTCACCAGCAAGAAGTTCTCTTCATGGAACCGAAATTTTGCATATACTAGGCTTCTACACTCTTATTCCGCAGACAATGAAAGAACTTAACTTGAAGTGCGCATTGTGGAGATTTTTTCGCAAGAACATATTTCTAGAGTGAGAACGTACCTTGGCCACTTAGAGATTTTAGGCCTGAAATCTCCGCACACTAAAAAATTTATCAAAATCTGATATGCGTTAGAAAGAGCAAGGAAAGCACTTTCTAAAAATACTACTACCGCATTAGAGATGAAATGCTATTAGAACAGCTGCTTCAAACATAAGGCAAAAAAATTCGGACAGAACTTATGCAGCAACCTAATATAATTGTTCATCGCTAAAATCATAGATCATCAAACGATGAGCAACTAGAGTGTCACTCGATGTTACTTTCTCATCTCTTTCTGATAGATGTTTTTTCTTCCTAATTCTTGAAAGCTCCTAAGACAAAATTATCATAATTCCTGTTCTTAAACGCGGTCCGGGCTACACCCGCGAAATTTGGTCTAATATTTCGAAGCGTAAAAGCTCATTTGCTCTCGTAAAATTGGTGATCAATCACAATCGGTTTCCGGAAGTTTCCAAAGATTTCTTAGATTGAAGCGTTTATGTAGCTTAGAACTTTACAAAAATGAAGGTTTAAAGTATGCATATCCAGAAAATACTCTCGTTGTACTGCACCTCCTTTACTCTACTCAACTGTTATAAAAGCATTTTGAAAATTATGAAATGAAAATTCCAAAAAGTTGCTAAAGGTGGACAGGTAAAGATTAAGGTGCGAAACTTTGACAAATATTTTAATGACCATGACCAGAAAAGCAATTATTTTAGAAACCCAACTGCTGAAAAGAAGTAAAGCTGCGTCTAATAGTGCTTGAAACCCCATGAACGACTATCCGCAAATCTTGGCAGATTCGAGATAGTTCTTTCGCCTGACTAAGCCAGACCAAGGTCTTTATCAGCCTTATTCGGCTGATCTTTCAGTTTTTTCGTTTTCGACAAAGCTGGAGATTGCTTGAAACGTCTGCTTAAGTTTAATCCACATGCGTTACGATAGATAAAAAACCGACACGAAGTGACGGATCGGGAGGGGCGGAAGTGGGCGCCTTCCGCCGATGGGCAGGTCGCAGAATTCTTACAGCCTATTCGAGTCAGGTATTGTGCAAATGAACTTGTTTCGGCTTGTTTTGATAAAAAGGTTTCCAAGATTTTTGTTCATTTCCATGTATGAGTTTTTGCAGTTCAAATTTTCTTCCAAAAATACTAGCTGTGAAAAACATTTTTATGGGGGGCGGGTGAGCGAGGTTACTTATGGGCAGGCAAGAACTTTAAAATGCATCCCGAGAGATATTTTGGTGGATCTGGCTAACGCAGATCACCTCAAGCTACGTAAGATTGCCAACAACAGGAGAAACCCTGTTTTCCGCGAAAGTGACTGCCAAGTGTTCTTATGCTATTTTTGCGCGAGACGATTATCTGCAGTTTCAAAAAATTTTTTGATCGTAGCGCCAATTCTTTGATGTACCTGCACCATGACCCGCACCGCTGCAGGGGCGAGGAGGGGACATGGAGAATTGTTTTCCCGAAAAAGTTGCGAAAATGTGTCTCAGCACCAGAATCTAGATCTGCTGGAAATCGCACTTCCAAACATCCTCAACGCTATAACAAATCCAGACAGGGATTCTATCAAATGCATATTTTATACAGTTTTCCACAGAGCGGGAATGAAACTGTGTACCAAATCAAAAACGGCTTTCTTGCAACACAAACAATGATATGAGGCCAAATTTTGTGAGTAGATGCGCATGGGAAGAGTTGAACTATGCTTGATGAACCTTTGAACCCGTCACTCCCCGCCCAGTTACAGCAGCAAACTCCGAATGGTGGCACATATGTCACAGAGCTTCTAACTTCTTTTGGAAGTCGCTACTGATGCAAGCTTACCACTAATTATACTCACAATAGATGACCTTCATCTCTCGCGTATTGCATTCTTATTGCCTCCTTTGTAGAAACGGCTTCCTTCCCAAGTATAGACTCAAATTTCGAGATCTTCGACTGCACAGCAGACAAATGCCTCCAGGACGTGAATTCATGATGAACCTGAACAGTCTGACAATTCTCAGAAAGGAACTCCTAGGTAACCTAGAGTATCTCTCTGCAAAGACATATTTCTTCAGAGTTTGTACGGTTCGGAATTTGATTACTTGAACGAGAAAAGCATACTTCCAATCTCATATCATGAAATGCATAGGAGAAATTTCTAAAAAGCTTTCGAAGGATTTAAGAGGCAGAAGAAAGACATCAGAAAACACATTCTCCAAGCTAAGTAGTCCCGGCGATAAGTTTGTGAATCTGATCTCACCTCATCGAAGTTTTCTTGAGCCAAGTCCTACAGACCTACCTTAGGAAGACAGCTTTGTAGACATCGGTACATCTAGGACGAGATTGATATAATAAAAAAACGAAAAAAAAACAAATAACTAAGAAATTATAGGTCTTTCTCCTTCGTTACATGCAAAGGAAATTTTCGTATTCATTTAAAACGATTGTTAAGTCAAACAAGAACAACATGACTATCTACCCGTACAATAATAGCCTGAATCACTGGTTAGCAGCACGTGCAATGAGAAAGCAACGATAACAAAACGTGACAGTATTTCTATTCTATTATAGATAGTCTATGTCGAAGATCAAGTGTAGACGATGGGAACAGAAATTAGCAGCTTCGAATGATCAGAGCTAATCTTGTGCTGGATATTTTTCGTATCCATATAGAAAGGTACACAAAAATCGTACAAACTTCTTGTGTTGCCTTCCAACAGTACAATTCGGTCGCGATTCATTCTCAACCGTAACCTGAAAGTAGAGACGTCGTACAAATGTCTTACTTTTGTCAACTCAAATATATGGTGGAAATATGCCATTTCCAGCGGCAATCGTTTCGCGTTTGCGATTCTTTGGGTTTTGTTCGAACATTCATCAACGCTGATCCTCTTTAAGCTCGAAACATAGCCGATGAGCGAATTCAGTCTGGCCGAACCGACATTGACACGCTTTGTAAGTAGGACGTACACTGTTTGTCTACTTCGAGAGAGATGAAAGAGTACTACTCATCCTAATTTGATAGTTCGCTTTTCCCGACTTCGCAGGGTGCTGAACACGCTAGTTCTACTAACGATATGAAAAAATTTTTCATTCGCCACATGCGCCTTGACTAGTGCGCGGAGCGGTGCGAAGACTGCTGATGCACGAGGGTGGAGAATGGGCACTTGTGGAACAAGTTCGCCTTTGCCCCTTTCAATTTCTACGATTTCCCACTTGATCGGCTCGCAAGTGGATTGTTCTTTGAAGCACATTTTCTTTCCTGAGAGGAGCTTCGTCGTTGCTTTTCGAACCCCAACAACGAGAAGTGGAGGAGGTTTGAAACCAAAAATTACTACATAGACATAGTGAGCTTTGTGTGTAGAACAGATTTATTTGAGTATTATGAGAACTTGATGTTTTGCCACCCTCAAAGTGCAATAGGTGGGCATTGCCCACCTAATTTGCAAAAAATTAAGCAGGCTCTCAACTCACAAAATTTTTGTATAATTTCATACTTTGCTCTAACTCACCTTGCGCATATTCACACATTAGACTTGGAGCCAAATTTCATCGATGAAGAATTAGGAAAAAACTTGCTACAAGCTCCAATTACATAAATTTTCCACAATACTCTGCATTATGTTGCTCCTAGCCCTAGCAGTTAATTAGGCACTACTCAATAAAGAGCAATAATGATTTTGGGAGATGACTACCAGCAAGAACGTATTCTTGCATGTCAGTAGTATAACAACTTATCCAGAGCGTGTATGTACACGTAAAGATATATTCATCCCCTTTGTTTATCCCTTTCGAAAACATGCCTTTTGCTTTTTTCTCTAATGTCTCGGGCAGAGTTCACGCGATTTGACCATCGCGATTCAATCGCTACGAGACAAATTTTACGAGTTCATTGCATGGCGATCTTCTTGTATTTCGTTTGTGATAGTTAGTCACGATTTGTCGTGTTGGAAATCTATCACAATCGAAATGCAAGAAGATTGCATGCAGTGATACTGTTACAGTTGTCTTGTCGCGATCAGTCGCGACGATGAAATCGCGTGAACTCTGGCCGAGGCCCAAAACAATTTTCGGCTCAACATTTGCCACCCTCGAGCTGAGCTCTATGCTGAGGTAGAGAATAGGAAGCATGACCACTTGAATGAAACTTCAAAAAAAAAAACTCTTGATTATTTGAAAGCATGATTGCTTTTTTGTGGCTCATTAAGACTACAATCATGCTTCTATCAGGGCTTGCGGATCCTATATTGCGACACAGTAATGCAGGGATGCACTAAGGAAGGCGGAGTTTCAGTATTCACATTTTGAACTCATTCTGAACCACCTGAATGATCATATACGCCATCCTATGAAATTTGAGATGGAAGCTAAATTCCACTAGCGGAAAAATGAACGAGTTGAACCAGAAAACAAATAATCAGAATAGCTACTTCTACATTCGAGATGCGACATTAATGAATGTTTATTTATTCAAAAAAATTGCAGCTATTTCAAATTCTTCCAATTATTGAACATGTATCATCAGATGCGGTCAAAACGAGTAGTCATTAACAACGCGCCGCAGCCACCATCAAAAGCTCTTTACTTCATCACACGCCGTTATGAAGTCTTCATAATGGTAAATGCCAAATGGTCGGCTTATACCCAAAATATCGGCTGACACTTACCTCGATGTCTCGTAATCTCCTTGTAAGCTCAACTCAATTTCGAGACGGGTACCCTTCAATAAGCGCATTCGAACTCCATCAGGCTGCTTCATTTCCGCGAACTTCAAAGGCTACAAAAAAAATGCCACATACAAAAAATGCGAGATCCAATATTAACCTGAACATCTGCAGAGACATCGGATGATGCAATTTCTTGTATGACAGGAGCTACAGGTCTTTTTGCAATTCGCATTGGCTCTATACTGCCCATGACTGTCCGATTTTTCAGCTTTATACATTTGTTGGGATCCAATTTCAGGTGGTGCTAAACAAAAATACATGATCTCAAGCAGAATCAAACTACAAAAAGTACCTTTTCTTCGATAGCATCACATATGACCATGCAGAAAAAATGACGGAAGAAATTAGCCGCAGCAGGGGATAATCTTTTTTCATAGAAAACGCTGTTTACCAGAACGTCAATCTGGAAAAGGCAGTCTAGACGCAGTCGTCGCCTCCAACCTACGACCAATTTTCCCAGATTTTGACACTATATCACCGCATACTTGATTTTATAAACTCGCTACAAATCTAAGGAGTCTGTTCAAAATCATCTTTTCCTTCAAGAAATTACACTGAAAAATCATGGATGCCTGTTTCTCTCCGTTTCCATTTCACCAACGTACCTAATCTCTGAGTGTCACTATTTAATGGACCAGAACACCCGAATCAACAAATTACCAGCATTGGGATTTACAGGCTTTGGATTAAAGTTCTACTTTGGTGGTATTTCCCCTCAGACGTACAAGATCCAGGAATGGGCTTCCTTCCTTATAGAAGCAGTATTTTTCAGTAAAAAGCTCAAATTTACCACTTCTTCGTAAAAAACGCACTTCAAGAAATTACTTAAGATTTGGGAATGAGCCGACGTTTTATTTCACACTGAGAGGTACAATTATCTGATAGACTTTATAATCGCAGGTACATACTGCATACTACGGGATACAGGATATATGTATTTGCTCTACAACACATTATTCACAGAAAATGACGTGATGATCATTTGATTGCATTGCGGTTTTTGGAGTGAGCCCTCGTTTTAACCTTATGAAATGATCTGCCTCAGGATAAGTCACATTCACCTGCTATTCAAAAATTAACACAAAAACGGTGAGAAAAAACCGAATAAGTTGATCTACTCGAATTGCGCATACATCGATAGGCGTGTTCAAGTCACTACCGCTTGAACTACTCTGAACTGTGTTCAGAGTTGCCTGTGTCGACCCCGTGCTAGCACTGGCCGGGAAGTAGATCGATCAATACCGGCACGGCGCTTGCACAAAGCGGTACATATCAGCTTTGGGCGCATTTTTGACTAGGAATTCTTCGGATGTTTTTCCAAAGTCTGACCGTTTTTTCGAACTAGCTTCGCAGACCTTAGCTAGACTCCACAATGTAAATCCGTCCCTTCAATGGTACATGGCAGAATTTCCATGCTTCTGGTGTGCCAAAGATTGCAAGAGTCACAGTTTTAGTGCCAAGCAAGGCACTAGGCAGCCGCGTTACAACGTAGGAGTATATCACTCTAATCTCTTGATAAAATGATAAATCGAATGAGAGGTCTGGGACAGTAAGGATCTAAGAGGAACGTTCAATAGCATGGAGGCACTTTATCGGCCACGCTTGACAAGTACGAGAGTGTCGCAAGACTTGTAACCTGACTTCCTCTTAAAGTTATCGCAAGTCCTCACCGCTGCTAAAGACTCGCCCATTACTGGACATTAAGGTAGAAGGTTCACGATAAGTCAGTCAGCAAAAAAGCAAGCACGTCATTTTTTTTGATATTTGATGCTATTACTTGGTCATTAAAAAAAGGCGGCTTACTCATCTCTCTTACTAAACAGATTTCTACTCCTCCCCCTCCCCTCCCACTTCCGTCACCGATGAGCGAATGACAGTATACAGGCATGAATTGTCATTGTAATGATGGATATTTTTTACATGTGATTTTGGAAAGCTCATGCAAGCTAAAAAGTTTGGAACTTCTCTTTCTGTCCTTTTACGCAAGAGAATATGGTGCAAATTCCTGTATATCACAAAAATCCCATACCTTTGGTTGATTCCTGCCTTTACTGTCAACAACGCTGTCCAACTCCCCAATGCTGACTGGTATCCGATAACCGATATCACCCTTATCTATCCTTGCTGCTAACTCATCCTAAAAAATCAGCACTGCATACAAGCTCAAACAAAAATGATAAAGTGAGTGAAAGTCTTCTGTTGTAAAACGTTTACCTCATCAATATCGTCAGTCGGTGGCGGTAGCTGTTCACAGTGACATATATTCAGGAAACACCGATGCTCTTCCGATTCACCGTAAACCTCCTTCATATTTACCTGATGAAGAATTTTTAAACACAAGACAGAATGTTGTTGAAGTTACACTAAAGGCCACAAAAACCATGCTAAAGCCAGTCATAAAATCTGATCCATCTGAGCCTCCGGTATTACAAAGTTTGCATTATTTCAAAGTCAACTCCACGTTTTTGTTAATCGTTCTTATCATCTATCCTCTGCAAGATTTTCCACATCCTCTGCATTTTACGAGATTACTATCTTTCATTTGCATACAAGAGTGAGTAGTATGCGTGATTGTACCTGTCACGTTCGGAGCACACACTGAGATATACGGTGAGCTGCATCAGAAAAGCTATGCTGTCCTGATGCATTCGACCACATTTTTTGAATTCAATCTCATGCCGTAATTCCCAAGTAGTTAAACCGCCGCGATTTTGTCAGGACGTAGAAAGCTTGCTTTAAACACGATATAAGCTCTGTCGACCCGAGCATTACAACCCAGCACGATTACGATTTCCAAGGCTCTATTTCTAACAGTTCATAACAGCCGTGCCTAGTTCACAAATACCCGGACAAAACGCCAAGGATATTCTATAAACAGCGCATTATAAACACAAAAACTTTCTACAATTCCAAAGATTTAGATGTACGCATATCAAACTTTCCCATAAAGTGGATGATCCCATATATCAACATCATACCTCGGTAAATTTCAGAACGTATCCAGGTGTGGGTGTTACGGTCCATGTCTCTTGTACTTGCTGTTTTTCTACCTTCAGACTCATCTGAGAAACATTATTCTTATAAACACCGTCTACTTAGTACATAAGTATACCAGCAGGACCGATGGAACTTTGGTGAAGAGGTAACTCGCCCAGTAGAATTTTATTGCAAATAAGTTAAACTAAGTTAATAATTTGAATAGGCTTTGTATATAATCATGAAAATCAACCATATAAATCGGAGGCAACAAGTAGACCCAAACAGGAATAATGATTCTGAAAAAAATCATCTGAAATTTTACAGATAAAAACACAGAGGAACTCATAAATCACATAATCATTGGTAGGTCAGAAACATGCGAAAGTGGCTTTTATGCCAGTTAAACCGTATTACATCATGCAAAAAAATGAATACATTTCTAAATGTATACATAGTCTTAGTGAAGTAAAAAATGGCTAAAAACTACAGACGCGTTCTAGAAAATTGCAAGTAAAGCAAAAACGGAGTATAACAAAACACAAGGATATGCCACCAACAAACGCTGGTGGTTCATGTTTAGAGCTATGACGAAGAGCTTCGATGAAGATGAACTGCACCAGAGGACAGCAAGTGCTGACACCGAGTAACCGAAAATGCCCTAAAGACATCGTCTTGAGTTTGATGAAGCAAAAGCAAGAGCAGTAGTGTCTCACGCTCGGGTGCGCATATATACAACTACCAATATATTGCGTTACGCAAGCAAGCAAAAAGAGAAAGCAATGAGAAGCAAAACAAATCTGGTACTTTTATAAACTCTTTGAAACCTTCCACCAAAATTGTCAAAATATCCAGCTCTATTTGCAATGAACAATTCTGAACAAGCAATGTATCATATGTTTGCGACCAAATTTTCATGCACCGATAATCAAAACATAATCGTGGTTGAAAGCCACATAAAATAAAGAGCAAAAATAAACTGTCCTCACCTTGAACGAGAGAACAGCCGTAATCAAGCTGAGCAGAGCCATTGGGAGCAAACAGTAGCCTAGCACAGATGCGGTACAAACAAACGAGATGCTTTTGTCGGCTACAAAAGCTTATTGAAAGAAGTTATAAACTTCAGATACCTCCGAAAGAGGAGTATCTTACAAGCTAATAAGGTTCTAGTAACATAGCAGAGCAGTTTATGATTTGATGAATAACATACCGGCCATTAAGTTCATGAGTGCGTACATGCCAACACAACCAAGTCCTCCGATGCCATAAATGTAGCCAAATGTCATTTTACCATGCAGCAGTAGAGCAAAACCTATAAGCACCGCATATATGACAGTCAAACTCTCTACTACTTACCAAAAAGCAAACAGAATACAAGAGGTCCTGCAAGATCCTGATCCGCTATAACTTCAGCTGAAGCAGTACCAGCAGGATTGAGTACAGCAAATGTTTTCTCCTTGATATGCGAGAAGTTTATGCCCAATTCTTCAAGCAAAGGTGGCTCATTCTCGTAGTCCTCAGCATCGCCAGCAGCTGGACCTTAAAAAGATCTTCATCAACAACCAACAAAACAGTACTCAACTTTGTAGCCACAAGAATTTGAGATATCAGACTGGAGACTCAATAACTGTTAGTTTTTACACGAGAGTTTTCCGGCCCCATTTAAATCTACATTAAATCTACAATCTAATCAATCTACATTAATCTACATTTCTACATCTCGGCTGCGCGGGCGGTCGCGTCGCGCGCACAGTTTTGTCGCCAGGTCACGCTTGCTCGTCTAATCATTCTCGACCACTATAGAGCAGAATGACACTCATGTCAGACCACTTCATGCGTTTTTCGAAAATTTCACGCCAACGGTGTGAATAGTGAATCGTTCTTATATCTGACACTTCACCGGCTTGAAGAGTGTGAAGGGTTCATACATTGACCGAGCTCTCTGCCGGCATTTGTGATCTCTTCTATTCTTGTTTTCTTTTGATGAGTTATATGCTCGACTAAGGCTAGGCTGTGCCACTGGGATCGCGTAAATAGCGTGTTGAAGAAGCAAGATTGGATGTTTGGTATGCCCATTGCTTTCGAGAGCTGCGCTATCACAGATGAATTTTTTCCACGTCAAAACCATAGGAGAAAAAATTAGTCTTGGTATATTTTTCCGTCTTAAGTAAGCTTCTTTGGTCATGTTAGCGTTGCTCAGGTTGCTGGAACGCAAATTTTTGATGGGGTTATCGTGTTCTGAGTGCGAGTTGATACGACGTGCACATTCTTGAAGCTGGTATCACGTTTGGATCGAAAATAGGTATCATCTATTCTGAAACTAGAAAAGTCGAGTATGCTTTGCACACCTTGTCTCAGCAAGCCTTTGTACTTTTGTTCTTCCCTAGTTCAGAGTAGTAAATAGATCGATCACAAGTGTAAAGTTGCTAATCACACACACGGGCTTGTTTAGATATGTATGCAAAGCGCCTCCGAGTCTTTTAGCCTCATTGTCAGAATAAATGGTCAACTTTTCTGTAAAATATCCAGGAACACAGTCACATGCTGCCTTAGATGATGATGTCTTTCAAACTCCAAATACAGTTACACAAAAAACGAGGTGAAACGATGCATTAACTCGTTAGTTATTAGTTATACGTATGCAAAGCATACTCGTGTCCAAGTTTCGGAATGGACGATAGCATATTAAACATGTTCAAAAGTAATGAGCAAAGAAGGATAAACTTAGAACTGAACAAATTGTCGGCGGTGAATGCGATTGGAAAGTTTCAGTGAACATCCACTTATAAGGAAACGGCAAAGAACTTCTTAGACCGTAAGATTCGAATGCCTTGATCCTCTTATAATATCGCCTTAATCCACATCTAGGGTCGACTCGACACTACTCCGTACTTGTGTTGCCTTATATGCACGTTCCGACTTGGTAAATCAAATCGTCACATTCAACCCACAAACCGACAATCCTGCACGGGTTCAAGTAATCGAGAGATTAAAAGGTGAATCTGAAGAAGTAGTGCAGAAGCAGTCGGAAAATCAAAACCAGAATAAAAAACATCCTATCCTGATTGAGTTCTATCCTGAATTGACAGTGAAATGTTCACTCCTGAGCGCGACCTGAGCAAGCGTGACCCAGGCATACAAAGTGGCTGCGCGACGCGACCGCCCGCGCAGCCGACTATGTAGATTTAAATGGGGCCGAGTTTTCCAAATTATCATGAACTGCTAACAAGATGAAAAGATGTCAACGCGCATTGTATTATTGCATTCTAATAGAGAAAAACAAAATGAAAGTCATAGAACACCGATACAACACACATAACCGATCACAACATTGAATGAACACCAATATATTGCATTGAAATGAAACCCATTTAGGCTCAGCATTTAAGAAATTATCAAACTGTTTGAATACGCAGGAACTTTCGTTTTACCCTTTCATTATACTTCCCCTTAATTTGTTGAATCACTTACAAGGGAGGGTCACGAAGTCGAAGTGGTCGATTACCACAAATTGCATACTGTTAATGAGAGTTTGAAACGCTGATACCCTTTCCGCTTATCCTGTTTGCAGAGCGCTTCAAGATAGGAAGTCATGAGCTTTTTTGAGGCGGGGAAATGAACAATTTGCGGCATAAAATCAATCATTACGTCCTTTCTAGACGTCACCTGGAGCAATAGAAAGTACTGGTACACATATCCTGACACATGCCGCGGATTCTTTTGGGGCCTTGAGAAGCTGTGGCGATTCACTGTATCCCGAAAATGTGTTCATTTTTGCCGCTCAATAAATGCTTATTGCGTCATTCCCAGAAGCACTCTGCAAATAGGAAAAGCAGAATGTGCGTCAGCGCTTTAAGTTCTCATAATCGTATGCAATTTGTGGTGATCAGTTATTTCGACTTCGTGACGCTCCCTTGTTAGATCGTTATGTAGCACTGATGCAATCCAAGTGCGCAGATTGTCAAATGGGTTAGCTGCGAATTCCACAGCCATGTCATTCCTTGTAACACTGCATTTGCAGATCTATCGTTTCGCACAAACGCACATTGTATATGCATTATTAATCTTAAAAAAGGGTCCTCTACCTTGCCGGGCTTCATGGTAACCGCGGATAAGCACAACACAACCCACCGCTAACTTTTAAGTCGACAAAAAGCTAACATTCTTGTCAATCATTATGAGACAGAGACGGTAAATGATTAAAGAATGTTCAATGCGAAGTCGCATTGATAAGGAAATGGTTAACGAAAAAATGTCAAGAGAAACTAACAAGGAAAGGTAACGAAATGTCAGTCGAAAGTAACAAGGAAAGTGTTTTTGATCGAAGTGGCCTTTCCATAGAATTCTAATACTATCTCAAAGAGCATTCACCGCTGTCCGAACCTATTTATGAAGGCAAGCGTCATCGGGCATAGGGTTATGAGTGTTTTTGGACCCAAAAATGAGTGCAGAACCTAAGCACGATCAATTGTTTACGGTCTTTCTAGCGCCCAAGTAGAGCAGTGTTGAGCAGGAGAATATTGAACAGAAGATCTATTGCATAAAAGGATATTTTGATCACTAAGCTATTTGAGCAATTCGAAATTTTGATCCATCTAAGCGTTTGATTAAGTAATCCAAAAATGATCGTAACTCGACGACTAGAAAGGCTTCGCAGGAAGCAAAAATAAATTGAAATCATCGGTGAAGCCTTTTAAAGTGGTATGCTATATGTAGAAAGACCACTTCCTATCGAACAATTTCCAACAACATACATTTACGCAAATAATTCAAAAAAAGAGGTTGAAAATTATCGTGAAAAAAGGACAAAAATGTGAAAGACTCACCACCAAATCCGGCATTTGGCACAAACATCTGACCTCCATAGTAATTTTGATTCTGTGTGTAAGCTGATTGCTGGTTATAGTAGTTTTGATCTTGAAGGAGAAACTTTATAGGGTCAGCAGTAGATCAGAAAAGTTTACCGTTTCCGTACTGCTGTGTGGGAGGTTGCTGCTGTGCCTGCGAGTAATCGAATTGCCCCCAATTCATCTGTGCTTGTGGTGCACTTTGGCCTTGCCCATACCAGGAGTCCTGTTGACCATCATCTACCCACAAGTTAGACATGTACCTGACTACACTGACATGATAGAGACCATCTAATTGAAACAAAAAGAAGATAACGAAACGCGATCTGCAAAAGTAAGCAGCTATTATAAAGAAACGAAACAAAATTGATCAAGTGCTTAGAACTATTCAAAGTGCTAGTGATGTCGTGCGCGATACAGATAAATTCAATGTACGCCCACGATGTCTTGTTACAACGAGTTATTTTACATAAAATCAAGTAATTTAGTGCCAACTCCACAATAAAGTTTAAGGACTAGTGAAAAAGGGCAAGCCACTTCCACAAAGGAAAGAAAATCCCACAACAAAAAAGATCTTCTAAATTCCTAAAAGTAATGCAATAGCTAAGTTAGCCTTATAAGGCTAATTATGTGACAAGTGTACTATTCTACCGTGAAAAACGAGCTCCCTTTTAGGCGTGATATACAACCGGTCGCGGTTACACAAAACATAATCTATTTTACGAACCAAAGAAACGCGTGTCCATTCGAACAACAACACTCTAAATACGCGGCTGTCGGATTGTGGATTGGAATAAAAAAATTTTCGCTGGACGATAAAGAAGAAAAATAAGCAAAACAAACGCAAAAAAGATTTTTGAAAGCATATATTTGTGTATACGGCGGCATATAAATGGTGCTCTTTCAGCTAGTGAAAAAATCGAGTATTGAGATTTTTAAAATTATCATTTTAAATAATTTTTAAAATTTTTAAAAATTTACGCCATTTTTGCGTGTTTTTTGACAGTTGACAGTTAAACTCATATAAATCTTGAATGTGAAAGTGTGTGATGTTGCGACTTCATAGGTTTTATAGAGTAAGGTTTGCCTTATCAGGATATATTTTAGCCGTTACGATCCATTGAAACACCTCCGAGATCCAGAGTCTTGAAAAAGCAGGTAAAAAAGCGCTTTTTGAATTTTAACAGCTCATAACTTCTTCAAAACTGCATGAAATTTGTCGCGACTTCATGGGTTAGATTCTTCTCGTCAAGAGCTTTCAGGTGATGTATAATATGTGGGGGTTTAGAGCCTCCTACGAATTATGCCCGTGGGGGAGCCTTTTCATACCAAAGTCTCCCCCTAGCCCACTTTAACACATTGACGGCCGCTTGACACACATGGTGTGTCAAGGCTTGATCGTTCCAGAACTTTTCTTTTGCTCTTAATCTGGAAATGACTTCTATCTTCTTTGTCAGCCCTTCGCAGCTACTGTAAGTATACTGTAGATGGCAGTATGCGCGATTTTATCTGAAAAATGCTCAATGGTCCGTGGAAGGTCTTGGTTCCAAAAGGCAGACATCAAAAATATGCATGGTCGTCAATGTGTTAATGTATTGGAGGGGGGAGACTTTGGTATGAAAAGGCTCCCCCACGGGCATAATTCGTAGGAGGCTCTAAACCCCCACATATTATATATCATCTGAAAGCTCTTGATGAGAAGAATCTAGCCTATGAAGCAACATGATTTATGCAGTTTTGAAGAAGTTATGAGCTGTTAAATTTCAAAAAGCGCTTTTTTACCTGCTTTTTCAAGACTCTAGATCTCGGAGGTGTTTCAATGGATCGGAACGGCTACAATATATTCTGATAAGGCAAACCTTACTCTATAAAACCTTTGAAGTTGCACATCACACACTTTCACATTTAAGATTTATATGAGTTTAACTGCCAACTGTCAAAAAACACGCAAAAATGGCGTAAATTTTTAAAATTCTGGTTTCCAACGACTGTCTCTCAAATCTATTCGATTTTTTCACTAGCTGAAAGAGCACCATTTACTCTTTAAAACCTATGAAGTCGCAACTGGTGACATCTTCAAACAACAGATTTATAACAGTGAAAATTTCGCATGATTTTTCACTATTTAAATATTCAAAATTCTGGTTCTCGGCCGTTACTGCCTAGATCGACCTACTTCCCTCGCAGTATGTTATGACAAAAATTAATTAATAAAATCCGTACAGTCCAACAAACTTTTACTTCCAAATACACCATTTACTAAACACGTCTATTTTGAATTTTTATAAATAAAATTCATAAATATTTTTAATATGCATCGTGTCTGTATCCCTAAAGAAAGCCGCTGGGTCATAGTTCGACCTAGAAAGATAGCTCTGTTCGACCGTTCTACCCCCTCCCCGCACCTCCCTCCCCCCCCCGTCGACGTTTTTGGGAGGTGAGTGTCCGACACTACCACCTTCACTTTTCGCCGGCCAGTGGTAGCTGGGAACACCTTCACTTTCGGTGGGCCCGCCTCCCCCCATCGCACCTCTGGTACCCACCGTACGACCCCCCCCCCACATATCCCTCTTCCACCAACCCCCCTCCCCCTCCCGCAACCAATAACAACCAAGAAAATTCAGCACTCAAACGGCTCACTTCAGTCAATAGAATTGAATATTCTATAATAAGTCATTTTCTAGTGACAGATAATGAACTCTTCTGCCGTTTATGAATATTCGGCATAACTCATTCATGTTTCAGGATATTGAAACGATAACGAAAGATATTGACAATGGTTCTGGAAATTAAAACGTTTTAGATTTTAAGTGTTTCGTCCTCGTAAGCGACAATATTTTTTTTTGCAGGGAGAAAAAACGATGTCTAAAAGCGTAAAATTGTTTTCGACTATAAAGCTTACTTTCAATCTATTGCACAGGTTTTCCTGCGAAGAAAACCGTGCAACCAAATTTTCAAAGTACCGTGCATGAGCACGGTACTTTGAAAATTTGTAACTAAGGTCAAGGAAAGACTGAGAGGCTGTAATGTATAGGCTGTATAGTACTGTGCCCTGACTTGTCAGGTATAAGGTCTGCAGGTCCTTTACCTGATGTGTAGCGGGTTTGCATAAGTCTTACTATAATATTTATTATAAATAGTTATATACAAAAGGGGAAAGGGGAAGGGGAAGGCCACCGGCTAGTGCTGGCGGCCGGAGGTCACTGCCAGAGGTTGGCTGTCTTAGGCCAACCTTCTTCTCGAGCAGCTGTTGTAGCTAGCTGCGTCCCGACATCTCCATTCCTTCGAGAAGCTCGTCCTCGAGCTTGTGGCATGGCTGAGGTTTCGAGACGTTGTAGTGGTTGGCGTTGATGTGGTGGATGTTCTTCCGGGTAACGTGCGTTGGACTTTGCACGTAATTTTACGGCGAGAACATACAATTGAAGTAGTGATATATTGAGATATGGCGGATGTTCTTCCGAGTAACGTGTGTTGGAATTTACACGTGATATACGGCGAGAACGTACAGATTGAAGTAACGCGTGTATTGAAGATACATAATAAATTGAGGATACGGATCCGGTGGACTGCGAGCAACCACGACCTTCACCTAGAATATCCTATGGCGTTGAGTAAGATCGTCCTCGAGCTTGAAGGTAGCTGAGGAGAGGGGGAGGAACTGCGGAGAGATGCAGTTGGTATGAATGGGGTTCCCGACGTGATGCTGGGAAGGAGTTGGAGTGGAATTATAGGAGATGGAGATGGACCGATTGATTTTGGGGCATGGTAAAAATGGAGTTGATCGAAGGGCAAATGATTTAACATTTGGGGTGGAATTTACAGCATGTAGAAAAATTGTAGTATGAAATTAGTGAACATACGAAATAGAAGGTATGAAAAAAAACTGGTTAACAGCAAATTATTTTACGGTGATAATAATGGTAAATTAGTGATAAATTCATGATATATATACGCAGTTTTAACAGTAATTTCTAGGCAATTATAAAACATAATTCAATAGTAATTTTACAAAGTTACAAAATTTTGTTCACAGTAACATTTTCTGTGAATAATTGCATGTAAAAACAGAGGCGTAACGAGTTCATATGTTGAATTGGGCACTGCACACTTTTTTTCCATCCAACATAAGGGCAAAATTTGTTTGTTACAAAAAGGGTTTTGATGTTGAGCTGCTTAGTGCGAAAGATTTCTTTAAATTGCCTGTTCAAAGAAAATTTTAAGGTTCGTAAATACGCGACGCTGCAGCAAAAATAGGGGAAACAAACTGACCTTAGAGAATAAATAACTGCTCATTGCAAAATATCGAATGTTTATAAAAATTTAGCGAGCGATTATTCATCCTCTCCTTCGGAATCGATGTTTGGATCCGCTGTGAATGTTTTCTTCAGTTGCAAACGAGGAGTTCGTTTGGCAAACTGAGTCTGTTCAACATTTTCTGGAGTTTCCGTTGGCTTATGTGATATAGTAAGTTTTTGGGGGGAAACTCTAGCCAATGTTGAACTATGAGAATAGATTTTGAGTCTATTCATATGGACACATTGAGTTTTAGTAGGTCCAATCAGGTTAGATATAGTGACATTCGGACGATAGACTTGCACAACCATAAAAGGGCCTTTCCACTGGTATGTAAATTTTGGACGAATAGTGTCGTCTCTTAGTAATACCAAATCTCCAGTGGAAATTTCCTTAGAATAAACTTTATTATGGAAATCATAACCTGACTTATACGTCGCTGTTTTGCTGGCGATCTGGTTGCCAACTTCCATAATTGTGGTTTGCAGTGCAGTGGTCAGCTGGTCCGTGAAACTATCGGTTGCGTAGGAGATCCTCGATGGTAACTGATGGACTATGTCGCACCAGGTGATCGGGTGAAGACCATACACAACGAAGTACGGGCTATTTCCTGTGATATCGGTTAGATACTAGTGTTGTGGACGAAGAAGATCGGCTGCAGAAAATCAGACCATAGCTCTTTGGCTTTTGGACAGTAAGCCGTTAGAGAGTCTGTAATCACTTTAACCATCCTTTCAACTTGCCCATTTGCTTTGTGGTTGTAACTTTATGGTGAACATGTTGGAAATGCCAAGTACTCGGTTCATTTTCGCAAACATTTCACCAGTGTAATTAGACCCACAGTCGGACACTAGTTTGTTAGAAATGCCATGTTTTAGCCATGACATCGTTTATCCTAGCTTTGACAACAAGCTCTGTTGTCTGGTTGGGGTTGCGGTGCAAATTATGAGTTTGCTGGACGCACAGGCGTGGCGATGAATCAATTACCGTTTATACACTGTCTTAAAGGACCAACAATACCGTGTGCAATAGTTCAAAAAGCGGTGGGAAATTGGAACCAAATGGTATTGTAAATTTTCTGGCACGTTGGGCAATTTCGAGGTGAATTTGTGGGTTTCCAAACTTTTCCGAAAGTATTTAGCAGATATAGAGTTTATGGTTTTCGTAGGTCTAAATGCGATTCAAAATTGGGTTTGTGTTGAAAATCTCAATGATTTTATCTTGACAGGCGCCTTATCAGGAATAATCAGTCGAGACGTATTTTTGAAAGTCAGTAGAGACACTTATAGAAAGAGTACCTGCCCAAAGTGACGGAAAACTATGGTAGTGGGAAGGAAATCCAACTCCTTTGTAACTTGATGGGACTTCCATAAACGGAATCGTTTTGAGATTGCTGGGTATGATCCAAAGATGGTAGTGTATGCATCTGTACGGATTCTATTTCCGCAATAGGATAGCGACTAAGGAAATCGCATAGAGTATTGTGCTTTCCAGCATGATACTTAATCTTGACATCGTACGCCTGTAAGGTGGTTTGATATTGGGCGAGACGACCCACGAGATCTGACCTATGCATCAGGATTTCAGCAAAGTATGGTCAGTTGTCAAGGTTATGGAACTATTGAAGACACAGGGATAGAAACGATTCAAGGCGACACTATGGCCAGGGCTTCTAGCTCTGTAGTCACATAGTCCTTCTCGTGTTTTGTTAATGGACGGCTGCACGCTATTGGATGTTCACTACTGGTCCCCGGGTTGACTTGTAGGAGGCATGCGTGCTTCCACTAAGGCTTGTTTTAGTGTTAAGAATGCTTTTGAATGATCCTCTTTCCAGTTAAACGCTGCATCTTTAATGAGAAGATTATTCAAAGGGTTCGCTGTTATGACAAAACGCGGAATAGATCTTCGATAATAGGATGCGACTTTTAGGAATTATTTGAATCTTGGAGGTCAGCATTCTGCGCTAGATGTACCAGCGACTTGATTTTTGAGAGCGCCTAGCAAAAATATAAGTATTTATGTAGGGCCTAAGTTTACTGCAGATTTTAATTTTGAGCTAGCTAATGCGAACAAGTCCATAGTCTGATGGAGAATTTAAAATTAAAGGAAATAAAACTTTTCGAAAATCTCGGTTCTCGGATCTCGCGTCTCGGTTCTCGGTTCTCGGATCTCGGGTCTCGGAATTTCACGGATGCTAATACGAAGAAAAATATGAGAGAAAAAATTACAGTTTCTAAAATTTTACGGTTGCAAAATGAAAGAGAAAAAAATCAGGGAAATAAAATTGATACTTCAAATAAATCACGATTACGAAAATAATCTAGAATCTCGGTTCTCGGATCTCGGGTCTCGGTTCTCGGTTCTCGGTTCTCGGATTGATAATTTTAAGTATAATAAATCTAGATTTGGGAAAATTTATATCGACGTTTGGGACTGTTCGCAGGACTTTTTTTTAATATTATAATTTTGTTTGTACATAATTTTTTTTTCTGAAAAGATTGCGTGTGCATAAAAAAATTAGGCGGAAATGCGGTCTGATGATATCTTAAGTGAGATAGCGCATATATCTTGCAAACTTGTGCACTTTTGTTTTGCAAGCAAGTTGCTAAGTATAGCCGGTTTTCCAAGCGCATCGTTAGAAAACTCATTCTCGAATGGCTGATTCAAACTAAAGTAGAAAACTACACTTGCTTACTTTTTTTCTGTCAAAATCAAGGAAATTTTAGAGTAATCTTTACAAAAGAAAAAAAACACACTTGCGTGGGAAAAGTTTCAGTTTTGCAAATTCTAAAAAAATAATCTCAGTAAATACAACTCAAAAATCTCCTCAGATGTTGTGTTTAGCTTCTTCTCGTGTTTCTCTAACAAAATCCTGACCTTCACCTGTTGTTGCATGTATTTTCTTGATCAGGGCTTTCCGAACTAGTTGTATGAAATCCATGCTTTACCACGAGCAAAAATAGCCATAAAGCGACATCTTTTTACGTTTCATGTTGTTTTCCCATCAAAAATCTTGAAATATGTTACCAAACTGCTTTACTTAACACCGTTGTGCTTGAAAGCGATGCTTTTGACTCTACTTCTCATGCAGTGGAACAAATCAGAGCTAAATGACACGAAAAAAATTTTTTCTAATTTATTTCAATACCGAGATTATGCCTGTTAATTTGTATTTATTGCATTGGGTTTGCAAAATGTAATAACTGATTTTGAATTAGGAGTTTAATCATAAATCGGAAATGATTTACAATTAGGCGGCAAAATGGATCGACTGTTTTTGGGAGGAAAAAAATCGATGATTGCATACAATTTTTTTTGAGGTACCTGAACTGATTTGCACATTCGATAGCCAAATGACATTAGCGAAAGTAGTTTGATAGCTTATACGTTTTCAAGTGAGTGGGGATGAAGTTCTTTGTGTATTCAAACTGGTTTTTTTTCCAGTGATTTTCCTATCAGAATAGCTCAGCATGCAAAATCCCAATCTACTTTTCAGTGGTCGGATAAGACTAGCTGGAATCACAGGAAAAAACCTGAGAAAAACAAGAGCACATTTATCTGAAACATCTTCTAATGTCAGGAAATCTGAAATGAGTACTTTAAGACTTTTGCCTTGAAAATTGATGTTACTGTTCACCGCGGAGCAATCAGATGATTCATTAAGGAGTATTCAGTTTGAGAAATTCTGTTACAGCCATTCTTTTACTCAAACTTATGAGGCATCTTGGAGAATCGCATATTTAATTTTGTGTGAGCGCATGTTCCTTAAGTTCAAAAGACGAGTAACCGCTTAATCTTTTTTTTTGTACAGTGAGCACTGAACTAGCTGTCTCTTATGATTGAGGTAGACGTGGTAGAAAGTGATGCACCGAAAAAGCAGGTAGTTATCATTTTGATAATCAGGATTAGCAGTGCAGTTACGAAAACTGGTTCTCACTAAAGAAAATCACAATATCAAAATTAAAGATCTACTACTTTGAATCTTTTGATGGGCGAAAATTGATTTTTCAACAAGCGTTCGAACTGACTTGTAGAAAACAATCCATCTAATTGTATCCATGCGAATAATAAGGGTCCTAGGACGGGAAGGGGTCATAAAACATGCTCTAACAGCGATGTTTCAAATGTATGAGCATTTTAATATCCTTTGTTTCCATTAAACTCGTATCTTTGTTAGAGGATTCAACTCTAACGCAGCAAAATCTATGTCTGTAAAAGCGCATTTTGAGCAAATAAGCGACTTGCTTTCGAATCGAAAATGTTTGAAGTCGTGCTTCTAACGAATTTAAGCAACATTTACATACGTCAATCCCATTTACTTAACATCATGTTCTGTCACAACAGATAAAAGTTTTTCTAGGATTAATCTACGAAGCTCTCTATAGATCTGTACTAGACCTATCGTTGACAAAAGTTGGAAAATTAGCAAAATTTTGGCTGAAAATATGAAATTATTTTGAAATAATGCTTGAGATTTTTTTTTATTTAGATTATTTTTTTTATGAAAATTGTTTCCAAGTTTTAAAAAGATTAATAGGATCAGTGGTGCTTAGAGTTTTGATCTAGAAGGAAATTTCACTAGCAGTTACCAAAATACGAGTTGTCGGAGGAAAAAAAAAGAACTGTCTTGCGGTACAATGTGAAAATATTTTGCGTTTGTAGAAGGAATTTTTTTGTTGATTTAGCCAAAATCTGGATTTGCTAATTACCCTTATCGCGATGTACGGTCTCAATCTACTTGAGCTCGCCGGTGAATGAGATGCTGATCACGGCTGCCGCTGTTGATGCACAATTTCTCGGCATCGGAAGATAGCTGGACGCGCCGTAAATCAGGTGTGTGTAAGGGTCATCCGAATATTCAACAGGCGCATAGCGATATTTGTCACGACCCCAGAGCAGTTGCTAGATTCTACAGTCGTCACCTAATTGATTGCTATTTTGAATGCGCGCAGACAGTTGCTAGAACGGATTGGCATAAAGGATTTAGAGCTCTAGGCCATGTGTAATAGCCAGGTGTGTGGCACGTCGGCAGATGCTATCTTTCCTAACGAATTGTATTGCAGATTTTGTACTGTAGCTACGATTGCGAGCAAGTCCAAGTCCAAAAATTAAAGAAAAATGCATTTGCGATCAAAAAAATCTTTGCAGCAACTCGCAATACACTAAAAATTACAGTACCGTCATGCGAAAACATTCTAAAGGAAAATATAAACCAGCGCAAAATTTCGGATGTGTTACATACAGGTGAATATACTAGAAATTCTGAAGAAAAAGTGATTTTTCTTGCTATTTTGAATTTATTATTACACGAAGATTCTGAAGGAAAAAAAATTTGGCTCGGTTACGGCTACGTAAACTTATTGAAAAATCTATCCCGTCTTTTCATGCTTAGTATATTGCATACTGTCAACGATTTTTTTTTCACGCATAGCTGCTTGATACGCGGTTGCGGCTACGCAACTGCTAAATCATTTTCTCATGGTAAGATAGAGCTAAATAATGCATTATTACTCAAAAAGTTGGGGACAAATGGGACTGCTCGTTAAACTATAGCGGATGCATCTCTGAGATAATTCAATCAAAGATCATCAATACATTTGGTGATACGGTCACTTTGAGATAATTCAATCAAAGACCGTCACTACATTTGGTGAATGAAATTTTTTTTAGTGCAAAAAAAAAATTTTTTTACTCTAAAATGTTAGTTTTCCTTCAATGAAAGGAATATTTTTCCACACAGCACACTATTAGTCATCGTTGTTATCAAATAAATATAGAAACACTCACTTATTCGTTCGCTGTGACTTGGATGGAAGTTGTTGTCGATATGGATTTGGAGGGGTGGATGAATTCTATTTTTGTAGAAAAAAATTTTTTTTTGACTACTGCTCAAAAGAAAAAAAAATCTTCCCGGGACTTCCATGTCAGGTATAAGGTCTGCAGGTCCTTTACCTGATGTGTAGCGGGTTTGCATAAGTCTTACTATAATATTTATTATAAATAGTTATATACAAAAGGGGAAAGGGGAAGGGGAAGGCCACCGGCTAGTGCTGGCGGCCGGAGGTCACTGCCAGAGGTTGGCTGTCTTAGGCCAACCTTCTTCTCGAGCAGCTGTTGTAGCTAGCTGCGTCCCGACAGACTATCCCCGGAAAAAGTTTCAACCATTGAAGAGCAGTGACCTCGAAAAAAGCTAGATGCGACTCTCGCAAATTTAGATGCGATCCTAAAAAGCAAAACTGGGATTTTTAAGCTTGAAATTTTGTAACTCACCGAGAAATTATGAAACAGCCTAAAATTAATATGACATAAAGTAGAAGGATGGCCTCGTATAACAGCTAGATTGCAGCGAGCAGGCCTCCATAGCGGCGAAAAAATTTAGATGCGACCCAGATACGAACCCCCCCCCCTTCCCATTTTTGGTTGCCATATATAAGATTTTAAAAAAATCCACAGGCTGTAAAATATTACCAGATTTTGCTTAGCTGAAGAGATGACAGAACCAACTATTTCTGCATCCAACATGCAGACAAAGAAGGAGTTACATTATATCAGTTATTTTAATGTTGAAATCAATATTTTTCGGAAACTGGAGCTAATAGAAAGCTGGAAATCCGTGATTGTCTTCTGAAGGCTTGTAATATATATTTACTTATGTGAGAGCAGGCAGCATCGATTTTTTAGAAGCTTGAAAATTTCATTTTTTCGGTGTCTGCCACAGAAACCAAACTAACACAGCAACATATATGAATGCCTTATGTGGAGTCTATATGCGTGAGTGAGTTTGGGATCTGTTAAGGTCTATTTGGACAAAGATATGAAAAATTTTCAATTTTCCGGGCATCCAAAAGCAGGGGCCAGCAGGAGGTGGCATTTGAGAATTTCGAAAACGGAGTCCTCTTTGACATTGCAGAAAATCACGAAATACCTTTTCTGGTATCTAAACTTATGATCTACAGCGAAGTAAGTGTAAGAATAGGCAAGGAAAATTGGATATAAATCAGTAACACGTAAAATATGTGTCTTTTATATCATTTAAAGGTCATAGCAAAGCAGAAGAGACGAAATTTGGGTTAAGGTAAGTAACCTCGAGTCATTTGTAACTTAATATGTGGAACTGCACACTAAGCCCTATTAGCGACGGCACCCTTACTAGTAACTTTCCAGTAAAACATCTTCTATTCTAACAATGTGTTCTATTGATTAACATGTAATCAACAAAAACAAAAGAGGCAGGGAAACAAGCAAAAATCACGGGAAATGAGCAAGTTCTAGTTTTGCTGTTCGTCAGTTAGCGTGTTAAGTGTGCACTAGGCATATTAAGTTACGAATGACTCGACGATATTCATAGGTAGAGTTCTAACTGAAGAGTAAAATTATATGAAAAACATTGGAAAATTATGTATAAAAGGGAGAAAGGAAAATTATATGGAGATGGGAGAAAATTATGAATTTGTTTGGTTCCGCGCAAACTCAGGGTGCTCTCAAATTAAGCAAGCTAAATTAGAGAAACACTTACAGCTCCTTTCATTTACATTATTTCTTTATAAATTTTCATACTTTCCTGTTGAACGCCGCCGCAGAGGTACACACCAAATTTGGTGGCTCAGTATTGCTCACCGGTTGCAAACGAACTGATTATCTTTATCTCATACATGTAAACGTGCACCAAAACCTGTATGAGAGAAAGAGAAAGAGTAAACATTGCTAGATTGAGATTTTTCATTTGTTTATGCATAAAGATTTTGTTTTAACAAGTGAAATCGTGTGCAAACAAGTGTAAGTGCCCGTCATGTTTGTAATCAGGGCCCGGCATGCGTTGGTTTGAAGCGTTTCTGGAAACAAAGTCCCCCATGACTTCGCGAAAATTTACGAAGTCCCTCTTGACGTAAAAATCAGTACGGAAACCCTTAATTAGTCAAAATAATATTAAAAGGCGAAAAAAGCGCATTTTGAGGTAACTAATACAACAAGAAAGCAAAAAAGCATTTCAAGTTGATTAAAGGCCCTGTCATTGGATAGTGTACCTTTTAGCGCTCAGAATGTCGAGAACCTCCTAGGCCAACCAAATCTGTGGCCTCAACAATCTGGCAGTGCATTTTTCGCCACATAGTTCAAAGGACACCGCGTGTGATTAGAGCGCAATATCTATCAAGGCGTATAGATTTGCACTACTTTTGGCTCAAAAGAAGAGGAGAGGCAATGGTTTGATTCGCTCTCCTCACTATATAATAGATTTTTGAGCGTTTTAATCGTCCAAATCAAAAAGATCCAAAACTTATGTGAACTCTCCGAAATTTATGCTCCGAACCAACCCAGTTGGCTCGGTGGTTGGTCTAGAAACCAACAAATCCGGAACGGGTATTCAGACACATAGTTTTGGGAACTTTTTACATAACATAGTTTGGAGTAATGTTGTATACTCATAGCCCAAATTCGGAGCCATGTGATTGTTTGTGCGCTGTAAACAAGCCATTTGTTTGTTTGAGTCGTGCATTTGAAATTCGCGCGCTTGCGAAAGAACATGTTCATCTCCTGACATGTTCGTCGTGTTTTTTGGCGCTTCCTCCAGGACCTCATAAAAACGATGTCCCCGTTGCTTCTAACTCCAAAAACGAATTCCAGTTTGACCCCAAACCATCGGTGCCGGGCCCTGTTTGTAATGTGTTAGTCTAACTGTTACTGTTGAAATTAATCGGAGTTGAAATAAGGGCCTACTAACGGTTAGCTTTGTGCTTGCTAACAGTATATAAGATTTCCGAGAACCATCCCTGGAAACATTACGAGTTCCCTTTTGCTTTTCTCTGAGAAAAACGACATCCAGCCTGTGAAAGCGGCGCCTCTGCTGAGCCCTGTCCAAAAGTTCTCAGATTTCGGCTTTTAATTCGTGATGTGCTGAAGCTGGTGCGAACACACCATCTTATAGAGCTTGCTTTGCTCTATCGAATGGTACCCTGCGTCATGATTAGAATTGAGAAGGGTAAAAATGTGTGCGGTAAAGTCAAAATTAAAAACTTGTGGGACAACCTAATATTAGGTTGATGCAAAAATAATGGCCGTTTTGCGAATTCTCACTTTGACGTGCTATAACTTTCTGAAAAAATCCACATTTCTGAATATGGTAGAGACCCTCAGAAACAGCTAACCTCTCGCATTGCAGCGCACATTTATTTATACTCGCATCATAAGTAGGAAGAAAATCAACTTGAATGACGAGTGACCTAACTTGTAGCCGCAAGCCAGTAGTACAACATGCGATGGAAAGGGTTTGCAGAAAAAGAATTTGCGAAAAAATTAAAAAATTAAAATTGAAATTGTCAAATTTTTTGACATTTTTTCCAGTATGCCTCAAAACCCCAAACATAGAATTTTCCGATTTCCTGCGTACTGTACAGCTGGATGTTCTTGCAAATCAGCCATTAGGATGCAGTAGCATTACGCTTACAGAATTGAGCAAGGCTTCGGCGATTGACTTCTTCAAAAGAAATTTATGAGTTATAAAATGATTCAACGGCTACCCATATATTGAGGCATCGCTATCTCAGATAACTTCAGAAAATACAGCCAAGTATTATAATGTAGATAATTTCTATCACATACAGTAGCCAAATTTCCGCAGCGCCGTTCATGCGCTCTTGAATGCTGGCCAGAAAAGTGAAAGCAATGAAATTCTGAATTTGGATGCGGTTATTTGAAGTTCAGTAACTTTGTAACAGATGAGGATGGAAACCCTATTCAACCGTCATTAGATGAAGCATGATAACAGTTTTCAGCGATATGCCACATTTCAAAGAAGATATTCTGATGGAAAAAAGTTGTCCTAAAAAGGCTTGAAAATTCGGCTATCATTTTTGCATCAACCTAATTTAATCTTCGCAGTACTCTATGTTGTAAATTGTCTGCTCTTCGCAAACTCCTTACCACTCTTTTAACGCATATTGTTATGATTAGACGTTTCGAGCATTAGTTTTCAACCAAAAAATGGTCTTCTCCACTGAACAGAAAGTTCTTTGAGTGGATAAAAGACATTTGAATAATTCTTTGACGCTTCGATGAAAATGGCAGAAATACAAACCTTATGTTAAATTTTGAGTAGCTGACTATTTGGTAAGCTCGGAGTGACAACTTGCATTAAAATGATCACAAGAAATAAGTGTACTATTTGAGTCGCTTACCTTCTGTCTGAGAAAAAGATTACATGACCGAAGCATTCGCAACATACACCTGATTTACCTTAACAAAAGATGATTGTTGTACGTAAGAGAAACCGGATTTTTATATCCCATAATACTGATAGTTTCATTTGAAAAATCTGCCCAAAGAAAGTAACACTTAGAAGGAAATTGTATTTTCTGTAACTGTAACTTCTGCTCTTGTGACAAAAGCAGTGGTCACCGCTATGATCATCACCGCCATGGGATGCCCTCATTCCAGCTCCGTCTACTATGGACGGAGCAGTATGTGAGCAAACAGGGAATTTTGGGTTTTTTCTGGGGGAGGAGGGAGGGCTTTAGGGAGAAGTTTCCTTAGACGTGGCCTGCCCTGAAGACGCCCTTCGAAATTTATTGGGAAGTCTCTACAATTGTTTTGCAAGCTTAACCACCTGAAAATTTTTGAGGCCAGTAACTTCTTCTTGAAGTCATTTCAATTTTTATGCTTTACTTTATAGAGTTTCTTGGCTGTTTGCAAAAGAAAAAACCTGCAAGACTTTATCGGACTTGTAGACCAGATTCGAAAACTTCGCGTTCTAACCCGAAGACCTGCAGTCTCCTTTCCGCTTCTTCCCTTAGGTCTAAGACATCCCGCAATTTCGTCAAATCGCTACATCAGCGCGACTTGGCGATTTGATAGATGTTTCAGACTCACCGTGCGCGGTTCTCAACTGCATAGGTACGTAGCTTCTGAGAGTTTGCAAAAACATGAAATTTGGCTTAGGTAAAGCACTCTTACGAGCACTCGCGCAGCGACTGAAATCGCGTGAGGCATGCCTTAGGCCTTCATCTGCTTGGATCAAAAAAGAAACACCAACGGCTAGCTTCACCTTGTAACTCCAAATAATGCTCGGAACATGTTTTTACTAGAGTCAGACCACTATTCCGCAGAGAGACAAAAACGTATGTATGTGCAATGTTTTCAAGCATTGATCGTCTATATCCATTCCTGTTCTGATTGTCGCAATCGTCGAATATCCTTCCCGCTTTCTGCCTTCTAGAAGAAGTTTTCAAAATGAATGGGCATTTCCACAATTATTAGGTTCGCTGAATAAGTCCTCGTTCTGCTTCAATCCCATTGAGTATCATAAAGGTGAGGCGTGCTCTTCTCAACTATGGTTACATAAAAGCAGCTTCTGAGTTGCGGTTCACTGGTGGTGGCTGTGAAAGTGCATACGCGTTGAAATCTTTTCCTTGACGAAAATGCCCCTGAAGTTTCTTTACGATTCCATGGCCTTGGTCCAGCTTACCTGCCGAACTGTTGAAGATGATTAGCTATTGAGTGTATAGTGAACAAAAAAGTCCAATCAGCGCTAGAAAGAGTCCTACAATTCAATTTCTGACGATTGTCTAGTAAATTGAATGTTGCCATGTCTCGAAACACCGAAAAAACCGTCTTAGAGCACATGTAACGTACTCGATTGCTGCGCCTGTGAAGCTGTTCCACCTAATTGTCAGATGACGAGAAATCCTAGCACACATGTTTTAGTATGCGCGCTAGCACTTGTCGATACGAAAGACATGTAGAAATGTCCTTCCTGTTACTGGACGCTACATTTCCCCTCCTGTGTGAGAAATGATTGCTTTTTTATGGCACGTGCTAGGAAATGTAGTGCATGTGCGCAAAATTGCTTTGCTTCTAGTTTTTACTTGAACAATCAAATTCAACCAGTAGGCTTTCTGTTGCATTCAAAAACTTTCTTTTTCCACTGTGTTCTATTCATT